>OY829521.1:7055936-7655936 GCA_963691665.1 Clepsis dumicolana
TAAATTAGTTATAATTTGCTGCTTTCCTTCTATATTTGTTTCATTGGACGGCTGACAAGTAAATACACTTAAACGATGTCGGCTCCATCTCACACTGAAAGCAAATTTTAGTTGGTTTTACCATATTTCAACAAAATTTTAGGGTTAATATAGCACCTACCCTTGAGTTTTGTTGTTTCAACAAAAACTGTATTGTTGACCAGTTAAGGTAATTTTAACTTATTGCATATTTGTTGATTCAACATTTCAATATAATGGTAAAATTAACCCTCTAACAAGGGGTTAATATAGCACCAACCCTTAGATTTTTGGTTGTTTTTACAAGTAGCACAATGGTAAATTTAACCGTCTAGCGTAATGTTAATTCATTACCTGCCTTTAGATTTTTGTTAGTTTTACTAGTTTGCACTTCGTGCAAACTAGTAAAAACGACAAACCGTGACAGTAAAATTAACTCTTTAACGAGGGTTGCTTTAACGTACTTGAAATGTTAAAAACACATGTGTGTTTGTGTTGAATCTACTTACTTTTAATGGTTAGTTTTACTTGTTTGCATTTTGTGCATAACTGTAAAAACAACAAACCATGACATTTAAGTTAATCCTCTGACAAGCTTTGCTTTAACGTACTCAAAATGTTAAAAACACAAGTGTGTTTGTGTTAAATCTACTTGCTTTTAATGGTTAGTTTTACTAGTTTGCACTTTGTGTAAAACTGTAAAAACAACAAACCATGACATTTAAGTTAACTCTTTAACAAGGGTTGCGTTAACGTACTCGAAATGTCAAAAACACAAGTGTGCTTGTGTTAAATCTACTTTCCCATTAATGTTAGACTAACCTTCGAACTCAAGGTTGCGTTAACTGAGTTATTTATATTGGTTCAACTCGTACTGTATTGTTGGGTCAACCCAAAACATTTTGACTACAGCTAACAATATAGTACAAGTTAAACAAACCCATAGTGCGAAGGTTAATCCAACACAAACACACTTACGTAATCAACGCAACAATTTTGTTGAAAATACTATTATGTATAAGTTAATACTACAAAACATTTTGAGTATTCCCAACAATATAGTAGACGTTGATACAACAAAACTGTTTTGTTGAAAATGCTTTTAATTCTAGGTTAACATAACAAAATATTTTAAGTACAGCCAACAATATAGTACAAGTTAACGCAACCTATGCGAAGGTTAAACCAACACAAACGAACTTGCGTAATCAACACATCTGTTTTGCTGTATTAACCTAGAATCAATACTGTTTTTAACAAATCCGTTTTGTTGAGTCAACATGTACTATATTGTTGGGAATACTCAAAATGTTTTGTAGTATTAACCTAGACATAATAGTATTTTCAACTAAACAGTTTTGTTGTGCCAATAAGTGCATTTGAGTTGAATATACCAGATCTTAATGTTGAATTAACCTTTGAAGCAGAGGTTGGGTTGACCTAGATTTAATGGTATTTTTAACAAAATAGTTGCGTTGATTCAATCAATGTCTTGATATTGAATTTACCTGCTTTAAAGGTTAAATATACTTTCAGGAAGGGGTAGGGTTAACAGTCTTGCAATGTTGAACCAACTTTTGCTGTTATAGTTAGGTCTACATGTGTGATTTGTTGCATTAACCTTGATTATATGATAAAATTAACACTGTAGTTTTGTTGAGGCAATAAGTGTCTCGCTGTTGTATTAACCTAGAATCAATAGTATTTTTAACAAATCAGTTTTGTTGTGTCAACTTCTACTTATTTTGTTGGGAATACTGAAAATGTTTTGTGGTATCAACCCAGATTATAATAGTGTTTTCAACAAAACATTTTGTTGTGTCAATAAGTGAGTGTCTGTTGCTTTTACCTGATAAAATAAAATTGCATCAACCTTACGAATTAGGGGTTGGATTAACCCGGGTTACAATGTTGAATCAACTTTCGTGATAATTGTTAGGACTACATGAATTACATTGTCAAATTAATCTCATTACAATGGTATACTAGGTTAATTTAAATAATATTTTTCAACTCAATGTGTATACTTAATAGATCACATTAACTTGAATAATGTTGTTACAATTAACCTTGAAGCTACCGGCAAACATCTTGAGCAACGAGTGACGTGGCGGGGGCACGCGCAGAAGCATTTTTATATGTAAATTAGTTTCTGCGCATGCCCCACCACGTCACTCGTTGTTCAAGATGGTTGCCGGTAGCTGTACCATTGTAATACCACTACAAAGGTCAGTTTCACGATATAATCAAAGTCCTGACAATTATAACGGTAGTTGATTAAACACTGTAGCTCGTGTTAATCCAACCTCTACTTTAAAAGGTTGATTCAATAGATATTTTCACCAGGCAGGTGCAACGCAAACGCACTTATTGACACAACCAAACGGTTTTGTTGAAAATACTATACTGAGCGGTACAATTAATCGCCCACTTTATTTTTACTATTTATTGTAAAAGTATTCCTTAAATAATGTTTTACATTAAGCAAGGAAAAAATGGTGGGCGATCAATTTTGCCTCCGAGTTTATTATATCCCACGTGGTATGTTGAGTGTTCCCAACAAAGTTAGTGGGAGTTGACAGCAAAACTGTTTAATTAAAAATACTGTTGGTTCTAGGTTAATACAACACCAAGAACTAACAATATTGTTACTTATGTCTAATCAATTGGTCAAATCACACAGATAGAAGATAGACACGACACTAAACAACCAAAAGTATCTTCTACATAGGTACACATATCTTGAATTCAAATTAAATAAAATCTAGATTTTAATTATATATAGCCTAAGAAAACAAGTTGGTTCCACATAGCAAATACTGTAAAAAGAACATTAAAAAACGAACGATACGGTGAAAAGTATATTTAAAGCAATTCAACCTACCACAAGTAGAGAACAATCAAACTTATCATGCATAAGCAAACAACAAATGCAATAAGTATACAAAAAATAACAAATTAGTAAAATTTGTATGCACTAATGCCTCAAACGAGATTAATTTTAACAATATTCTCTAACATACATTATCTCTAGACTCTCTGCTTTACTTCTTGGTCTTGGTAGAAGTAATGTATGAAAAACTTAAGAATAGTACATTACTGCAAAGGCCGTGAAGTAAGGGATTAATGGACGAGCTTTGGGGCAGACGGCAGAGTCGTAGACGAGGCCGGGCAAAAGGAGTCCAGCAATCCCTGTTCCGGCCGAGGCTTGTATAGTGCTTTTCTCAAGCAATGTGAGGAAATATTAAAATCAAAATGACTACAGGGTAATCAAGTAATTTTTTATTTAATTTGCCGCTTTTTTAGAGTTCCGTACCGCAAAAGGAAAAAGGGAACCATTATAGGATCACTTTGTTGTCCGCATGTCTGTCAGTCAGTCAGTCAGTCAGTCTGTCAGTCAGTTTGTCTGTCAGTCTGTCTGTCGGTCGGTAAGTCTCTCAGTCAGTCTGTTAATCTGTCTGTCTGTCTGTCTGTCAGTCAGTCAGTCAGTCTGTATGTCAGTCAGTCGGTCTGGCTGTCTGTAAGTCTGTCAGTCAGTCTGTCTGTCAAGCAGTCAGAATGTCAATATATAATTCTGTCAGTCTGTTAGTCAGTCTATTAGTCAGTATGTCAGTCAGTCGGTCTGTCAGTCTTTAAGTACGTATGTATGTATATATGTATTAAGTCTGTCAATCAGTCTGTTAGTCTGTCATTATGTCTGTCTGTCAGTCTGTCTGTCATTCAGTCAGTCAGTCTGCAATTAAGTTAGTCTGTCAGTCAGTCTGACTATCAATCAGTCTGTCTGTCTGTCATTCTGTCTGTGAGTACTCTTTAAGTATGTCAGTCAGTCAGTCTGTTAGTCTGTCATTATGTCTGTCTGTCATTCAGTCTGTATGTCAGTCTGTCTGTAAGTATTTAAGTCTGTCAGTCAGTCGGTCAATCGGTCTGTCAGTCAATCAGTCAGTCAGTCTGACTATCAGTCTGTCTGTCAGTTTTTCAATCAGTCGGTCAGTCTGCCAGTCAGTCAGTCAGCCAGTCTGTCAGTCAGTCAGCCAGTCTGTCAGTCAGTCAGCCAGTCTGTCAGTCAGTCAGCCTGTCTGTCATGTCTGACTGACAGATTGACAGACAGATAGACTGACTGACAGACTTACAGACCGACTGACAGACAGACAGACTGACAGACATACGCACAACAAAGTGATCCTATAATGGTTCCCTTTTTCCTTTTGCGGTGCGGAACCCTAAAAAAGCGGAAAAATTAAACAATTTTTACTTGATTACCCTGTAGTCATTTTGATTTTAATATTTCCTCACATTGCTTGAGAAAAGCACTATACAAGCCTCGGCCGGAACAGGGATTGCTGGACTCCTTTTGCCCGGCCTCGTCTACGACTCTGCCGTCTGCCCCAAAGCTCGTCCATCAATCCCTTACTTCACGGCCTTTGCAGTAATGTACCATTTACATAGGCACACAGTCATGTCATATCTTAAATTTAAATGAAATAACATCAAGGTTAGAACGAATTGTAATATTATTATGATCAGACATAGGAATCCACGGGGCAAAATTTTATAACTGGTAAGGAGTTCCTATATCCATAAACTCAATTAGCGATGTTTGTTCCATATAGTAGTTATTTAACACCCTGAAATAGATTCATCAGTCAAGACGTATAACGCCCAAAAATTTGGAACAAATTGTAATCGTTTATTTGAAGAACAGTAGATGGGACAGTAATAAGAAAAAATTGTAATGAGTAAAGTTTCAAAAATCGTTGAGAAAAAGAAGAGAATTACGCTTTTACCTATTTTGTTGAATTTATACACTTTTAATAAAAACGTATTATTAAAAACATCACATGAAATGATTACAAGAATATGGAACAAGCATCGATAATTGAGAGATAGGCATTTATTTTAGTTTAGTTTAATTTTAGTTTTTATTTGTGTGTAGATGTAGTTTAATTTAATATTTGATTATTTGTAAATATGTATACCGTGGATTATGGATTATTGGAATCAATCATCATGATGATAATTATGATACAAGTTCGGAAAGATAGCAATTCCCAACGAGTATCTGTGATCTTAAAACGCGACGCGAAACAAGTGTATTGAGAGATTATCGATATAGGAACTTACCTACCATGAAATTTTGTCCCGTGTTCCTATGTCTGATTATGATACTTTGTAACATACAGAATGATTTTTTTATCACTAGCCAAAGGGTGTAGTAGTTTCAAAAATTTCACCCTAAGCTTTCGAGTTTGAAACTATTATTACAGCAATATTAATATTAGTTTCATGTTAAAAATACAGCAATGTTTATACAAAATTTGGTATTTGTCCGTTTCGTACTTTTTGAGAAAGAAAATAAAAGCGTTTTAGGGTTAAATGGATGCCGTGAGGTTTCAGGGGGCAGTAGAAGGATAAAAATTGATATGAAGTATTTACTCCTCACGGGACATCATCTGATAATAGTTCCAAACTCAAAGCTTTGGGGGCAATGTTTGAAAGGCTATCCTGCTACATCCTTTGGCGCACTTGCTCAGACCATCAATCTGAACAACTCCTTACGGGAGCAACTAAGATATCACAAAAAAAAAACAGCTGTTTCTAGTTTACCTACTAGACCGGAAGCGAAACCTAGTGACAGTAAGTTAAGTAGTCATCAAACTGAGCAACTTTTCCTTAAGAGACATGGGTCGTAATATAAAAAAAATAAATTGGTCTCTTCATACTAACTGTTTTTTTCGTATTTCAACCCATGTTTCTTAGGAAGTTGTTCACTTTCATGAGTACTGTCTCTGGATTTCGGGTTATGTACTGGGTTTTCGTAACAACTTATAGGTCTGTAAAAAAACTTTGAAATATAGAATGTTTTACTCTCACTGCATTTTTATAATACAGTATTAGATTAAATCTGTTCTAATGTCTTTATTTTAAAAAACAATTGGAATCAATCTGATGCTAGGGACCAAAAACGGAGAGCAGTTATAGACGGACTGCATTTCAACTGCGAACAGACTGCAAAATTGCAATAGGGAAGGTGGCTGCTGTGCTACTAGGTTGCTAGTTCGTCTGTAACGGCCGTAAGTTTTTGGACACTGTATCATTCATTAATCTTATTTATTATTTGCTCAGTCCTATATGGCTGGCTCTAACAAAATATATAATAATATGCAATAAACTATAATGCATGACTCTAAAAGGTAGCCAACTCCCTACAAGCAATTCTGCCATAAAAAATTTACTACACTAAACTGCCGTCCTAATAAAATACGCAGTAACTATGTATCAAGCTCATATGATATATAGCTATTGCGTTTTTTTTAGAACGGCTGAAAAGTGTCCTATTGCTCTGTAGAAAGTGGCGCCTACATACCAAAATTTACATAAAAACGAAGAAACGTGCGTTTGAAATTTGTAAAACAGCACTATTTTGTAACGTTAACGTTAGGTACATCAAATGAATATCCATCATTGAAGCAGGGTGCCAGAGTTTAGAGAGAATATCATAAACCGAGTGATGCCACCTTAATTGCAGATATTAAGAATTAACGTCTTAACAATTTTGTGCCAAAGGACTGTAAGCAATGGTTTATATTAAAAATGGTTTGTAGATGGAGTTAGACTTTGAATTGAATACAGACATTTTTACAAAAACTTAAGTAGGATTAATGATTATTTTTATTGAGACAAAGTATTTCAGCAGATCCGATAAAAGATAAAGACGAAAAGGTATAATAAGTAAGTAGGTAGGTTTAGCTCATAAGCAGACACCGGAATTCTCGTGACACTTTTGAACTGTCATAATGACAGTTCTTTTATCGACTTTCGATGTTTGCCGATATACGAAACTTCGAAATAGGTAAGTTAGCTACTTATATAGTCGACCCACGATAACTCTGCAACGAACTGACAACAGTAGAAATCTAAAGTTTGTTTATGGCAACCCTGATTTATAGTCAAACAACTCGTTTTGAACTTTTGATTAAACTAAACATTAAACAGGTCATCGTTAATTCACCATCCACCATTAAAATACCTCCCATATTTACTGTACAACAACAAAACCTACTAAATACTGGCAAAATTGTCCTCCAATGGACGGAGCTCTATTTAAAAAAAAAACCAGCAACTTTTGATTGCTACTATCATTATTATTTTTAATTCAAGAAATGTCTGAGTGACATGAAAAAAGTATTACCACAGCGTGATTTTTCTGGGTTGCCTATTAATATCTTATGCAGAGTTATCGTGGAACGATTATAGTGTCCTTCGTAGGTATTATAACATAATAATAATAATATAAAGCGGTAAAATAGTTACTCATGTGATTATTGCATAATGAAAGATTTACCGAACTAGTTATTTATGTTAAAGTCAAAGGAAGTTAAAGCGGCCGTGGACTCTTTAAATATTGAGTTAATTTAACAAAAGATTAACGGATTGACGATTCTGTGCCAAATAATGTCTGTCAGCACTGGTTTATTATTTAATACCTACCTATGGTTTGCAGATGGAGTTGGATTTTCAATACAGATATTTATCCCAAAAAAGATATCTGACTTTTTTTAAGTTCCCACACATTTTAGAGAAAGTCAATTATGCTTTTACTGACGTAAAGGTATTTCCAGAATTGAAAATTATCTTCAACAACACGGCAAACGAAGGTTAATTTTACCTTTGATCAAATCGCGCGATAGAGATAGATTTCTCTTGAGTGGATGGATCTTGAAATTGGGCCGTTGTTTCTATCGCGCCAGAAAAAAAAATGTTATACATTAATTATAAACAATAATCGTCTTAGCTGTTTAACGAATACATGACCATATTGTATAATTTTGTTCTAATAAATCTTTAATTATCACCTAAAACATGCTTTATGTGAATGTATGGTATATTGATAGAAATTACATTTCTAATAAACAGTAAAATAAAAATCACTAAGTAATACAATTTACATATTTCATTTCAGACACTAAAGCATTTATTGCTTTATCCCTACTTTGTGGGAAACTTGTCCCGACTGTCGGCAAATCAGATAGAAGAAATAAAGACGAAAAGGTAAGATAGTTAGGATAGGTTAGGCCGCATAGTGCTCTCCTGACGGTCAAGACTGACTTCGGTCTTCCGTAGCTATCGTCATAGATACCATGTGTGCAATCAGAGCAGCACCGACCACTTCCGCATAAGCACGCATATAAATACCGCACGCTCAGACCATCAGGAGAGCACTGAATAAGGCATAAGTTAGAATATATTATAGGTAGGTTTCATATACAGGGTGGAAAGTTGAGATGAGGCAGTAAGGGCAGCTACTAGATATTTTGCTGCTACGCGAAAATGCTCTTAGGAGACTTTTACTAAGTGATGATAATCGACATTTACAGATTTTTGATAAAATGTACAGTCAGCGAGAAAATCGACAAATTTGTCCTTTTTTTTTAATGCCAATCGGTCCCATTTCCATCAAGGATTAAAATACTCTTTGAGACTAACTAAGGTTAGAGTACTAGAACACCCATAAATCAAAGTTTTTTTTTCCATACAGTTCGTAGAGTATAACATGTTTCATCCATAACGCCCAGCTTTATCTGTGTAGCAAAATGTTCGTATTTAGAGTTATTTTTTCGCACAGACTAGTTTTTTTTTTACAATGATACCGATAGATCTCCTTTCTAATATCCTAATTGTAGTTCTCTACAATTTAACTATCTTTAAGCTAAAGAAAATTTCACATCGTAATTAGGTAATTACCCTACGAACTGTATGGAGAAAGTTTTCTTCAATTTGCGGGTGTTCTATACTCTAAACTTAGTCGGTCCCAAAGAGTATTTTAATCCTTGATAGAAATGAGACAGATTGGAGTTAAAAAAAAGTCAAATCTGTCGATTTTCTCGCTGATTGTGCGTTTTATCAAAAATCTGTGAATGTCGATTGTCATCACTTAAAAAGTTAGTAAAGGTCTCCTAAGAGCATTTTCGCGTAGCAGCAAGGGATCTAGTAGCTGCCCTTACTGCCCCATCTCAACTTTCCACCTTGTATACAATCGACTTTTAAAAAAGAAGACAGTTCACAGTTCGCTGTATCTTTTTTACGTGTAACAGTTATTTTATTAGTTACTTATTTACCTATACGTAACCCCTTTGTTTATAAATATTTCTGTCTTTAGCGATCATCAAAAGATTCTGAAGAAAAAAAAAAGTATAACAAACCGACCATATTAGAATCACGTGACAGTTTGATGTTGCATGTGAAGGTAAATATTTAAAATTTGATACTCTGTTGTGAATACTAAATCTATAACATTCCCTAGACATTTCAATCAGCATAATTATTCGGCAAATCATGAAGCAAACCCAATTTTTGGGTTTATCTTATTCGGAATCATTAAAGTCAAATGTGTATAAAGTCAAATAAACTATTTTTCCTTTTGACTCAAACTCCAATGACAATCTATTTATAAAAAATACAAATACTTTACATATTTTATTTAGAGGATCTTAACACACTTATTAGCATCATTAAATAAATATCGATATACTATGAAGTCAATAACTGAGACGTCACAATGGCAGATCAAAAGTACCACGAGAATTCCGACCTCTGTTGTAGATGAAGTTTTAATATAATATGCATTTTATTAACATACTTAAAAAAAGAGGAAGTTCACAGCTGTTTTAAGCTATTTTTTATTTGTACTAAAATAATCCCATCCCTAGTCATCGCTTGTAATGGATAACAATAAGCCCGGCTTTGCTTGAATGATTTGCTGGGGGGGGGGGGGGGGGGGTATTAGATCGGTTAATATTTTACCCTGCAATACATATCTCCATTAGAAACCAAATGAGGAACTATTGGAAGACTTGTAATATTGTCTAATTTAAGGCATTCAAATTTACTCTTGCTCTTACTTTCGTGTAGCTGATACGCTTGAAAGTGATCATTGAAACCAATATTAATAAGAATTTTACAGAATAAAATAATGTCCGTCTCTAATTTAAGTATATAAACAATTTTGTAAAATATAACTTCTTGCTCATTGAAAATGGTAATAATTAAACCAGGCTTCAATCTAGTGCCATATTTTGTCACCCAGTTGATTCGAATATCGCGTATACTAGATCCGTTTACTGTCGCGTTGGTTAATTCAGGAATCATTGTAGTGTTATCAACGCTTCCAATTGCAAGTCTGTCAAAGAAACCCTGCCTAGTATAAACTCTTTGTGCGACGTTTAATTGTTGTTTTATCATTAAAGTTAGAGGTAAATTGCGTTTTGATGATGTATTATGAGCAGTTTGTTTTAATTGTTTGTGTTTTGCTTCAAACCGCATGCACCAAATGTGCTTTAGAGGTCCTATACTTTTCAAAATATGAGGGTAGTGTATCATAAAATGATGTTTAGGCTTTAACGTGTCATTAAAGTATTCGAGATATTGTTCATGGTGTTCTGTTATTAAATATTTTAAATATTCTATTGTTGAAGAGTCAATTTCTGACATTAACAAAATATCAATAATTTTTAGCAAGTTTAAAAAAAAGTTCCAGACTCTGTCGTCTTCTGGAACGAGATCTCCAATAAGAAAAGGCAAAATATTAACGAAACAAGACATCTCAGATGCACTCATTTTTAGTTTTTTATTTTTTAAATTGTCAATGGTTATTTCCGTTGTGGGCTTTTGATTTAATTCCTTGGCAGAATAATCAAATAATGATAATCGGTTGTTTAAAGTGCTCAAATTAAATAATTTAGTTCTATGAACATAGTAAAATAACATGTTGCATATATCGTAATGACAAACACCTTCAAAAATATCGTGCATGATATCGACTGCCATATTTTCAGTAACATGGTAGGTTGGAAGAGCATTGAAAATACTATCGCCGTTTATGCCTGTTCCGGTAGGGTCGTTTGAACACAAATCTTTAGTATAATTGTCTTTGTTTCTCAAAGTTTGTACTGACTCGACTGTTTGTTTACACATTACTGACTTGTGAGTTTTACAAATTCTGCAGTAATAGTTACTGGAAAATGATTGACTAAATCCTAATAAATAGTTTAAGCCCAAGTTATCGCCAGTAATCAAACCAAGAACAAAATATACTTTTTGTGTTTTACTTTCAATGATAATATCAATACCTTCTGTTTCCAAATCTTTTAATTCACTGATAAGTAAATGAAAAAGTGAATCTTGACCAAACTTTTTTAGGGATGTGTTAAATAGTGAAGCAACTAGTATATTTTCCAGTAGTGATAAATACTCCAAAGGAAGAGTTGGAAAACTTAGGTATGTGGCTGCTATGGACTGTATGCCTGAATGGCTTCCTAAAGCATTGCCCGTTTCAAAATCATCAAAATATAAAAAATAAGGGATGAATATTCCACTCCTCCCTAAAATTTTCGATTTCCATAGAGTTCCTTGAATGAAATTATTCAGGGTCTTTTCAGTTTGACTCTGTAAATTTTTCATATTTGTTAAAGTTGATTCAAACACGGATGGTAGTTCAAAAAAACATTTAAACAACTCCTTCAGTGACACCATTGTCCCTTTTGCTGTCTTAGTTTGCAGTATGTTAGAGCCATCTTGTAAGCATGGTATCACAGAAGAATCTATTATATATTGCTGAGGTTTAATGTAACAACCTAATTTTTCAAAATACTGTAAAAGTTTCCTTTCTGTGTCAACTTTTTCAAACGGAGTGGAACATGCGTCAATTACAGCTTGAATAGAACTATTGTTTACAGCATCTGACATATAATGACTTAAAGTCTCACCAATTACTTTAGTTATGTTCTGTGTTATTTCAGTTAAAATGTTTGCTGCCGTAGCTCTGTTTAAATTTGGATTGCTATAAAGGGATAAAGCAAAAGTTAATGCTTTGTTTTGTAAACTTTCAATATGGCTGTTATCATAAACGGAACATTTTTTTTTATTTGTATCGGCTATGTAGTCTAAAGTGGTCATCTTTGAAAGTTGTGAAACAGCACAATCTTGTAACGTAATATTTTGTATTTCTGTTTCACAATTTTCAACTTCAAAGTCATTATTTTGTTGGGATTCTTTATGGAGAATACAACTACTACTCGGCTCACTCGATTCACAATGTGTGTGTGTATGACTTGTTTGTATTCTAATATTGGTAACATTTTCGAATTGGAATTTACCCTGCTTACTGATATTGTGACTGAGGAGATGCCTCTTATAGCTTTTTATATTTTGAAAGCGTCTGTGACATTTAGACTGCGCACAACTATATTCAGATAGATTACTATGTTTAAAGTCAAAATGTAAAAACAAACCTTTAAGGGACCTTACCTCGTAATTACAAACAAAGCAATTAAACATAATTTCCATAAAAATGAAATGTACTTAGTAACTTACATTAAATCTGCAATTAAAGTGACAACACTCGGAAATTTATGATCCTGTGGTGTGTGAATTTCATAAAAGTAGTGTTGGAGGAACATCCATGGCTGAACACTCTCACGGGGGTATTGTATGTCAAACACATGAAAGGTTTTGAAGCAGATGTCTACAGCTTTTAAAAGAGACTCCACCTGGTAAGTGACATCATCAAAATTGACGTAGAACTCTGAAACGTTTTCGACGTCTGGCCCGACACAAATAACAACAGGTTGGCATGTGAGTCCTTTTTTACGATGAATATCCCGACGTGTTGTAAGGCAGTTCTGAATGTCACTCTGAGCCTGAAACAAATAAAAAATTACACATTTGGCATTAATAATTGACAAACTTAGGTTGCTTTATGACTTGTCGAATATGCTGATTGAAATGTCTAGGGCAGGGGTTCCCAAACTTTTTCACTTTGCAGCGCACCTTACATTTTTGTATTTCGTCCCGGCGCCCTATACCAAGTTTGTACCTGTGTGTGTATACAGTAGATACAATGGCATCAATACGGTACCTAAAAGAAGAGAAAACAGCTGATGTATCACGGTGCCTCTTGGACTCTTGACGGCGCCCCAGGGCGCCGCGTCGCACAGTTTAGGAACCCTTGGTCTAGGGAATGTTATAGATTTAATATTCACAACAGAGTATTAAATAAAAATATTTACCTTCACATGCAATATCAAACTGTCACGTGATTCTAATATGGTCGGTTTGTTATACTTTTCTTTTTCAGCACAATCCTTTGATGATCGCTAAAAACGGAAATATTTATAAGCAAAGGGGTTACGTACAGGTAAATAAGTAACTAATAAAATAACTGTTACACACACTGATACACAAAAATAGACAGATACAGCACCGCTTCACCGCGCGCGGACAAACAATTATAGGTGATTCGGTAACTTAGTACCCTTGAAGTTTGACATTATGTCAGTCTAATGACAGCTAATGAGTGAGGGCCGCATTTTGTCAGCGCTGAACAGGTACGTGGCCTATCTTTGATGTTTCATATATCGATGGTTACACATGAAAAAGAGACAGCGAACTGTGAACCGTCTTCTTTTTTTAAGTCGATTATATATATATGAAATCTGTCTGTAATGTATTCTAACTTATGCCTTATTCAGTGCTCTCCTGATGGTCAGAGCGTGCGGTATATATGCGTGCTTATGCGGAAGTGGTCGGTGCTGCTCTGATTGCACACATGGTATCTATGACGATAGCTACGGAAGACCGAAGTCAGTCTTGACCGTCAGGAGAGCACTATGCGGCCTAACCTATCCTAACTATCTTACCTTTTCGTCTTTATTTCTTCTATCTGATTTGCCGACAGTCGGGACAAGTTTCCCACAAAGTAGGGATAAAGCAATAAATGCTTTAGTGTCTGAAATTAAATGTAAATTGTATTACTTTGTGGTTTTTATTTTACTGTTTATTATAACTTAATTAAACAATGTGGTCATGTATTCGTTAAACAGCTAAGACTATTATTGTGTATAATGTATAAAAAAAAAAAATTTGGTGTGATAGAAACAACGGCCCAATTTCAAGATCCATCCACTCAAGAGAAATCTATCTCTATCGCGCGATTTGATGACAGGCAAAACTTACCTTCGTTTGTCGTGTTGTTGAAGATAATTTTTAATTCTGGAAATACTTTTACGCCAGTAAAAACATCATTGACTTTCTCTAAAAAGTGTGGGAATTTAAAAAAAAGTGAGATGTCTTTTTTGGGATATCTGTATTCAAAATCCAACTCCATCTGCAAACCATATGTATTACATAAACCAGTGCTGACAGACATTATTTCGCACAAAATCGTTACTCCGTTAATATTTTGTTAACTTAACTTCATTTTTAAAGAGTCAAATTTTACCGCTTTATTAAAAAATTATACTTACAAGCTGAAACCCAAAACTCTGCTTCAACAATGGATATTTCTTCAATATGTCTTGCAAATTATGTTTTGCATTTTTGTAATCAGTTTCCATGCGATATTTTCTAGTTTCCAGCCATTTATCTTTTACTTCATGAAAGGGTTCTTTATTATACTGAAGCCATATAACGGTTTCCACGTCTTCTGCATCTGCAATGTCTGATGATAATGACATTTCAGTAGAGAAGTAAAATGTAAAACAGCACATGTAGTCAACATGAAACACGTAACAGCAACCAAACTGGCCAAATACTTCGCAACACATAAGGATGCATCCTTATTTCTATAATAATAAATGATAAATATCATGAGACAATTGACACCAATTGACCTAGTCCCAAACTAGGCAAAGCCTGTACTATGACAACGGATAAACACACTTATATAGATAAACATATACTTAAATACATGTTAAATATACAAGACCCGAGAACAGACATTCGTATTCATCATTCAAACATCTGCCCCGACCGGGGATCGAACCCGGGACCTCGAGCTTCTTAGTCAAGGTCTCTAACCACTAAGCTATCCGGTTGTCAAAAATGTGTTGCGGTTGTGACTTATGATACATTTGGGTACTTTGCCTGTTCTCATCTCCTATACACAGGAGCAATGAAATCAGGTCTCCTTGTATAGTATTTTCCAAACAAAGTGACCCGATAACATTGCTCTTAAGGCGCTTCCCTGAGCCAGACGCTGAAATGACTGCTTTTTACAGTTATTCTGTACATTATTTAAACGCTAAAAACAAAATATATAAATACAATACTTATTGTATTTGTATTTATACAATGCTTATTGTATTTATATATTACAAGTTAAGTTAAGTTATATATAACAAGTTAAGATGTTATAGATACTTATCTATAACATCTTAACTTGTTTTTCTATGTTTCATATTATTTTTTTCCTATTTAATACTTATGATATCTGCATCACAAGTAAGTCAAGTCACAATTAATATTCTGTTACTCCATCATAAGCATAATTTACTTTGACTAGTGACATACACCAATGTATAGAGAATTTAATAGGCTAAAATTTGTACTACATTTTTACTACTAATACATTTTTATAATCATCATCATCACCATCATCATCATCGGCCTATTTACGTCCCACGGCTGGGCACCAGGCCTTTATTTATAATATTTAAAAAAAAAAAGAATTATTTACGTATTCGGTGCGAATTCTGAACGATTGTTTTTTTCAAAAAGACGCGTTATTTGTGATAACACTGTGTAAAATGAAGTTAGACCTATATTTAATAGATGTCGTCACTGAAACGAAGTTGTTTAGTAGAAGTGAGGTGGGATGGGGAAGGCGCGAATCGGTCAAGGTCGTCCTATCAGGAAAGCCTCTTAAAAAGTGTATATGGTGTTGATTCTGTACAAATGTAAGTAGGTACCTGAATTATCATGATACTCGGGACTTAATCACGTAAAAAATATAAATTTAAATAGACATTTTTTACGCGATTAAGTGCCGAGTATCATGATAATGTGTGAAAATCGTGAATACAGGTACCTGAATGTTCCTGTATATTTTCAATTTCAAGTTTTCTTTTCCGGCCAAGTACTCCTTCTCGTTTTAATAGCCTCCTTTGATTATTATACCTATCTATCAGTTTTCCTTTGGCAGGTTTATATTTGTTGTTGTATTTCCAACCAGGTATGTAGTATGTCTCCTAAAAACAGACAAAAAGTGTATTTAATGGTACATTAAATTTAAATACAATGTGTAACAACGGTTACATAATACATATAGAAAGATATATTACGTAGATTACACATATCTGATAACTCAGATCTTTATATGGGCTGATTATCTTCATATACTATAAAACGTCAAACATAGGTCAATTTAGGGCTCGTTTAGTTACACCGTCGACGGGCAAAGGCAACAGGCGACAGCGCCATGTGTGCCAGTGCGATAGCGCTATATTTAATATTATGGCTCTTTCGCCTGTTGCCTCACTCGCTGACCAAGGGTAGACGCGCCCTATAGTGTACAAGCGACGGTGCCCTTGCTGCAACACACACCAGGTAAGCCTCTTTTGTCCACCCTATTGGTACTTACGCAGACACAGTATCTACATTTTAGCTCAGCGGATATTAAATTTTCAGTGAAGCAACAAAACGACTAATCTAATTACTTATATACAAGATTTCCCTAAAACCAACGTCAAAACGAAAAGAGTAGATAAGGCATATTATAATCCATCGATTTAACCCTTATACTAGAATGACAAACAATGACGGAAATCACAACTACGGAGAAACAAAATTTAAATACATGATTCCTGAAAAAATGTAACTAACGAAAATCGCTTCATAAGAATAAGTAGGTACACAATTTTAGATTAAAATTATGAATTTCTCCGAAGATACTAAAAATCGCCGAAAACGTATAAAGATTAAATATATATTATAATACTAGCTGTTGATCGCGACTTCGTCCGCGTAGATTTCGGTTATCGCTATCCCGCGGGAACTATATAATTTTCCAGAATAAAAAGTAGCCTATGTTATTCCTCAATATTCAAACTATCTTCTTACCAAATTTCATCTAGATTGGTGCAGCGGTTTTCCCGTGAAGAGGTAACAAACAGATAGACAGAGATACTTATAATATTAGTTAGGATTAGGATAGTTAGGATGAGTTGCCCTGTCAGTCTTTTCGTTATAACGTCAGTTTTTGGGACATCTTGTATATCACATGCAAAAACTACGAATAATAGGTGTAGAAGTAACCTTTAATTCTGTGGGAATAAATCTTTGTATTGCTTCAGCTATAACCATAAAATCTTCCTTTTTCATGCATTCATAATTCTTAAGATACCACTCGACTATACTTTTCGTTAGATGAGCTCTAAAAGTAGCGTCGAGCTTATTACACGTTTTCAAACGTGCCAAAACCAGTTTACCATGGTTATTGTCGTTTAGTATTGTTGTTATATCGATTTCCTATAAATAATATTAAAATAAATAAAGACAATATCTCTCATTCTGAGAGGAGGCCTGTGCCCAGCAGTGGGACGTAGATAGGCTGATGATGATGAAAGACAATATACCTCGGATACCTTTTTTTCCCAAACAATTTGAAGTCATCATAATCTGTCACAAGTCATAACTCTTTTTTTTCTTTTAAATTTAGTATTGGGTCATCCTTTAGAACTACAGGTTAGGTTAATCCTGAACAATTCGTAGTTTAAGGGAAAAACCGGCCAAGTGCGAGTCGGACTCGCGCACCGAGGGTTCCGTGCAAAGATTTTCCCGTTTTTCTCCATTGTTTTAAGTTGTCCAGTTTTAGCAGACCCCTGCTCCTAAGCAAACTGTACGCAGTGTGGGGTTATTTTAACAGACAGACGGACAACAAAGTGATCCTATAAGGGTTCCGTTTTTTCCTTTTGAGGTACGGAACCCTAAAAAGTGTTATGACTAGTGATAGATTATGGCAAACACTGCATTATGGCTTTAAATTGTGTGCGAAACAATAGAGACCCCAATGTACCTATCTAGTGGATAAACAATTAACATCTGGAAAACTTTGTGGTAAAAAACCAAACCGCATAACTAAGTTTGTGCACACAGGTTTTTTATTGTTCCGTAGCCAAAATGGCAAAAACGGAACCCTTATAGTTTCGTACCTGTCCGTCTGTCTGTCCGTATGTCACAGGCATTTTACTGGGAAACTATAAGAGCTACATGAATAAAATTTGGAAAGTAGGTGTATTTCGTTAGGGCTGTACATTGATTTTTAAAATAGAGAACTTTAAATACACAATTTTATCTCCCTTTTTACCCCCGTTAGGGTTAAAATTCCAACAACACTGATGTACACTGCGTTAGTATTAATATTAAGCCTAAAAATAAATAAGGTGATTCTTACTTTGAAAATTGTGAAATAAAATAATCTTTTAGCAAAAAGTAAAACCGCCTTCCAAAAAAAAACACCTTAAAAATACAAAATAAAATGGCTGTAGAGGATTATTTCATGTTTTTTTTAAGGCGGTTACAATTTTTGTTAAAAGGTTTTTCATTTCACAATTTTCAAAGTTAAAATCACCTTATTTATTATTTAGGCTTAATACCTACTTCAGTCCGAATCGCTCTTCATCATCATCAGCCTATTTACGTCCCACTGCTGGGCACAGGCCTCCTCTCAGAATGAATCGCACTTGTCCGGTTTTTTTTAATCACTCTCCCATACATGCAGTTGTGTGGCAATAAATGTATGGGAGTGTTCTTTTTGTTTTCAAGAAAACAACTTAACTGTGGCTGAAATATCTACGGTTCATCAAAACGAACCCTGTATAAGGTATCTACGAGTATGTGCAAAATTTCAAGTCTCTAGGTCCAGCGGTTCGGACTGTGCGTTGATAGATGACCCATTCAGTTTATTATAGATTAGCTCCTGTTTTTAAATATACCTATATAGGTTTGTATCGTAAATATTTAATTCAGTTAGCAAAACAAATGAAAGTCGAAGATAATGAATTGAATACGCGATACGGTTTAGGTTAAAGCACCAATTAACATATGCATGGATTGTTAAGTCAACATGTAAGAAAGTAAAAACAACTGTTTCCATTTCAAGAAAAACACTTTTGTGAAAACAACAATTTGGACATGTTGCTTTAACCCATCAATTTGTTAATTTATACTAATTTATAAATTGTTGACCAATTCGTCGCCAACACTAGACATATAGCAATATAGACAATATTTTGGTAAATTCGTAAATATTATACAAAAGAACTAAGTAAGTACCTTTGTTTCTGAATATTGCTTCTTCTCATCGAAGTTGTCACTATCAATGGTAATATCATATAAATCTGAATTCACAGTAGGAAATTCCGAATTATTTAAATCATTAATGTTACTGAGCCTGTGACTGCTATTTAAGATGTCTACGTGCATAAATGAAAGCTTCATCTGAAATAATTAACTCATGGTAATGAGGGCGTTTCAACCGCCGATGCAACAGCGGCCTTTGTGTGTGCCTGTTCATAGCAAATTGTAAACAATGCACTTGAACGTTTTTCCTAAAGCGTAATAGATAGCAGGAATATTGAGGCAGGTCTAGCAGCAAAATTAAAGGAAAAAAGGCCATAAATAACAAGTTTTAAACAGAAAACAAAACAGCAGCCGTAAATTATAAGTGAATACTTCTTATTACATTGCCTCTTTACTTTTGTCCTAGTCCCAATATATCAAGTAGTATCTATAAATCAATTGTTTGATTACTGACAGTAGTTTTTGACTGTGACATACGGACGGACGGACGGACGTCACAAATCTATAAGGGTTCCGTTTTTGCCATTTTGGCTACGGAACTCTAAAAAAGTTACCTCGTTTTGCAAAAACCTCAAAACTATTAGAATTTCAAAAATGGCACAAAACGCTCTTCTCATCTACCTAAGCCTAAGTAATGTTTCAAACACTTACGCGTGAGTTTTCACTGGATTTCGGGAGCTCGTTAGTGCTAGACGCAGGGCTTGAAGGGGCTGATATTATGTCATTACTATCTATGTCACTTGCCGTGGCATCCGAAGATGTGTCCTGTAAAAGTAAACATTTAAATAAAAGGAAAACAAAACTGTGGTAAGTAGGTATCAACAAAAGCAATGTGTCATTTTGACTAAAAGACAGCTCTGCTGTTGTTTCAACTAAGTAAATAACCTAACCGACTCAGAAAACTTGAAAAACCCCCGACACCGTCATTTCAATGTTCAATATTTCAAAAACGGGTGAACCCATTCTAAGAACCGTCTCGATTAAAAAAACCGCATAGAAATAGGTTCATCTGTTTGCGAGTTACGATGTCACAGACATATACACAGATACACAAGTCAATCTTATAACACCCCTCTTTTTCGTTCGGGGTAAAAATAAAGGTTGAAAAGTATAAAGACATACATACATTTATAAGTTTGTTTAGCTTTTCCAGTCCAGATCTGAACAAAATTCTCTCTCTTATATTTGGCACGAGTTCTTTCAGCTCCTCAGAATTCATATATTTCATCAATTCGAGGGAAATCTCATTTTCTGAAATTGTTGCATAATAAAATACACAATTAGGTAAATTCAGAATATCATAAAACACACTAAAAAACAACATATATACCTATACACATACTATACTACAAAATTATTGTAAGAATCAGCCGTTGACTAACAGTTAGTATTCAGACAACGGAAATAACAAACGCGTACCTTCAAAACGTTTAATTGTATCAGACGAAATACCCCAGTCGGTCAAATATGCAAGACCTGAAAAACAAAATAAGTACTTAATTAAGGTACACAGATACACCATGTTAAAGTTAAAACACATTTATATGTCCATTTTCTTACCCACCAATGCTTAGATCCATTATTTATTGTTACGGCGCACACACAACAATAAACTAATATGGCGTTATATCACCACGGAGCTCGGAGCGCAACTAAAACGACTTAAAACGAGTGAACTGATGAACTGACTCTCGCTGACTGGCTGGCGTGCGTGGCGGCGCGAGCGCTAGTAGGGACTAGGGATGCTCGATATTCATCGATGTTACGTCCTCGTAAATATCGACACGTCGATGTTACGAGAATAATATCGGAACATCGGTGTTACCTACTCTAGGCCACTAAAATTATATTATCGGCTAATTAAAAGAAAAAACGTACAAAGATTTTAACGATTTTCCCCAGTTTTTTAAGTTGTTCAGTGTTAGCAGAGCCCTGCTCCTAAGGAAAATGTACGCAGTGTAGGGTCATCTTATATTTATTTGTGAAATCTACAGACATAAAAATTTAAGATTTTGAGAATTTTCTGAGTGGTTGAGCTATAAGAAAGAAGGAAAGAAAAAAATATTTATTACTACCAACACACATAAAATTTACATAACATTATAACAAAAAAGGTGGTTAGTAGTAAACGGTTCGGCGTCAGCAAATGCTGACAGTGCCAACTCACAAGCGACACTGCAGCGCTGTTTTTCAGCCGGAACCCATTCTGCTCGCTCCAACAGTTAATAAGAGCTACCTTCAGACCAAATTTCAAGTTTCTAGGACAACTGGAAATACCCTTTAGGTTTTCAGGGTACGGCAATTTGTATGAATAAAACTTTTAATGACTTTATCTTTTAATTACGTTGACTTAGAAGTTTGATTTTTTAACCCCCGACGAAAAAAGGGGTGTTATAGGTTTGACATGACATGTGTATCTGTCTGTGGCATCATAGCTCCCAAACGGACGGACCGTTTTCGATGTGGTTTTTTTTTAATCGAAAGCTAGTTTTATCTATGTGGTTCTTAGCTAAGTTTCATTGAAATCGGTTCTCCCGTTATTGAACTTTGAAATGACAATGTCGGGGGTTTTCCAAGTTTTCTAATTCACAGCTTCAAGGTACTGCAGGTTTGAGTATTTGATATTATTAAATTCAGCATGCTACCTCCACACGTTCCAGAGGAAAAGGGTCTTGACAGACTGACAGACAGATAGACGGACAACAAAGTCATCCTATAAGGGTTCCGTTTTTTTCTTTTGAGGTACCCTAAAAAAACCTCTAGGCCACCCAGAGTGAACTAGGTGAACTACTTTCATTTCGCTGACTTTTATTTTATACGACGAGGAAGGCAAACGAGCAAGTGGGTCAGGTAAACTAATGGGGGCTGTCGCGAGTCAAAAATCCGCTAAGAGTGGGACTGTGGGATACCAATGAGAGACAATGACTTTTTCTAGTTTTTGTATTTTAATAAACGAAATAATGGCTTGGTTATTTTGCTACATAAAACATCAATGTTTTCGGCCATCGATGTTTTTCTTTCGATACATATCGTTCATCGAAAATGTCATGCCAATGTAAAAGGTGTGAAGGTGGCGGGTGAGGTTTCCACACTTGATGTTGTGCCTGCTAGCTCCCAGGGACGATGGATTCGGCTGGGGCTCAGTCAGGACAGAACCCGAAGAGGTTTAAAAAAAATCGGTTCAAGCTTTAAGAAATAGATCGAATTGCACAATCAACAACTCTATAAGGTAGATTACAATTTTAGTGGTACTTACGAATCAAAGTAACAATCGTAACAATTTAAGGCAGTCACCGAGTAAAAATGTTGGCAGTGCTACAAATTTAATAACAATAGTTCATTGAACAATAATTGAAAAAAAAAGCAAAAAAAAAACAATTAGGTAGCCAACGGTAATCTACAAGTCAAGGTGGCAATAGTCAAGCAGTCGGCAAGTTACTGTTAAAACAATAATAATAAAACAAAAAATAAAATAAAAAAATAACCGCCACCTATAGACACCTGCAACTCAGAAGGGGTTACAGTTGCGTTGCCGACCTTGAGATTCAGGCTGAGGTGTAATGCCTGTTTGTGCTAGTAGTTTAACCGGCTATCTTGCTCTCCTAACCGTACCACAACAGTGCAGGCACTGCTGCTTAGCAGTAGGATTATGAGCAAGATGGTGGTTGCAACCCGGACGGACTTGGCACAAAGTCCTACCACCGGCAAATTGCGAAAAACAAGGAACTAAAATAGAAGATATACAAGATGTTAAATCGATGTCAACATAGATGTTTTTCTAATATCGATCATCCCTAGGCGCCAACCAACCAATGCGCAACTTCGGTCAGACTATTGGTATTGTAGCGTTGATTACGAGAGTTGCCTTTACAATGTGAGTGTAATACAACTAGCCGTTCGCTTCGCAATGGCCGTAATTATTAATTAACATGACTACTTGCGTATACTTGCGTATACTATCGGACAGAATGTCCGAAATTATAATTATGGTCACTTTATTTTCGTTAGGTAGGTACCTACCTATATCTGGTTTCGACTGGATAGTTAAATTGCGAAATGTTTTTACATGTCAAAGTGCTTATGACATTGACATAAGATTGATTTTTGCCTGACCAGTGGAAAAACTTTTTTCGCTAGACCTGTATCATTGTGTGAAAATCGCGAAAGTTTCAGAAATCAGATTCCCTAGCACGGCAAGGTTTAAACAGATTTATCTACTAAGTACCTCCATGGCATTGGTAGACAAAATGGGTAGATAAACCTGTTTAAACTTTACCAGCAGTAGGTAGGTACACGATTGTAAAAAACTTGAGTCACGATTTTTTTGGTCTTATACCAAACAAAACTAAATCTGTTATTATTGGAGTTTTTAAAGGATAAATTGGCTACTGAATTACTTGCAAATGCTAAGAATCACCGTCTTTTTTTTTTATACGACGAGGAAGGCAAACGAGCTAGTGGGTCACCTGATGGTAAGTGATCACCACTGCCCATAGACACCAGCAACCCCAGAGGGTTTGCAGATGCGTTACCAACCTAGAGAGCTAAGATGAAATGCCTCTTGTGCCCGTTATTACACCGGCTGTCTTACTCTCCACACCGGAACACAACAGTGCAAGCACTGCTGCTTAGCGGCAGGATTAGCGAGTAAGATGGTGGTAGCGATCCGGACGGACCTCGCACAAGGTGGTAGGACCACCCGCAACCCGTCTTTACTAATGTTCAAAATCTTTCTAATCTCCTTTTGCAATTTTACCAACTCCTGTATTTAAGTGCTTTCTGGTCTTTTGATTCTTACCAAACTGCGAATGCGAACTGACAACGTCGCATAAGTTCGCCGAATCGAGTGCGGTGTGTCAAAAGAACTTTTAAAGAACACCGCTGCTATTTTGGCGTCAAACAAATTTGCACCTAGTTGCTTTTGTTTTAGATCTCTTAATCGTCGTACATTTATTGTACTTGTTTCGCTTTCGGCAAAGAATATAATAAAACTTTCGGCCTTTTTAACCGACTTCAAAAAAAGGAGGAGGTTCTCAATTCGCTGGAGTATTTTTTTATTAGGGTTCCGTACCTCAAAAGGAAAAAACAGAACCCTTATTGGATCACATCGTTGTCTGTCCGTCTGTCTGTCTGTCAGTCTATCCGTCTTTTTCTCTAGAACGCGTGGAGGTAGAAAGCTGAAATTAATATCGAATAGGTAGGAGCTTGCGGTCCCTTGAACCTCTGGAAAAATCAAACTCAATCAAAAGATACAGTCAGTAAAAAACCTGTTTCCATGCAAATTGCCGTGGACTGGAAACCTATAGGGTAGGTAGGTACCTACTTCCAGTTGTCCTAGGAACCTGAAATTTTTATATGAAGGTAGGTGTAAGTAGGTACTTAGCTCTTATGGTATTACCATACCAACCAGAAAAATCTGAAAATCTTATGTTTTTTATCTCTGTATACCCTGTACTAATATAATCAAAATAATGGTATCAATGACCAATATAAAATGACCCCACACTACGTAGGTACATTTTGGTTAGAAACAGAGCTCTGCGAACACTTGGATAATTTAAAATAGGTCCTCGGAACATGGGGGAAATACCTACCTCGAAACTCGATTCCCTTGATGGACGAACTATTTACATACTTAACTAGTTATAAATTTGGTTTTGTTTGCCGCTTTCCTTGCGAATGGCGTAGGTATGTATCTGCCTACTGTGCTGGAACAGTGAATTTGACCCAAACTAGTACTTACCTACCTATAGGTAGAAGGCACGTAAATATAGACGCATGACCTTGAATGTGTAGAACCGATTTATCATAATCAGTCTTCATACACTTTTATTTAATTTGCACTATTCGTATGTATGTATGTATGTCTAAATGTTTGTTTGTTTCTTTCTTCTTTACTTGAAATTCGGTAAGTATAGGTACTTAATACAACAATTTGGTAGTGAAATTCTGGTGGTCCGTCCAGGATCGTCTCCGCAGGAGGGAACTCTTCAACGGTTAATGGCATCGACTTGAAATTTGATATGGATATTTAAGTTGGTTGGTTGGTGGCATAACAAGAAGTACGGTCGGCAAAAAAGCTTGAATTAAAAACGATTTTTTTAACAGAAAACACTTATTTAGGTATATGGTATGTGACGTTGCCAGCTCGGCACGGGCACCAACTACGTAGGTACCCATGTGTTGCTGTTGTGTTTACCTGTTTATTGTTATCTCAACTGTTTGTGAAACGGCTAAAATAAACATTTGAAAGGTTTGTGTCTACTCGACACATGTGTGTGTGTGTGTGTGTGTGTGTGTGTGTGTGTGTGATCATGAGGTTGCCACGTCTTCCTCCGGTACCTACCAGCTACTTGAGTGGAGCACCATTTTGTTATTTAAGTAGGTACTTACTTACCTACTCAATGAATAGATAGATAGGTAAGTAAAGTACCTACCTACTTAAAATGGATAGATGAAGTTGTAGCAGTGGGATGGTTACGTAAACGCAGCATTTCTTAGTAGGCTCGTGACATTATATTTAAATAAACGGATCACTCACGTATGTCAGTCGAGTAAGTATAGCTCGACATGTTTCGGACTAATCCGTAGTCCTTCCTTCCTCTGGGAGCACACGCGACGCCGGTGGCAAAACATAGGTACTTACTTAAACTGTGCATGCACATATACATGTGCATGTCGGGTTATAAGTAAGTACTCGACTGATATATTTACGTGACTGATCTGTTTATTTTGACTGGACTTGACTTTGAATCTCACGGTAGTTCCATGTTAAAAGTACCGTGAGGTTGTTTAATTCAATAGTTTTTTGGGATCTATATTTATAGCACAGCCACTAAGCGTTTTAAACCTACTCAAACCGACATAAGCTTGACACTTGCAATCAGCCTTTTGCCTAAATTTACAACTGCAGTTTCAAGTGTTGTGCCACTTGTGCCCTGTAGGCCGAGCACGAAGTTTTCGAATCCTGCGTAATGTTATTTGTTATCGTATCGAAATCGAGAGCGAGAAACCTCATACAAAATTTTTGTTC
Organism: Clepsis dumicolana; assembly: GCA_963691665.1. NCBI lineage: Eukaryota > Metazoa > Arthropoda > Insecta > Lepidoptera > Tortricidae > Clepsis > Clepsis dumicolana. The sequence continues at coordinate 7,082,122 of OY829521.1, forward strand.
CAAATGCGCTCACGGGCGGGCGCTGTTCCAAATGCCATACAAATTTCTCGATAACGTTCACTATTACGTTCTTGATTACGTTGGACAGGTTTCGAATATTCGTACTCCCCGGGCCTCTGTAACTTATGTAGGTATAGTTACAGTGTTTAGTTAAAACTTAAAATTATGAACTAAGTAATATTTTTACGTATACACTGGGCCCGCGTATTTGCCATAAGAATAAATTAGTTATTCTTATGCTATTTGCCCAAGCTCTCTCAGTCCGACAGGAGGCCTGTGCTGACAGTAAGACGTAAATAAGCTGAAAATGAGATGTGTGATACACAAAATTAATCAACAAAAATTAAAAAAAAAATTGGTACAATTACAAAAAACGAGAAAAAAATAAAATAATTGCATTTGATAACCGAGTTAGCTAGGAAGAAAAGTGTCTTTATCATAGAAAACCAAATAAAATAACGGTTTTCTACGAGGAAAACATAGTTAATCCCATTTGATAATGAACAGAGTCAGAGGAAGAAAAGTGTCTCCGAATATTAGTTATCAAACTTGGTTATGTACGAGGAACAAGGGGATTTTTCGCACCTGTGAACCCATATTAAGTACATATTTACATCGTAAATTTCATCTAAATCGTTACAACCGCTTTCTAGAACCCATTTACAAACAAATATACTTACCTACTTAAATAAACAACAATTTGCTCGTTTAATAGTACAGGATCAAGCTAGGTTAGTATATTGCGCTTAATTCAAGTGTTCATCTTATAAAAAAGATGTTAGACATACATGTACACATGTACCTAATAATTTTTAGAGATTTAATTGTAGAATATCATTAAATTTTGCATTATGCTTGCCTAAATTACTTACCAAAACTGTAATCAATATACCAAGAGAAAATAAAAATGTCTTCAAGTTGCATTCAAATTAAATGAAAAACAATCAAGGAAAACCAAAAAATAGGCGACGTTGCTATAGCAAACAGCAAGCAGGCAGGAAGCGGGTATCAACTATGTATTGATGTTGAGTTTATCTGTTGATATTGTTATCCCAACTGTCTGTGTAAGATTTAACATGTTCATTTTTTATTTTAACCCTAGCTTGTAAGTTAGTTTAACCATTCGAACATGTCGATTTAGCTGTACGTGTTGCTGTAACTTTACTTGTTGATATTGTTATCTCAACTGTTTGTGTAACGACTAAAACAAGCATTTGAAAGGGTTAGTTCCATCCACCATTCGAACATGTTAACGTAGATTTTTGTCTCGCTGTGGTTTTTACCTGTTTAATGTGTAATTTTTACCCTAGCTCGTGAGTTAGTTTAACTATCCGAACATATTATTGACCATGACGACCGAATAGCCTAGTGGTTAGAAAAACTCACTATGAAGCTATAGGCCCCGGGTTCGATCCCCGGTCGGGACAGAAATTTGTATGATGAATGCAGATGTTTGTTCCCGAGTCTTGGGTGTTTAGTATTATATATTTAATTATGTACTTATCTATACATGTATGTTTCTGTTATCTAGTAAGAACTAGGTAACAGATAAAATTATGGGTAAGAACCCATAGTACAGGCTTTGCCTAGTTTGGGACTAGGTCAATTGGTGTCAAGATGGTGTCAAGAGTCCCATGATATTAATTATTATTATTAATTTTATTTATGTTGATTTACTTTTACGTCTTGCTAATGTTTTCAACTGTTTCTATTGTTATCCAAACTGTTTATGAGACGGTTAAATACACTTTTGAAAGGATTAGTTCAATCTTTTGAACATGTTGATTTAACTTTTTGTCTTCCTGATATTTCTACCTGTTCATATAGTTATTTTAAACCTGGCTCGTGAGTAAGTTTAACAAATCAAATATGTTGATTTAGCTGTATGCGTTGCTGTTGTTTTTATTGATTTATATATTGTTCTCCCAACTGTTTGTGGGACGGCTAAATCAAATCTTTGAAAGTGTTAGTTTAACCATTTGAACATGTTGATTTAGTTGTATGTGTCGCTGTTGTTTTTATTGATTTTTATTGTTCTCCCAACTGTTTGTGGGACGGCTAAATCAAATCTTTGAAAGTGTTAGTTTAACCATTTGAACATGTTGATTTAGTTGTATGTGTCGCTGTTGTTTTTATTGATTTTTATTGTTCTCCCAACTGTTTGTGTGACAGCTAAATCAAATCTTTGAAAGGGTTAGTTTAACCATTTGAACATGTTGATTAAGTTGTATGTGTCGCTGTTGTTTTTATTGATATTTATTGTTCTCCCAACTGTTTGTGTGACGGCTAAATCAAATCTTTGAAAGGGTTAGTTTAACTATTTGAACATGTTGATTTAGCTTTTTGTTTTGCTGTTGTTTTCACCTGTTTGTATTGTTATTTTAAACCTGGTCCGCGAGTTAATTTAACCATTTGAACATGTTGATTAAGTTGTATGTGTCGCTGTTGTTTTTATTGATTTTTATTGTTCTCCCAACTGTTTGTGTGACGGCTAAATCAAATCTTTGAAAGGGTTAGTTTAACTATTTGAACATGTTGATTTAGCTTTTTGTTTTGCTGTTGTTTTCACCTGCTTGTATTGTTATTTTAAACCTGGTCCGCGAGTTAATTTAACCATTTGAACATGTTGATTTAGTTGTATGTGTCGCTGTTGTTTTTATTGATTTTTATTGTTCTCCCAACTGTTTGTGTGACGGCTAAATCAAATCTTTGAAAGGGTTAGTTTAACCATTTGAACATGTTGAATTAGCTTTTTGTTTTGCTGCTATTTTCACCTGTTTACATTGTTATTTTAAGCCTGATTCGCGAGTTAGTTTAACCATTCAAACATGTTGATTTAGCAGTATGCGTCGCTGTTGTTTTTTTTATTTACATTGTTCTCCCAACTGTTTTTGTGACGGTTAAATCAAATCTTTGAAAGGGTTAGTTTAACCATTGGAACCTGTTGTGAGACAGTTGAAATCAACATTTTAAAGGGTTGTGTCAATTGGCTCTTTTAGTACTGGACTTAACCTGTTTATGTTGTTATTATAACCCTAGTTTGTGGGTTAGTTTAACCATTCGAATATGCTGATTTAGCTTTATTGTTGCAGTTGGTTTTAACTGTTAAATATTGTTCTCTCAACTGTTTATGTGCGGTTAAAACAAACATTTGAAATGGTTGAGTTAATTGACTTTTTTTGTGAAAGATTTAACCCGTTCATATCGTTATTTTAACTACTATTCGGGTGTTCGTTAACCATTCGAATGTGTTGATTTAGCTGTATGTGTTGCTGTTGTTTTTATTTATTTCTAATTGTTCTCCCAACTGTTTGTGTCACGGTTGTAACAAACATTTGAAGGGATTAGTTTAACCATTCGAATATGTTGATTTAATTTTGTGTCTTGCTGTTATGTTTACCCTTTTATATTGGTACCCTAACTGTATGTGAGCTGGTTAAAACTAACATTTGAAAGGGTTAGTTCAACCATTCGAACATGTTGACTTAGCTTTATGTCTCGCTGTTGTTTTCCCCTGTTTATATTGTTATTTCAACGTCGGCACGTCAGTTAGTTTAAATATATGAATACGTTGATTTAGTTTTATACCTTGCTGTTGTTTTCAACTATTTATATTGTTATCCAAACTGTTTTTGTGACGGTTAAATCAAACATTTGAAAGAGTTAGCTTAACCATTCGAACAGGTTGATGTAGCTTTTTAGCTTGCTGTTGTTTTTACCTATTTATATTGTTACACCAACTGTTTGTGTGACAGTTAAAATCAACATTTTAAAGGGTTGTGTCAATTGGCTTTTTCTGTACTGGACTTAACCTGTTTATGTTGTTATTTTAACCCTAGTTCGTGGGTTAGTTTAACCATCCGAATATGTTGATTTGGCTTTATTGTTGCAGTTGGTTTTACCTGTTTAATATTGTTACCTCAACTGTTTGTGTAACGGGTAAAACGAACATTTGAAAGAGTTGTGTCAATTGACTTTTTTTGTGAAGGATTTAACCCGTTCATATCGTTATTTTAACATCTATTCGGGTGTTCGTTTAACCATTCGAATGTGTTGATTTAGCTGTATGTGTTGCTGTTGTTTTTATTTATTTATAATTGTTCTCCCAACTGTTTGTGTGACGGTTATAACAAACATTTGAAGGGGTTAGTTCAACCATTCGAACATGTTGACTTAGCTTTATATCTCGCTGTCGTTTTTACCTGTTTATATTGTTACTTTTACGTCAGCTCGTCAGTTAGTTTAACTATTCGAACATGTTGATTTAGTTTTATATCTTGCTGTTGTTTTCAGCTGTTTATATTGTTATCCCAACTGCTTTTGTGACGATTAAATCAAACATTTGAATAAGTTAGTTTAACCATTCGAACAGGTTCATTTAGATTTTTAGCTTGCTGTTGTTTTTACCTATGTATATTGTTATACCAACTGTTCCTATGACAGTTGAAACAAACACTTTGAAGGGTTGTGTCAATTGGCTTTTTTTGTAAGGGACTTAACCTTCATATATTGTTATTTTTACCCTAGATCGTAAGTTAGATTAACCTTTCGAGCATGTTGATTTAGCTTTATTGTTGCAGTTGGTTTTACATGTTTAATATTGTTATGTCAACTGTTTGTGTAACGGGTAAAACGAACATTTGAAAGGGTTGTGTCAATTGACTTTTGTTTGTGAAAGATTTAACCCGTTCATATTGTTATTTTAACAATTATTTTGGGTGTTCGTTTAACCATTTGAAAGTGTTGATTTAGCTTTATATTTCGCTGTTGTTTCTACGTGCTTATATTGTTGTCCCAACTGTTTGCGGAACAGTTGAGACAAACATCCGAAAGGGTTATGCCAATCGGCTTGGTTCCAACATTAACAAATACATTAACTCAACTATTGGAAACAGGAATAATCAACAAATTTATTTTGTTATTTCTGGTAGTCAACAAATAGTTGAATACCTGTTGTTGTTTTAACGTATTTATTTTGTTAATTTTACTATTTAAATTGTTATGTCAACAATTCGAATAGTAAAATCAACAATTACCTATTGGATTTTGCATGAATTGTTACGCCAACATGTATAAATAGGTAAAAACAACTGTTTTCATATCAACAAAAACTTTTCTGTGAAAACAACAATTTGTTTAAGTTGCCTTAACCCATCATTTTGTTAATTCAACTAATTTGTCGCCAACACGTGCAAAATCAACCTTTTCGGTCTTTCAGTGTGACACTGAACGCTTATCAGTGTCTTACAGTGCGCAAAAACTGAAACAGTCTTCGAATTTGGTGAGCAAAATCTAAATGTAATGCTTTTAAATCTCACAGATCAACTATGGCTACTGACTTACATACTTAATAATGTACTGTTTCTTTAGATACAGTATAAACCGGTGACTAGTAACAGTGGTAACTAATATATTGACCGTTCGTTCATAATAATTATCCGATCGAAAACTTTTTGTAGCCTCGTAACTTCTACTCGCTCAACTAAACGACGCTTAAGGGTAAACTTCAGCTTTGGACGACGTATATCGTAGTAACGAGAAAAAAATAAAGGATTACTTTCCTTAGGTAAAACTTTGTATGGGAAGCGACCCGTTATTTTCCGTTCATTGTAGTTGGTGTTGCTACTTGCACGCGACCCGTTGAAAAAAAAACATAAATAAGTTGGTCAACTATTACTCGTAAACCTGGAAAGCCTACTTAGCTCTGATAGTTTTCCTTTTAAATTCACTATATGCACTACTGCTCAAAAAAATCATCCCCACTTTACGATGTAGGGGAGGTCATTTTTTTTCCAAGACTATTCCAGCACTTTGTTGGCCTAATTAATAATATGTAAGTATATCTATAATCGGAGGATCTATCTTTCCCCACAAAAACTACCAGGCCGTCCCCGAACCACCTGGAGACGGTCGGTTGAGAAAGAGATCTCCCAAATCGGGTACCACTGGCAGGACCTTGAAGCCGCAGCACAGGACCGTGACGCATGGAAGTCCCTACTGCGAGCCCTATGTCCCTGCTGAGGGATTACAGGAACACATCATTATCATATCTATATGCAAACTTACAGCATTCTAGTACCAAAGTTTTTGAGCTAAGCCGCAGACAAGCAGACAGATGGACATGACAAAGCTATAAGGGTTCCGTTTTTGCCGTTTTGCCTACGGAACCCTAAAAATCGACTAACGCACCAGTCACGACTATGCGCGAGTGATATCCATCATCATTGGGTGCAGGGTCGATTTATTCGCCAAACAGCGGTTAAGTGGAAACACTCGCAAACGCTTATTCGTACAGCCGGGCTACGCTGAGGCCCGAGTACGAATATTCGAATCCTGCGTAACGTAACATAATCGTATCGAAATCGAGAAACTTCATACTAAAATTTAGTTCCAAATACGCTCACGGGCGGGCGCTGTTCCAAACGTCATACAAATTTCTCGATCACGTTCACGTTACGCAGGATTCGAATACTTATTATACACGGTGGGCCTCAGGCGTTAACCAAGCGTTGGATATAATATTTAACGGAAAATACCGTTAACCATTCTAATTTTAATGTTGTGATACATTTTCTCGTAACTTGACATTGATTGTACCTAGAATTTATGATGTATTTTTTGTTGGATGAATAAACAATGTAATCAAATCTAATCTTTGAATTTATGTTAAACAATTAACAGCTGTGCACAAAGTGTTTGGACCACCCAAATAAATAAGAAAAACCGGTAATTTTTAAGCCTCGAACCTTCGGCCCTACTCGTACCCCTCACACATTCTGCATCTAATTCCATATTTAAACCGTCTGTCTGTTTTTTCCAGCTGCGAAAGCCGGTGTCGACGCTCTCGATCCCTGGCGCGATGAAGGCATACTCCGGCGGCGGGCTCGATGCGTCCACCGAGGAGGCTGGAGTGGCTCTAGTGGGCGTTCACAGCGAGTACCCGCGGTTCGGAGAAGAGAGAGCGCTCGGCGGCGGCACGTACAAAGGCGGGGGAGCAGCTAAGCACAAACCTAATATAGGATATAGGTTAGTCAACTTTTTATGTCCAATGCTGGACACTAGCCTCGTCTCACAATGACAGGGCTTAACCAGAGGGTCGAGCACGACTTTTCGAAAGCTGCGTCACGTAAAATCGAATAGTAAACGTTGTCGAGTTTGTATGACGTTTGGAACAGCGCCCGCCCGTGAGCGTATTTGGAACTAACATTTAGTATGAGGTTTCTCGATCTCGATACGATAACCGTGACGTTACGCAGCATTCCTAAATTCGTGCCCGACCTTCTTTAGTTCCCATGCGGGCCTAGTGCAGATTGGAGACTTCACACACTCCAAGAGTTCGCAAGAGTGTGCAGGATTCCATACGATGTTTTGCCTTCACCGAAAAGCCCATGATAAATTACAAATTTAATTTTGCACATAACTTCCGAAAACTCAAAGGTGCGAGCTAGGGCTCGAACCCACTATACCCTCTGCTTGAGAGGTCACGGGTCAAACCACTGGGCTACCACGGCAATGTTAGGTTAGTATTCAAGACAAAGGCAAATTGTAGCGCACCATTGATCCATTGTCTTGGACCCATGGTAATAAATTCTAGTCAAGTACAGCAGCCTACTCAATATTATCAGCTGAATACGAGTGTAACGTCAAATGCGATGCCGATGGACTGTAGCATATTTTTTAGGGTTCCGCACCTCAAAGGGAAACCGGAACCCTTATAGGATCATTTTGATGTCTATCTGTCTGTTAAGACGCTTTTTCACTGGAACGCGTGGCGGTAGCAAGCTGAAATTAATATCAGTTGCTGAAGCTGTGAAAAAATCGAATTTCTAAGTCCACGCAATCAAAAACTAAAGCCTGTTTCCATACAAATTGCCGTGGTATCAAAACCGTGGTATTTTCAATTGTCTAAAATACTTGAAATTTGGTATGAAGGTAGCATAAAGCACAACCAATGAAATACTTTGGTCTGATAAACTTAATTTTTTATATAGTATCATAGACTAATATTAAATAACCCCACTCTGCGTACATTTTAATAAGGAGTTGGGCTCTGCTAACACTGGATACTTAAAACAGTTAGAGAAAAATCTTCGGGACTCTATTCCTGTGATAGACGAACTATTTACATACTTACCTATAAGTTTGCATGGATCCCTCGGTGCGCGAGTCCGTCTTATAAATGCAGGCCCCAATGTGTCGGGTAACCGTGCATTATTCATTCAGTGCCTTAGGGCGTAATAAATTATGAAACAGTAAAAAAGTAATGCCGACCGAATTGTAAATTACGATCAATTTTACTACAAGTAGGTAAGTATTTTTAATTTGATTGTGGGTCGGCATTTCTTTTGTATTAAGTAATTATCTACTAGTTAACCTTGCAAAGCGACTCTTGCCAAGCAAAATAGAATAATTATATTAGACACAATCAAAACGGGATATTGACCGCGATTACCTTATAGGTTTGATGAGCTCCCGATATTTCGATGCAGCTACATGCAATCATGATCACGGACAAACTATCAGCATCGAGTATAGGGAGCTCATCAAACCTTTAAGGTAATCGCGGTCAATATCCCGTTTTCATTATGTCTAATGCATAACCGCGAATCATTTAAAACAAGAATTACTATAATTACCTATTTATTTATTCAGGCATTAATCCTATCAATTCAAATAAAAACTGAACCTTTGTTTAACGACTCTTTACCTAAAAAGGGACTATCATACAAAAACCCGAAATCTAGTTATATATTACATGCACGTTCGTGCTATCTTTCATATCACAGCGAATATTATATACCAGTCTTCTGGCTCTGAAAACTCGCCAGCGTAAAATTTTATTCACTCATATTATTATTCCTTCTCGGCTCCAGCTTTGTAGACCGTGCAATGCATTTTATATGGAAAATGTTTGAAGAACTGTAGACATGCAACAATTCAGGTAGAAAGCATTACACATAATTTATTCAGTGTTTCTGTATATTTATTTGATGTAATTCCTTTAATGTAAACAAAGTGTAATGCAACCTTCCTTCAATGCTCTTTCCGATGCCACGTTTTAATGTTCCTGATAGGTTACCCAATAAGGACTCTTCTTCACCTTGAAGTGCCTCTTCATTACTGGAGGTTGGCCATTAGCTCTGATTTTTTTTTTCTGTCTTGAGCCATCCGGAACAGTTGCTCCACACTGCTGATCCCGGTTTGAAGTCTATTTGTCATTGTCCACCAATGAGGTACAAACAACTGGCCTATGATTGGTGGAAATTGACAGATAGATCTCACTTGACACTAGTGATTCTAGCGAACTTTTGATACGCGATGGTAATTAGGCTGCTTTTTTAAAGCTTTAGGTAGGCAGTTAGAGGCAAACAAGTCGGTTTTGACCCATTTCCATGATATTTACATATAGTCAATAGCAATGAAAAGCATTGCTCTCGAGTGAATAATGTCGATCTGATGACAAAGCAATAAGGGTGTCTAAGGCTGTATATTTAAGCAAAATCTATATTCAATAGATTTATGACAAAAGCCTGTTACAGTGGCAGTCCTTTTCAAGTAAACTCTGTTGTATTTTCTCTGTCCATGCCATAAATTTTTACGTCAAAGTAAAGTAACCATTAACTGCAGATGCTCATTATGACATAGTTCATTGATTACCAAATGGGCAAGACATTCTCGTAGTATCGCAATTGTATGAAACCAATAAACTATTAAGACAAAGTATCTGGTAACTGGTATCTGGTAACATTGCAAGTACTAGAATTGGATAGTGGAAAATGTTTTATAACGTCCCACTTCATTACTGTTTGTTTAATTTCGTAATTGCCGGTCACGAAATGAGCCTTTTATAATTATAAACATACAAATGTTCAAGAGAGTCATCATTATTACTGTAACTTGTGTTGTTAACATGCCTAGGCACCAAAAAAAAAGAAAATGAGTACCTAGGTATAATTTTTACTTTTGACGAAGATATGATGATGTCTTCACATTTATTTATTTCGCCTACCTAAGCATAGCCCATTTTAAAAAACCCTCTGGTAGGTAATGTAAAATAAAATATATTCGGATCGGAGGAAAAAACGTCCAATTTTATTACCTAATCTAATATTTTCTGGTTATAAACAAAAGCTGGGATTGCCCTCCTCGTAATAAGGTCAACTAAATAATGTCCCTGCCACCAATAACAACTTGAACGTTTGCTCGACAAACTCAAAAGACAAAGTTCACAAAAAAACAAGTTACTAATTCATTATATAACTACCTTTCTTTTACCAATAGCTTCACTTTGCTGTTAATAACGACATTAATAGTTTACGAATAGCTCGTCGATATTGACTTTTATGCTTTTCCGTAGAAGCGAACTGACGATTGTTTTAATAATGACTTTAGCCTTGAACGAACGGAAATAACTTGCATCAGGGACGCATCGATTTGTCCGTCTTTGGAATTATTAAAGAAGCAAAATAGACAAATATGCATTTAGTCGTTCATGTCTAGCTACCTGGTTCATGTTCAATGAGAATTTTAGAACGGGCCAGAACATTTTAGAACGGGCCAGAACATTTTAGAACGGGCCAGAACATTTTCCTTGAAAAATTATACTTTATTTTCTTGTCTGACTTAATGTCAAAAGTAAAAACAAGGGTTCTGTGTGTTATGCTAACACTGTTAATAATCCTGAAAAAAAAAGTGGTTTCTATTCTATACCAAGCGACCACGATGAATGAAACAAATGTGATGTTGATAGCAATAATATTATACGCAAAGATACGTCATATATGCTCACAAAACCATCTAGAAAACATGTTCCGAACATGTTGACATTAGTGCAAGCGTGTGAATTTTAAAGAAGCTAATCTGTTATTTTTCTCAATTTCAGATTAGGTAGGCGAAAGGCATTATTCGAAAAACGGAAACGAATAAGTGACTACGCATTAGTGATGGGGATGTTCGGTATTATAATTATGGTTATAGAAAATGAACTTTCAAGTGCTGGCGTTTATACAAAGGTGGGAATGGTAATCATAATTTTGTTATATTTTAATATCACGCTACCATGTATTGATTACAACGCGTCCATGTTTTCAGGCATCAATATATTCACAGGCGTTAAAGACGCTTATATCAATGTCAACTGTGATTTTACTTGGCCTAATCGTCGCGTATCACGCATTAGAAGTACAGGTACGTACGGCATCCATTAACTACTAACGTAGGTAACCTAACATTTCTCTAACTTTAATTTACCAGTTAAATTGATGTTTCACTTGCTACAAACGTTTTAACTTGAAAATAATACGTCGTGGACTTGTGTTTAAGGTATTATTGATGAATGGTCATGTAGAAAAACAATGTCAAATTGTTTTTGTCCTCGTTGCGCCAATGCCTATCGTAAGTCACAAATCCGGTACGATTGCTAGCGTAAAGTGAGTATCTATCTGTCATTACCCACCAATAAGAGACAAGCCACTGGCCTATGATTGGTGGAAATTGACAGATAAACCCTAGCGGATTTTTGACTCGCGACAATCATTGCACATAGTTACACTGCATCAACATAATTTTATGGTGTATCAGCAAGTCATATAGTAGAATGTTAAGGTTTGCATGTTTAAATAACAGAAACAATACCAAAAAAGGCACCAAGTTCACCTAATGAAACTCACTGAAATCTGACTTTCACTGAAATGAAATGAAATAAGTAGTTTTGATTTGATATTTATTTTTTTAACTCTTAGTATTTTCAACATTCCTAAATTTCCCGGAACCTTTATTGAAATGTCATGTTTAATGTACCCATGTGTTAAATGGTAATATTTTTGTATTTCCAGTTATTTATGATTGACAACTGCGCTGACGACTGGCGAATAGCGATGACGTGGCAGCGGATAGCCCAGATAGCATTAGAATTAGCCATTTGTGCCGTCCACCCGATTCCCGGCCAGTACACATTCACCTGGACTACGAAATTGGCCAATAAGGGAGGAGTTATAGGCGTGGAAGTTGTAAGCTTAACTATAAACAATTTTGCCCCTTCTCATAAACGCTTGTTAAGCTTATTGTTTGTTAATCATTATTTGATTATTTTGTCTTTTTCCGTCACTTTGACAATTGCCTTTGTCAGACAGACAAAATAAAAAAATAAAAAAGACAAAAAACAATTTAGCTACAACATGATCTACGTTAACTTTATATGAATAAGGAGGTCTATCTATTTAAACATTTGGTCTATTGGAATCATCTAAATCCCCAATTTCGAATTTTGTTATCAAAATGAAGCAACACTTACAGAAGCAACAGTACTGGACTAAACTCTTTTTCGTTATTGTTATATTTTGAACACCAATGATCACTTCTCGAGTAGGTACTTTTGAAACCGTGGCGACATCTAGTCGCTAGCACTGAAACTTCGTCGGAAGGCAAAGCGCTCAGTCATTTCAGTTTGCAGCTTCAATCGTTATTCGTGTACGTACAAACCAAAAAGGGGAATTTGTAATTTTGTAAAATATACAAATTTACAAAAATGCTTAATGACGCTTAGTTACATTTAGACCTTTGAGCAACTTAATGCTAATGCGGTTTGTTATTTCAGATTTTATAGCTGAAATGTTTTCGTAATAATGCGGTTTTCGTGTTTTCGTAATAATAAGTTTCGAGTTGTAATGTCGATATCACTTCTTATAATTATTATTCCAGTTGTAGATTATTAGTAAAGGCACGAGCTTTGAATTATTTTTTTGCTCTATAAAATCATTAAGCATTGCCAATCAATCTTTAAAACTTTCTTTACCGATCTCATATTTACCTTTATTTTTTCCCTTAGGGCACAATGTATAAGCAAATTCAGGTCTGTATTGAATCAGAGTGTAAAAGTGATTTTAGAGTCATTTGATTGTGTGCGCATGTTCTGTTTAGGATACCTTTGGATTGTATTCGTCTTGAACTTAACTTCATGTTTCTTTAATTTATTGTCCACGTGCATTCTCTGATCCGACTTAATTTTATCAATTGAATCACGATAGAAAAATATCGGTTATTCTGATACTGTCGTCATCACTACACCGTTTTTGTTCCTGTAATGTGACGTGAGTCTTATCATGTGTGCGTTATTTTAATGTATGGGGTACATGCAATGATTGACTTCAAACGTCCCTCAACCTGTCAACGTGTGACTTGTGATCTTTCTTCACCTTCGACCACGGTTTTAGCACATTGTATTGTTTAGAGTTTGGTTCGTACGTGTCAGAAAACATAAATAACATTAGTAAAAGTAATGTTTTGCATGGTATATAAATAAATGGTTTAAAAATAGTTTTTTTTAAGATAAATTTGCGCTGCTGGTCAACTATTACATACGACTGTATCTTATCACTAATTCAGTGTGACAGTGGTGTCACGATAAACTAGTTAACTATCTACCTATGCTCTACTTTTTCTAGATTCTTTAAACAAAAAAAAAATTCAGGCACACATAATTACGAAAAATCAATTACTAGTTCTGATTAGGTCAATAAAATATGCCTGTTTATTTGAATTCACTTTGATCTAATTTCTTTAAAAAATATCATTCAGATGCAACCAACAAACTAATGAGAATTTGTGTTACGTACTACATCTACAGAAATATTCAATAACATTATGTACCCAATGTTTAATGAAGAACAAAACACGTTTAATGAAGTTGTAAACATCTATCCCCTCAGATGTTAATACTCACGCTTACTTAAATTTATCCGTTGAATTTGGCTTCAAATTTGTATAATTATCTGTTTCCAGGTCCCTTACGACGTCACACTGTCACTGCCAATGTTCTTTCGGCTATATCTTATATGCAGGGTCATGCTTCTTCATAGTAAATTATTCACGGATGCCTCTTCACGAAGTATAGGAGCCTTAAACAGAATTAATTTTAACACTAGGTACGTCGATAGTGAATGAATCCATCGCTATAATTTAAGATTACGTTGAATTGAAATAAATATAATTAAATATTGATCTCGTACAGTCGATACAGGGTGCGTTTTATTGAACCGTCAAGAATTCAGCCAAGGGTCAATAATTTTAATGATTTGATGAGGAATTTGATATTGACTACTGTCGTAAAAAAAAGTATTGTTTGCGTTAAGACTTGTGTTGTTTTATTGCATGTTTCCTGTTTTATACCCACTTAAAAAAATTTTAACCTTATGATTTTTTTTATGTTTCACTGATTGTATTTTTACCTTAATTATGAATGACAAACTGTTGCAAATGATGTGTTCACCTATAATTGAGGTGCATACGCAACAAATATCTGTAACCATTATTATTGTAAATGTAACAATGTTATGAATGTACTCTGTTGGTGTCCAGAATAAACGAATAAATAAATAAAAGTCCAAGCGAGCAGTCCTGTGAAGTGGCTGAATTCTTTACGGTTTATTATAACGCACCCCGTATCTGACGTCATAATATTTTTCGGCGAAGATGCTCATGGGCTCCTAAACAAAATTGTTAGAACATTTTTGATTGCAGTTTTATATCTATATAGGTTGTTCATTTTTAATCGAGCTTCATAAAATAATAATATGTGTGATTGCTATGATTTCAGGTTTGTTTTGAAGACGCTTATGACAATTTGTCCCGGCACCGTGTTGCTAGTATTTATGGTTTCCCTTTGGATAATAGCAAGTTGGACACTCAGACAGTGCGAAAGGTCAGTATCATAATTTCATAATTTATAATTATTGTGAGTTGATATAATTGTACTTGGTAAAATAAATATCTCAAGAAATAAGCAATTATTCTGCCACTCATTGGTTTCATTGATGCTAAACATAAGCTCAATATTTTTTTCGTTTTTCATTTTTTAGCTATCAGTATTGTCGCTTTCATTTTTGTTTATGTATACAGTGTTTAGTATTTTACACCTACATTCCGTTAGATGTGTAACGGAATTCACTGGTAAATTGCCTAAGTGGGCATGCTATTGATTGCTTCTGTACTGTGGTGTCGTACATATCTTGTTTTTGCTTTATAAACCCACTATCTGTTTTGTTGTCTATATCTATGTTTACATTTTTGCGGAAATTTTTATGTAGTGATGCCAGGTCCATTTTCATCACAAAAAATACAAGAGTTTGACTTTGATTATTTTTATAATAAATGCTTCTAGGTAAAAGAAACACGAATGCTATGTATTTTGTTTAAATGTTAACTGTAGACACAATACCACACAGAGCAAGGCTATCGTGTTGACCGCAAATTCCGAATCGTAGTTGACACTTTGCAATAAAAATGTACACTCACTGGTTTATATAAAATTAATTCTAACACAGCACAGAATGGTCACTTTACTATTGTCACATCAACTGGGTAGGGTAGAACCTTTAAAACAACATTCAATCTGAATGAAAATACGATAGCGCACATACCGTCTCTGAATAATAAAAACCACATTAGATAAGCTTGTACCCTCCTTAATGAGCACCTAGTCACTGCACTTCTTTCATAATCATCCCCGTGACACGTGTCTTCTTTTCCATCTTCCGAAACAAATCGCTATTTCTAATCTTCTCTTCAATCATCTCTGTCTCCTATCCTCATTCGAGTCTATTCGTTTAATGTGAACCTAATTATTGTCTGTGTCCCTTTAAGGTTGATGAAAATTAAATCACGCATGGCTAAAAGTTTGTGCAAATTCCAACCGCAATAAATGTTTAGTCTGCACGCTGTTACACTGTATGCGGTAAATATTAGTAAATATTTATATCTGTGTAGTAAAACATGTTTGTCGTCAATGGGCATGCCAAATTTCTCAATATAGTTTGAATAATTATTTAGGTGTAAATTCACATTACAATTCACAGTTTTATTTTGCCGATGGTGGAATTTCTAAATAGTTACTTAGATTTCTTCAAGATTCGGCAACCATAATTTCTTGATTATAAATTTCAAATAAAATGCGTTTTTCGTGGTAGTACAGTCGGTTATCTTGTGGTTCTTGTCGGGCATTTTGGCTCTCAGGTTCCATGACGAAGACCATGCCAATTTGCTAAACTCAATGTGGCTGACAGCTATAACCTTCCTCTGTGTCGGCTACGGCGATATTGTCCCCAACACATACTGCGGCCGCGGCATTACCCTCACCTGCGGTATGGTGGTATGTATCAAAGTGCAACAGGTTTTTCGGGTGATTATAAGCAAAACAGTGTGTTTTTAGTTTATATCGTGTTTTCTAGTCAACGCAAGCGCTTTAATTCTTGCATTGCGTAGAAAACATACTTAGGACGGTAAAGGTGAGCCATTTTATGTGTCGATACAATTTTATTTTTAAGTTTCACAAAAAACTTTACAATCAAAGTCAAACTCTTTTATAATTCTATTTAATACAAGCTGCTCGGTTTATTTCTTTACTATCTTCTTTTTACGATCGCCGACAGTACGCTTAGGGGCCGGCTTGTGCAACAATTGCTTAGGTCTGTAATTTGACCGGTGCGTAGGTTTTCGCCTTGCCTTTAAACTACCAGACAACTTTACAGTATAGCGAAATTTATTGACAATTCAGGTTTCACGACGAAGAACACGCTAACCTACTGAATGCAATGTGGCTTATTGCAATAACGTTTCTCTCCGTTGGTTTTGGTGACATTGTGCCAAACACATACTGTGGCAGAGGTATTGCTGTTAGCACCGGCATTATGGTAAGTTAATATAATAAACACATATCATTCGTGTTGACTGACACGCGTGCTCAATTCTAATTAAAGTTCACGAAAGTATTCACTCTGTCTTTTCAATGCAGTAAACTTTCAGATTTCGACTTTACATTCATTTAGCTTTAAAATCTTCTGAGTCAGTCAACACTTATTGTGCATCGATGTAATACATAATCACACACAACACTTGAGTGCTTAACACATTTGATGGAAACGCTCACATTTTGATGTATCAATGTTACAGTATATATAAATAGTTATCAATATCACATGTACAATCTCAGTCACAGTAAATATTGCTTTGTAATTCATATATGTAATGAATGAGGTGTCTTTTATAAACACATAATGACGCATAAAATTATTTTGCGTATTTCACACAATATACTATTAATGTAGGCTTCACACCAATAAAAATATGTTATTACCTATACGACTATGTAAGAATAATTGCATTGTATTTATTGATCTAACACCCCATGTTTCACTTCACCATTATAAACTATTTGTAGTTATGTACTTGCAGGTTGTTGAGTTTCTTGGATTACAGTAAAGTACGGTATTGATGATTTTAAAGTAAAGTAACGTCCATTTCCCTGTTAAAGTCAGCTATTAGAAACGTTTGTAGAGTGGAATGCTTCTTTCTCCTTACTATTTTCTAGTCTCTCTTCACAAATATTTCACTGAATTTGCACAATAACTTTGGTTTTTAAAATGGCTCACTTTTCCTGAAATTATTTTATTCAGTACAAAGATTACTTCCACAAAAAAAAAACTGCACCCCAATTGTGCTTTTAAATGTTGATGAATAAAATAAATTGATAAGTTCATGTCGCAGTAAAGGTACATTTAAAATTTACTACACTATTGTCAAGGATATGCACCAAATAACATTTAAGAGTTAAGTTGAATGCAAGTATTGTGAATGTTCTCACTTTGGTGTAAAAATATCGTTGCAATAGTGTCCTTTTGTGTCGTAATTCGTACTATTGAACTTTGGAAAAAGGTAATTTTTATTTTTTATTTTAAATTTAACTGTTCTGTTTTCTTTTTGTTTTAACGTCAATTAATAAACACGTGCATTTAGAATACTAAATAATACTTAAATAATATTAAAGCTCAAAGTGGTATTTCCATTTTTTACGTCTAAACAAATTTACGAGGGTAATCGAGGCAATAATTGGGTTGACTTGAAACTAATTATTTAATCAAAGTTGCCTGACGCGGTTACAAATTCAGGGAAATAATAACGTTGTTTCTATTATCCTCCTAGATGAAAATAATAAAAACCATTAAAAATTAAGTTTGAGCACATAGCAGAAAATTATTTTCTTTTAAGCCTTTCAGACAGTATTTTGTTAATTGGAATGGAAAATCTTAATGCTTCTCCACGTTCGCTTTTACATTAAGATATTCACTTAACAGGGAGCTGGATGCACAGCGTTATTAGTCGCGGTTGTTTCAAGAAAATTAGAATTAACTAGAGCTGAGAAGCACGTTCATAACTTCATGATGGACACACAACTTACTAAAAGAGTAAGTATTACGGTGACATCAGTTCATCACAATTATTGTTAATCTAATTAACAGGGGGCTGGATGTACAGCATTATTAGTGACCGTTGCTTCGAGAAAATTAGAGTTAACTAGAGCGGAGAAACATGTGCATAACTTCATGATGGAAACACAACTCACGAAAAAGGTAAGGTCGCTGTTACGAAAGTAACGGCTTAAGAAGAAGGATTAAGGTAAGATCTTGCTAGCTAGGATCTGTAAATCTTTCTGTCCGATCACTATTTGATGCTAATGAACACTAATAGATTAAAACTGAATAATTAAAAATTTACACTTAAAATTAATCTTAAACGTTAAACAATGAATGTAATGAATGGTTTTGTTTGCAATGTAGTGATACTCGTAATACTTGATAACACTAAAAAACTAACTAAATAATTAAAAGTTTATTTCACAGTCTAAAGCTAATATTGTAATGCTCGATTTATCTAGTTGGGTGAAAAATTAGGAATGTAGACATCTAAATGATAATTTCAGTTAAAAAATGCAGCAGCCAACGTCCTCCGAGAAACATGGTTAATATATAAACATACGAGACTCGTGAAAAGGGTACACCCAGGTCGTGTCAGGACTCACCAGAGAAAGTTTTTGTTAGCTATTTACGCGTGAGTATGAATTTTAATCTTAGTTGAAACTACTTGTCAATCATAGTCAAATAAACGGGACACTCGCATTTGTTGACATTATTTCGGACTAAATCGTAGTCCTTCCTCTAGGATTGCACGACTCTGCGGCAGCAAAACGTAGACTGATCAGATGGATAATATAGGGCAATGAATGTGAGTGATCCATTTATTTCGCTATGATTGTACCGTAAGTCAATCTTTCAATACATAACCAGAAAAGGATGAGGTAAAACTTACTAAGGTGTTGATATTTTTGGATTGCAAAAGTTAATGCCCAAGCGCGCAATTGATTCGTAAGTAATTGATGTTGTTAAAATGTGTATTACTTGCAGCCTCCGAAAAGTGAAAATGGATCAAAGAAAATTAATGGATAACGCAAACACAATAACAGATATGGCAAAGGTTTGTTACCTTTTGTAATTCCTTCTTTACTGCTACACTCATCCCGTGTCACACTCATTTAGTTTCCTTGGAAAAGTAGCTGCAATTATTTCGCCCATTATTAAGTGTTATTAGTTGGAAAAGTAACACTACCTATTAGTTGACTTTCTATAATTTGTAGCTCTAGCTAATTTGGAACAAAGTTTAATGTAGTGGTTCCTTCTGGAAAAAAAAATACTTAATTATTATACAAAATTAGTTGCTAGCTTCAATATTAGATTGCATGCACTTCCATCTTAGATTTTCATTAGCATGAGCTGTTTAGAAAGATTAGAACTGTTTAGAATTAGAAAATTTCAGTACTTCTATGTTTAATACCTTAGAAAACCTGATGGTTATCGAGACGCGAGTATCGTTTTTGTTTATTAGTACCCAAAAAAAATAGACAACCGTTGTAGCTGTCACCGCATAATTATCACGTGAAGCTTAATAAGTGTAAATAAGTTTTAGACCTTGCTCCACAATACTAGATTAGATGATGATTCATCAAGGTTAGAGATTAAAAAATACCTAGCTGACGAATTAATGACGCTTATTTTATGATGTGCACTTAATTTGACTTAATTTAGTGGTTCATTTGTTATGGCGCCAAAATCAATACTCTTAGTGCATCAAGAGAAATTGCTTTCGTAATATTGTTAATTTTCTATAGAAAATGTGGCATAACTTATTTGTATTGTTAATCAAACGGGTTTTGGGAATACCCTGTGTCTCGTAAACCATCAAACGTGTATTTTTCTTGGTAGTTAACTTACAGCTTAAGACAAAATTTCTTCAACTGTCCAAACTTTAACAATACCTACACAACACACACACGGACATTCACGATACATTGGGTAGGACACTGAGAACACTGAAACACGTAATACTATAATAAAATCAACAGTGAATAAATAACAGCAAAGCGATTGATATTAGGACCCCTTTCTCTTGCAGACCCAGAACACAGTGTATGAAATTGTCTCCGACATGAGCACGAGGCAGGATAGTATAGAAGAAAGGTTAACAAGTTTAGAAGAGAAACTCACGTCATTGCAAGTAAGTATTATTCAAGGAACAATAACTGTTAATTATCTCTTGCCTGACGACCGTATCACACTAGCGATTTGTGAGCGAGTGCTTCATACTTATATCGCTCGCGGCGAACACGTTGCGTGATCGCTTCAGTACAAAACTCGCTAGCAAATCGCCAGTATGATAAGGCTTAGACAAAATAATACACAACTCAAAAACGTTTTTGAAAAAAGAGGAAAGTGACTCCTCTGTTTGCTCTGTTACTTTATACATGTGTGTCCAGAACTGTGCTTCACCAAAAACCTCAGTCCATTTACAATTGAATTTGCCTCCACCGGATTCCGAGGTATCACTCCATGCGGCTACTGCAATTTGACTACCTCATTCACAAGACTCTAATGAAATGTTATACAAACAGGAACAAGTAAACAGCCTACCAGATGTGGTGGCTAGGTGCCTTCAGCAGTGCTGGGAGCGAGCAGAATCGCGGCGCAACTACTTGCATCCAGACACTGCGGCGGTACCTACGCCACCATCCACAGTCATCACCCCACACGCAAGGTAAGTATCACATATGGTTCGTTACTATTATCGTAATGGATCAAATTCCTATAACCGATACCAAGTCGCTTCCCCTGGTAATAGTTTGGCAGTGAAGGACTATCCGCTAGGCTAGAACATCCTCATGGTGTATTAGGAGATGACTCTCATATTTATATTATATGGTACTAAATACCTTTTCATGTTAGCTTCGGCCTCATGAACGCCTTTCAAATGATCGGGATCCCAGGGCTCGTGATCGGAAACCCGTCCAGACGTTGCTATGTGCCAATTAAGTATTATACTTCCATTAAATATTTCCAGAACATCGACAATAGCAACACACCCGTGGCCGCCGAGTCCGGTTCTCCAGCCGGCCGTTCGAACGCACTCGGCGCCGGAGAGCACGACGGCCCACTCCCCGGCGGTTCAGCCGACCAGCCCGGCGACCCACGGATCCCGTCCTCCGCTACCCAGCTGAGTACCGCCTTCCAACTCCGAACTCCTGTGCTGAACTCGACGAAACTCGGCGCCCCTCCTCTGACCCCCTTTTATTATTACTACGACCCAATAAGACTGGCGAGAGAATAATCTCAAAGACTATAAAGTAAATGGATTGAAGTAAAGCTCGGGATACACGATGGCACTTGATCTAGGCAGTCTATGCATAATCTGAGTGTATAGTGTCTAGTGGACCCCGCGCATTAGAATTTTTGGTTCTATCATGACTATCTTACCTACTTAATAAGAATAGTGCCCATAGACAAGACCAGATGCTTATACACATGAACGCTGGACAGTACGAGCATAACTCTTTCCTATTCATACCCTAGAGCGGTATTTACAATATCTTTAAGGTTAGCCTGTAAAAGAGAGATAGGATTTTGTTCGCGGCGTGTAGCTTGAGACTTAAAGTTGAGGCAAATGAATTGGAACGCACACAGCGTTAATTAAAAAAAAATCTATGTATTATCGCTTACGTTTCGTCGAATAAAATTATCAGATACAAATAATTTGATTGCTCTCGTAGTGAAAACCATTCAGAATCTTAACGACTGTGTTTTAAAATTATTTCATTCGTTCATTGCCTTTGTCGCAATCAGTATAGGTATAGTAGTAGTTGAGTAGCTGTGTCTGTAATCATTCCCCTCAACATTAATTCCTAGAGTTAGAACGTATACGCTGCTGGTCGGCATCTTGTCAGAGACATGAAGTGAAATTTGACACTTGAATTTAAATTCATTACCCCAGTCATAGTGACAAAATAAATACCTATAGGTCATGTTAAATTCACTATCCCAGGTTTACAACAAAGAGATCAACTGCAGAGGTTGTGTGTATTGTTTCGTAGATAAGTCTATTGGAATGATTCTCTTGCCGGTGAGCACGCCTCGGAGCCAGAAAAGGTCAGCCGTTTTCGCTGTTCCCAAAAAGTTTCGGATGTGTGGGACTGTTTTCTAGATAATATTGCTTAGATAGTGAAAAGAAATTAGGCAGAACGGACTTGCTGTTGTGATTATACAAAAAAATGCTTTATGATACGCGCTTTAGAGTACGTTAGAATATATTTTGAATACATTATCAAGATAGGCGTAGGTTAGTTTATCTTCACGGCTGTTCACGTTTTATCCGATATTAAAAGAACCAATCCACACTATCGACTGCATGTAATGTTAATCCGTTTCTTGTATAAGCGTTGAGCATAGACCGACATAATTGTAACATATTAAATTGTTTTTATTCATTCAAGTTTGGTTCAGAATTAAAGAGAAAGTTCTTAGAATTAATTATATTATATAATGCCTTGTCTTAAACAAGCTGTTCCATAAGACGCTGTACCGTATTGTATTTCACCATAATAAATCAAGTTTTGTTAGTAACTTGGGAAGTTTAGATCAGAACCAACACTGTTAACTACGATCTTGTGACATAATATTATATAAATTAAATGAAATTAATTATAATTACACTCCTAACGTACATCAAGAAGCTTAAAATATTACCAGATCAAACATTATTCATTAATAAAATTGATTAATCGTCAACTTAATGGTTTAGTGTTCAAATTATGTTGATATCATAAGCTCCTTGATATGAACGTGCACAGGACAGAGCATTATCTAGAAACTAAAGTTTTATTGTAATTATCACACAAATATGTCTGAACTAAAAATAATTATTAAGTAGCCAGTTATTTAAATGAATTGGTTTTAGTTCCTATACCAATATTAGTTAAATATTTTTTAAGACGAAAGTGTGAAAACTTGCTTTTTTACGTGTTAGCAAGATTAAATGAGATTCGTTTTTGTAACATTATAGTCATATTTTGTACCATTTATTTATTTTCGACTAACTATTTGCTAAACACGAAGACATGCAGTCACATATGTACTTAATGTTTAGTTAAACTTATAATAACAATACAAGTTAATAAGCGCTGGATAACCATTTTTTTCTGTGGTTTGTCATTGTATGTTGAATTTCATACAATTGATGTTTTATAAAAGTAAAAACAAAAATAATCACAGAATTCGATTATTTTTTTATTATAATAAATAGTTTTCGAAAAAAGGTGGAGGTAAAATTGCACTGATTTGGTTTTGAAGTTTGTGCGCCGCTGTAATGTTTTTCATTTTTGTGAGACCTGTCAATTGTTAAAAAAGCAAGTTTTCACTACTTTTACATTAACTATTAAATTAATTGTCTTGCTTGCCAGTTTTAGCTTTAAAGAGTATATCCATGTAACAAGACAAATGGAGGTCTGCACATCAATCGCTCTATTATGCCGTATACACACTTTATTTAGGTATAGATAAATTAAATTGTTACTACCTGCCTATTGACACGTAGTTTGTCAAATTTTTATAACATTAGACTAATTAGGTCAAGCTTTGATAAGACATTAAGATTGATGGCTGTCTAAATAGTGCCTAAAACACTACGAAAATTTCGATAATTCAGTTTTATTACCTTAGTAATGTATGAATTTGTAAATAGAGAAAACTTAAATTGAGAGCATAATATTTAATAGGATTATTTGAATCTTTAGTGTAACGAGTACGTGCGATGGGATCAAAAACTTTGTATGCTTTGGTTGATGTAGCATCTTTCTTTAATGACATATTATTGAGAAGTGCTGTTAGGCCAACAATTAATAATAAGCAAAGTTAGATGAAAAAAAAATTATGCCTAAAAAACTGATGCATAAGAGTAGCATCGCATCTTCGAAAATTACTTATGAACAAGACATTCAGGTTGACCTGTAATTACTAGTGTAGCGACCCTAGCGCCACACGCGAGTGACGTCACTGTTCTCATCGCGCTAATGAAGTTTCTCAAGTCGGTTGCATAAATACAACTTCCAAATCTCTTCCTTCGGACTTCGGTCCAAAAGGCATAACATCTGCCTGGAGAGAGATCTCTCTATTGTGATCCTCCCCAAACTGGTGACCCTCGACATTGGACAAAAAAACGCAACCTTCCAAGACCTACGACAATGACGCAGTCTCACAACAACGCCAGACTACCACACTGTGCACCACTATCATGTTGCTATATCTCCATGCTTGGTGTCTACAGTGTGCAACCCTCTCCTACACTGCTACGCACTCCGACGAGGATCCAAACTAGCAGCAACTCATCGCTCCCGCCAGCACAGCGGAACAACTCGTCGTTTCCGCCAGCACAGCGGAGCAACTCATCGCTCCCGCCAGCACAGCGGAACAACTCATCGCTTCCGCCAGCATAGCGAAACAACTCATCGCTCGCCAAACTAGGCTGAGCAAACCTCGCAATTGGCCCTTGCAAGCGCCCTCACGACGCACAGACTGCGCTCCCACACCGAGCTCCGGTCTAAAAAGGGGGGCTGGTGTAGCGACCCTAGCGCCACACGCGAGTGACGTCACTGTTCTCATCGCGCTAACGAAGTTTCTCAAGTTGGTTGCATAAATACAACTTCCAACTCTCTTCCTTCGGACTTCGGTCCCCAGGCATAACATCTGCCTGGAGAGAGATCTCTCTATTGTGATCCTCCCCAAACTAGTAAGTTCAGTATTAACAAGGTACTCTAAAGGTACTAAACTCATGCAAGAGTCATTACACTGGCTGGTTTTCAGGGGTAACATGTAAACCATTGTTTTTGTTTCATCACCTTTGAGTGGCGGAAACCGTCTCACGGTTCCATTTAGTACGCAATGGTAGGATCTGCCACTTGAAGGGGGCCACAATTTTTTATATCAACGAATTTGTTTTCCATAAAACCTAGAATGTTTGAGTGAATCAAAGTCAAGTCTCCTTTCATTATTTTTTTATTCATGACAAACAGTAGTAGTGTATCCCATAGTAATAATGTTTTTAAACTTTTTATATAGAAGCATAAATTAAAGATTGCTGGCGTCTACGACATCATTTGTTTGGTCGCGTATTTTCTTTATATATAAATTATTTGTGTTAAATATCAATCAACCACTTTTATAAACGGCCTACATTTTAACCCTAACTTAAATGTACAATGCCGGCAAATATAATCCAGGTACATAACAATTGTTTTACAGAAAAAAAATCCGTTTGTAGAAATGCAAAACTTGAAATACTAATGGTCTTTCAAGTTTTGAATTATAATAAAATGTATCCTTTACTAGCTTGAGAAAATAACATTTTTTTAATTTATAATTTGTCTTTAATTATCATTGTCACTCAAGACTAGTCAACCACAAGTTCCAAACACATTATAGGGTCAAGTTGATAGAGGAAAATAAAACTAGTCCAGACGCTTGAATTAAGACATTTTTCAGTTACTTCTCTAGCTAGATAGAAGTGTATTATGAATACTAATCCTAGAATTTTTATGCAAAACACCAAGTAGTATTTTTAGAGATACGATCAGTAAAGGAGTAGATGAAATAAGTCCTTTGCTTAGTAAGTATATTATACATTTAATAAAATCTTTATCGCCTTTCCCATTTTAAAAAATAAAGTTTTGAAATCCTCCCATTCCCTAGTATTTTAAACTACCTCGAAATTACATAATATTTAGTAAAACTACTTAATACCTAATCATAACCTAACCCGTAACGTCCAATTCTCATATAAACCATTAAAAATTATACTTGTCTTGTAAAGTGAGAAAAATGAAAAGAACAGTACCTTCAAGTAAAATATGCAATTGATGTCAAGTACTTTCAAAAGTCGATAAGTTCTTCTAATTTAATCATGGTCCTCGGAAACCTTTATATTTTAACAGCCAAAGTGTGGCTGTTTGCCTTTTGCATTTGATGCAAACTAATACACCATACAATCTCCTGGCACGCGGGGTCATAAGCTGCATCGGTATAAAAATGATTGCGCAAAAATGGATAAAAACGTAAACGTATATAATGAAAGTTATAATCACTAGGTACCGTCCGCCATAAGGCAAGAGAGCGTGCAATTTCGACGGTACCCTGACTCAACCTCGTATGTAAACTTTGACGAAATTATACTCTAGACCGGGAACCTAAAGTGGTTATTCCAATTTCGTCAAAATTTATATACGAGGTTGAGTCAGAGTACCGTCGATAAGTGCAATTTTTTATGACTCCGTATGTCAGAAGCGATTGTTTACAGTATAGTTCAACCACGCAACGCATGTTTTATAAAACTAGCCACGTTTTTTGTGGACTGTGCGTAGCGTGCGCCACAGTAGGGTTCTGCCCTTAGGTGGAAATGGAAAGATGGAAAAACGAGCGGTTGAAAACACTGTGGTGGCTAAACGAAAGATGAAGGAAGTATTGGTAATGTACATTTATTTAATCCTTACCTATACGTTCATAACTATGACCAGAGCACGCGAAAATTTGTAATAGGTATGTATTATGTCGTACCGAACAATCAGTTTAATTTTAGTAGATACAAATCCATATTCCTGACGCACAATATGATATGGCATTTTGTCGTGCCTACTAAAATTTGATTCCTGTTGTAATTAATTAGTAAATAAAAATTGCTTTATATATTTCTATAAATTTCCTATAGTATTTATTCACAAAAGTGTTCGCATATTTTACTATCTTTCAATTGTTGTTAATAGCAACCTAACAAAATCTAGATACGATTTTAATACTCGAATAATATTGTATTGTGCAGTCTCACAGACCATTGTTATCGATTTTAATAGAGATATACAAGAATGCTATTATAATTTAGCAAGATCATAATCTGTTATGCGTAGTTCGCTTGATTAAGATTGAAAATCCTAAGAATAAGAATAGCTTTACAATTACGTCAAGCATGTTTCTGTTATATACAAATTAAAAAAAAGTTATGATTCTCATTATGTTTGTTTTCATGCAATTGTAAATGCAGCTTCAACTTGATTCTTTTCTAAAAATGATAAGTAACAAAATGTAGGGGCATTATAGTTTGCAGTTTTACCTATATTTCACTGCTTTGTATAACGTTTCACCAAAACATTGTTATGAACTTAAGTCTGTGGGACCGAATCCGAGTGTGGTTTACCCTTTTGTAATACATACGTAAGGCGTGTGTGTCGTAACCTTTACAATGAAATTAATTAAGAAATTAATCAAACACTTTTGGTGAGTATCGATTCCCTTAAATGAGTGGAATTGACCTAACCTATTTATTTATAATAAGAATTGACCAAATGTTGTTTAAGATTGGCATACCTATAGATACCTGTAAATAATTATTTCTATAAATCAATAAGATGGTATGTAGAATATAGTTATGTAAATACGAGTTGTATTTGCAAATTTTATTGTAAATATGCGATTTTATTAAATACCGTTGTAGATTATTGTTTTGGGTTAATAACGTTCAGTTGTAAATTGTATTCATACGAAATGTTCCATGCGGTGCGTAAACAGAAGAGACGAAATTATGTGATCATTGTTGATGAAAAACGAAAGTGTAATTTCGATTATATGAGTTGTAGTATTTTTCAGACAGTGGTTTTAATTTCCTGGTAATGCCCTACTCTTTCATTTCATTATATTAAAGTCGCTTTTTTTTTCATTCCCCGATCGACATGACGACCGACATGAGCATAACTGGGTATCTATTTTACAGATAATATACCACTCGAAAATGGAGAAACAATGTGAAGAATTTTAAATTCCTGCAGAGTACTTAGTAGAAATCCATGAACCTACTGGTTATTTTTGATTTTTTTTTTACAGATTTGCACCAATTTCAATTGGTATTGTCGTGTGTGTTTTGTAAAATCGGGGTCTGGTATGTTTTTTTAATTAACATGATTCATTAAAAAATAATAGAATTGCCTATTTAAAAAGTTAAAATACCTGTAGATATTTTTTGTATAATAATAATATGTTTTACTCAATGTGTGGAATAATGTTTTATATAGGAAAGACAAGTCTTTCATTTGGACAGTTTAACGAAGCACTTGTTATTTAATAACTAATTACAATAACACAACATGAAATGACGAGAAAATGCTATTGAATTATCCCATTTAACTGTCAAAGACAAACCCAAGGCACTCTTAATAACCCTCCAATGCACTCATTTCATAAGCAACATAACCTAAATATTTGCTAGTATAACTAATACATACTGTACACAACTTTTTTTACAATCTTAAAGTACAAGGTGGCATATAGTGCAAAATCAAGCATACCACAGCCAGGGGCTAAGTAAATCTAAATATCTAAACACGCGTGTGAAGTTTTTTTTTAATTGATAATACATAATGTGAGTATGGGGAATTTTTATATTATTAAAACAATCTTTACAATCAACTCGAACAGTCACTTACATTTTACTCAACCCCTGGTTCATAAACCGTTCTTTAACAGTTATGTACTTCTTTGGATTCTTCTTTTGTAAACCAAGGCGGTGACTCTAGTGTGCCAGGATGCTCCGGGTTTCGAAAATTATTTATGCTATCTTTAAGAATATTTAAATGCCCCCAGAGTGAAAAACGTTTAAACAAATCAGGAAGTCGAAACAGCAAAATGCACAACATACCGTGAATGACAAATCAAAATCAAAATCAGATAAGTAAGTACCATATTTATATTTAGTCCAGCTACCTGCTCTTCTTATAACTTGTAGTAGGTACGTAAAATTATAAAACATATTATTTCTAAATCGCATTCTAAGTTTCGTGTTCATTAAAAAGCATCGCGTTGAAGTGTTAACGGATGAATAAGTTAAGTATATTCGATTGTACGTTCTTCGCTACTTAAGTATAAAACAAAAGCTTGACTGTAAAGGTTCTCTTGCTAAAGTATTTTTATTATTTTAAAATGGATGAAGGGTAAGATCAAAAACTTTTAGGCTGACTTTACACCTACCTCGGTTAGATACTAACCCGAGGTTAGTTTGACGTATCTGTATCGTCTAACGCAATGCTAATCCCAGTATTAGACGACCGGATAGCCCAGTGGTTAGAGACTCTGACTATGAAGCTTGAGGTCCCGGGTTCGATCCCCGGTCGGGCGGGACAGATGTTCGTATGATGAATATGAATGTTTGTTCTCGGGTTTTGGATGTTTAATGAGCTTATATTTATCTATATAAGTATGGTTATCCGTTGTTTAATACCCACAGGTTTTGCCTAGTTTGGGACTAGGTCAATTGGTATCATTTGTCCCATGATATTTATTTATATACACACGTATTTAGATTATTGCCTAACGCAGATCGCGATGAAGGGAGTCGACGCTAGAAAATAACGCAAATATTAGTCTTTCAATTTTAACGTTTTTCAATTGTTTTGTTTTAGACACCTTACAAATGTGTTTGACCTAACGTACGTTAAAATGGTACAATTTACATTGAATTGCATTGGAGCTTGGCCAAATAGGGAGTTGGGGGACCGTAGCCGGTTCGCCAAAATCTTATCTATCTACAACTACTGCCTATTGATCACCTGCGCCACGGCAATGGCTTTTGAGTTTAAGTATTTAAAAAAATATACTGGCATACAGGATTTTACTGCTTTGGGACATACCTATATAACTTTGTTTATGGGGCTTCTTTTTATTGTAAGTATTTAAAAAGCTATTCAAAACCAAATTACTTTATAGTATTGAGCATGCCTTCCAGGAGTCAGGCCATTTATTTTCCATACTTTTTTATTATTAATAAGTTATTATTTTTAATTGAAAATTTATACCATTAAAATAAACATATTTTATTTTTAGCAACGACTAACAATGCCGATGCAAAAGGGTTATTGTAATGTTGTGAAGGAGTTTCTCACAAAATTTCATTTAATACATTACAAAGCTAAATCAGAATATTCAGAAAAGGTAAATTATTCGGAATTTTAATCCAACTATTTTTCAGAAGTAGGTAATAAATTTAATAGACATTCACATTCATAATTTCGACGGCGGAAATGCATTCTTTGAATTTTAGTGGAGAGTTTTATGTACGAAATTTTTTTCTAATAATTTCAAAACGTTTTTTACTAGTATTCCTATTGGAATACCAAAAACAGCAACAGAACAGCAAAACACATCTTAAAAAATAAATATGACTTAATAAATTACTCTTCGTCAGTCCCTTATTAATTGTTCCTTTCTGCCATTCAAAGGTTGACTGGTATCCCTTACAGAGATAAGTCTGCCTTTGTAGCTCTACCACTTTGTTTGTAATTTACTACTTAACTGTTGTACTTACTGTTTATTTCACTGTTTTACAAAAAGTGACAAAGTCAACCAAAGCATTCACTTAACCGATCGGTTTTTGAAACTAATGCCTATTTTTTTATTTTAAGAATACTTTTAACCGACACGTTAGTTATCCAATTGCCGTGTAATCTTGCTCAAACGTTGCTGAAAAAAAAAACGCTTATTGAAAGATGTACCTAAATTCAGAGGTTTTCCCTTTCCACCGTCGATTTGAGCTCTACTTTAAAATAATTATTCTTAAGCAAACATAACCAACAATCAATTTGTATTTATTTTCGCAGATAAACAAACGTGTTCAAAAAATTTGCTTCGTATTTTCAGTAATGAGCCATTTCCAGTTATACACGGGCGTATTTTTCTACAATTTAATACCTTTGTACAAAAACTACAGTTCTGGCATGTTCAGTGAAAACAGACCTGTGAATGGAACCTTTGAACAGGCAATCTTCTATGATTTACCAGTAGACCAGTACACTGATATCTATTGGTTTTTGATCGTATCCATTTTTAATGTTTATTTGTCATTCACGGTATGTTGTGCATTTTGCTGTTTCGACCTCCTGATTTGTTTAAACGTTTTTCACATCTGGGGGCATTTAAATATTCTTAAAGATAGCATAAATAATTTTCGAAACCCGGAGCATCCTGGCACACTAGAGTCACCGCCTTGGTTTACAAAAGAAGAATCCAATGAAGTACATAAGGAATTGAGTAGCATGATTAAATACCACAAGATGATTACAGAGTAAGTAAAAACGATAAAAAAAAATGCTTTTTAAAAATAAGAAAGAGTTTTGTACGTACCTAACGGTTGGTATTCATTGTACAGTCAGCAATAGAAGTAGTTTGGCAATCGAAGCGGTAACAATGATCAACAAAAGCTTTTATTTCTATAAAAATAGAGCCGTGCTTAGATTATTGTGACCGCTTCGGTGCTGACTATAGAAACGTAATCAAAAAATTGATATAATTAAATTGGTAGAAAATAAGTTAATTTACGTTGACACCCAGCACTTAGTTTGCGCCACAAATCAAACTAAACTGATATTTATAATATCATCGTCAGTGGCATACAACGTTTGTGGAATCTCTTCAAAATCAATGAAGTAATTATTTCTTTGGCAGACGCATGTATGCATGTATGCCATTGTGACATTTGCAGCGAAAGAGTTCTACGGTAGTAAGCAAATCAGTTTCTTCGACTGTACCTCACTCGAGTCGACTGTGCATTTTAAAAGTTTGCACAAATAAACAAACGAGCTTTCACCCTAAACGCGTTCATTTTTTTCCATTAACATTGAATGATTAGCAAGATAATGAATTATTCAAAATAATTACAATATTTTTATTTTATTTTATTTCAGATTTATGGCTCAGACGTCGAGTGCTTACAGTGTGTTTCTGTACGTGTACTTCATATTCCATCAAGTCTCAGGTTGCGTGTTACTGCTAGAAGTTTCGCAAATGGTAAAGTACCTATTTATCATGTCTGGTTGGATTAAAAATGCAAGAAGCCATTTTTTATACGAGCTACTGTAATTTTTTATGATACTTGCCTTAAATACTTTAATTTATGACTCACCATACAACCTTTTAACAATTAACGTCATAGTGTCATCGCATTGCTTGTCAAGGAAAATCGTTACGACGTTTACTGTTAAAAGGTTTCGTGGAAGGTCAGGAATTAATCTTCGTCTGTACTTAGCTAAATTTCATGCACGTATTTGACTATGAGTGGATAATATTTTCCAGCTGATTATTGAATTTGTTTACTGTAAAATGCTGTAAAAATAAATATCTTATACGTTTTTACGATAAACCCATATAAATTAATATCAATTTATGTATGCGCTTGGGGAATGAAATGATCGAGGACAGCTCTGTTCCTATTTAATGATACGAGTATGCCTTTGAGATGGGTCCGCTAGGCATAATAAACAGATTTTTTAATTAGGTAACTTAATTATAAAATCCCGGAAAAGAAAATTTTCATTTTCGTTAATTGGATCCGCATCATATAGCAATTATTAACGAGATAAGCCAGAC
Source organism: Clepsis dumicolana (assembly GCA_963691665.1). Lineage (NCBI taxonomy): Eukaryota > Metazoa > Arthropoda > Insecta > Lepidoptera > Tortricidae > Clepsis > Clepsis dumicolana. The sequence continues at coordinate 7,114,725 of OY829521.1, forward strand.
CTTTGATTATTGTGGGGTCGGTAGCTTCCCGGGAGTGCCTTAAATTATGTACGTACATTTTGCAATTATTATATTTTACGACCCAGGCTTTTGATTATGCCCTTATTATGCCAATCATTATTATTTGAAAAAAAAAAACTGGTTATTATGTACAGACACGACCATGTGCATCATCATCATCAAATACAAATCATATCTGAAGTGCATATTATACACCCGACACCCAACCCGACGCATACGACCCGGAGTGTCGAGGATCCGGGTTTGATTCCCGGGGTTGGCATTTTTATGTCAATCGTGGTGTAGGGGTAAAGCATACGACCCGGAGTGTCGAGGATCCGGGTTCGATTCCTGGGGTTGGCATTTTTCTGTTTTTTTTTCTGTGTATTCATGTTTCAGTGAGTTCATAAAAAATATAATTGCATATTATAGGTTTTAGGCCTACTTTGGGTGATTAATTACAAATATTAAATGTTTTATTTTAGGATGCCGAGGCTTTGGGAAAATATGGTTTACTCACTGTTACTCAATTCGAACAATTAATACTACTGTCAATTGTTTTTGAGCTAATCAGCACAAAGGTAAAAGCTTATTCTTCAAATTATACTGTGTATACGACATCCGTACCATTGTGCGATGAAATTATACTGTGTATACGACATCCGTACCATTGTGCGATGAAATTTTGCTACAAATGTTACGTGAAAAAAAGCATAAGTAGGTACTCAAAGAGTTAAACGTTTCATAACGCGGCTCCAGAATTAGATTTATGTAATTTAACAGAACCGTTGCCGTGTTAGTAGGTATATATCTTATTCACAATAAAGTCCCTTTACATAGTATAAGTACATTACAGGTACATAATAATATTTTTCAGGGCGAGACAATTATCGACGATGTATATGGTTTGCCATGGGAGAGCATGGATTTTACAAACAGAAAGACTGTCGCTTTCTTCTTGCAGAATGTGCAAAAACCCATGGCCATAAAAGCTGGAGATATGGTTCCCGTTGGAGTTCAAACCATGTTTGCGGTAATAATAATGAATAATGCCGGGTACTCGCTAGTGACCTGAATGATTACTACTGCTGTGTAGTAGTGATTACAGTGCCCTTAGTGTAATCAAAAAGCACAAAATAAGTCTCGATCGCGTTTGCGTTAAAGTGTCAAATAGTATGCGAATTGTTAAACGCGAACGCGATCGAGACGTATTTCTTGGCCTGGTCGGCGGTTACACTAGGCGCTCAGGCTATATCTGTTATAGTGACGAGCTGCTAGACAAGATCTGGTTGATTCACGAACTACGTCCATATCACAATTCTACGAGCAACAGTAAAGTTGTAGTTGGGCCATTTTATGAAAAGTTGTAAACACTGTCTACATATTTTATGACATTTTTAATTTTTTAAGATAGATTTAGAATCACGAGAACTGTCGATTTTAATAGGCAAAAAAGTGTAAGTAGATGTACCTAACATAAAAAAGTGATTCTAAAAAGGTGTCCTTTTTCCTTCTGAGATACGGAACCCGAAAAAAAATGTGGTTTTTAGTTTTAATTAATTGATTAACAATTGTTGTATCAAGCGTGATCGATTCAACATCAATTAGTGGCTATTAGTTTGTTTAGTCATAATAGCTCAAAAAACCGGCCAAGTGCGAGTCGGACTCGCGCACGAGGGTTCCGTAGAAAGATTTTAACGCTTTTCCCCGGTGTTTTAAGAAGTCCAGTGTTAACAGAGCCCTGCTCCTAAGCAAAATGTACGCAGTGTGGGGTCATATTGGTCTGTGAAATCTACAGATAGACATAAAATTTTGAGATTTTGAGACTTCTCCGAGTGGTTGTGCTATAAGAGCTACCTTCATACCAAATTTCAAGTTTCTAGGACATCTGGAAGTACCCTTTAGGTTTTTTAAAATCGGCAATTTGTATGGAAATGATTTTTTTAATGACTGTATCTTTTGATTGCGTTGACTTAGAAGGTCGATTTTTTCACGGCTTTAAGGGACCGCAGGCTTGAGTATTTGATATTAATTTCAGCATGCTACCTCCACGCGTTCCAGAGAAAAAGGGTCTTGACAGACAGATAGACAGACAGACAGACGGACAACAAAGTGATCCTATAAGGGTTCTGTTTTTTCCTTTTGAGGTACGGAACCCTAAAAAAGAACAGAAAGCGCGTGTTCAACTTTTTTATATTAGGGTCCATTTACTTGTTTAGTCTTCACTAGTCAGTACTCTGACTAACGTGAAAGTCCACAGCAAAATTATGCTAACAGAATGTGGTGTTTCAAATTATGTTTATGATTATTTTATGTGGTAATATTAAATCGAACGTTTTCATTTTATAATGGGAGCTACAGATTTTTAAGATACCTACCTATTTGTATTTGCAAGGAAATTAATAAAACAAATGTTAATATATTATAATATTCTATCGCCGCAGCATTAAGTCTTAATACACCTTAATGATTTCAGTATTTAATTCTGCTTGCAAATATAAAATAGACATGAAATACAATAAAACGTTCTTCCACAGTCAAGCCTTACATAAAATATATTGTCCTCACTAAGAAAATAGTGTAAATCACGAATTTACTTTTTATTTTGTTTGTACATATGTCGACAACACCACTGTAATCAAGTCAGTCACGGATTCAACATCATGAAATAAACACAGGTCTCTAGACGAATGTTAAGGTATAGATTGTGTTTACGTCTCGCCCGACGCATGACTAATAATGTGAAGGCGAGAAAAATATATATATTGCAATGCCTACAGGACCAATACGAGATTTATTAAGTTTACTTTACCTTTCCCAAAGCCTTTCCAACAGCGGGCATAGTATTTGTCCACTGTTGGACGTATGCCTTTCCCGTATTAGCCCTTATTTCCAGTTTTTTTATGGCTTCTGCAAGCAGTACTGTCACATGGCCTGTTGGGTACGTTTAGTAAGTGATTATATGACCTACAACAAAAACAAACATTTTTGCTACATTTTGTTACAGATGTAAATAACCACGCGGCAACGGAACGTAACACATTTATTGCCTTTAAAAAAATGCATACGCATTAAAACTACGTTAGAACTATTAGTTATTCTGTGTCAAAATACATAAAAGCGGAAGAAAGGATCGATATGAAAGTTGTCACTTAAATAAATATATGGCCTTGTCTAAAAATACACTGACTTGAAAAGTTAAATTGATAAAAAAAAATCTCACGTATTTTTTATGGAAAATTATTAATGAAGAAATGGACCTCATTTCTGAATTTTAAGCATGGCATATTTTTCAGATTATCAAAGCTTCATGCTCCTACTTTGTGATGCTCACCACGTTTGCACAGGAAGAAGACTAAAATCGAGAAGTTGACGCCCACAATCATTTTGAATCTTCGCACTATATAAATAATTATTATTATCCTCTAGTCTTTTTGTAATAAATAGGTACTTAATTGTTTACAGTACCCCGAGCACGAATATTTGAATACTACGTAACGTAATCTAGTAGTACCGTTATCGTATTGTCGTATCGTATTGTATTAAACATGGACATTTTTTGTATACTAAAACATATTCAGTAAAATGTCATTGACATTATGACAACTAAATCCACCACCACGTTCTAATTCAATAAATCTCAATATTGGAATGGCTTTTATTTATTAATCAAAACATCAAAGTTTAGCGTAGGTTATAGTTATTAAATCAACCTTAACCGAAACCCATGGGCACTAACTTAGTTGTTGTATCTCAATTATCAGTAAATATTAGTATTGGGCTAAGAACCTCATTACGAGTTCCAGCACCCTACCGCTTTTCGCGTGTGATGTCTTGTTGTAAGAACAAAATACATTGTCGTTCAATAATTGACTGTTCAAACACCACCACAATAGTTAGAACTGTTAGTCGAGGTATTTCCTCACTAAATTACACTCGTGACGTCAAAATATCTTCGCAAAATGCTACACGATCCTTTTGTCACGCACAGCGCGAGTCGCCATAAAACAGTTGGTAAGTGTCAACACTTATATCACTCTATATATTTGCAATGTGGTAACTCTTTTGCTTTATGCTTTGACTAACTGGTATGTTGATGTTGGCACTATCGGAGAAAAATGGCGCGTATCGTGTGCACAAGACAGCGGAAAGGAAAGAGGATCAGCTGGCGTGAGTACGAGTGAGGACATGAGTTTGCGAGTTCCCACGGAGGCCGGAGTAGAAGTTCCGACAGGTGAGTGCTTGCATTGTATTTTCTATGTCGGCCTATATTGCATGAGCCGTGGAAGGATGACGAGACCGTGTAGGGAACTTGTCTTTACTGAGCATGTCCGATCTTGCAGTGCACAGCACTACTGATAGGCAAGGACATTGGACAGGGAGCCCGTAGCTCACAAGAGGTGTGATCCGGCAGCACACTGGCACGGTCGACTATTGTTGGAGCAACCGAGGCAGGACTATAGGGAAGGTGGAGGTCCTCGTGAGGATAAAATCCTCGCGTCCGGCTGGTGACTAATACATGAGTTTTGCCTGCAGTCACCAGAGTACAACATGTACTCAGTCCGGAGCTAGTCGACCGTCGCCCGGACATTAGATCTAGTTATTTATTATCCGATATATTAGTAGCGTTGCAATTAAGCGTGCGTGACAGCAATCACGCGGAGGCCCCGTAGGAATCTCTAACATGGGGTTAAGTCACATTAGACTACGTTACTCGTCATACGACAGACACTAGGTCAATGTCAGCTTAGATGCATGTAAGTAGTAAAACTACAAAAGAATGGTGTCCACACCGCAACTATATATACATACGTCATATAGGTTATAGTCTAGAGTAGAAAACAGCTGATACGAACGGTCGACTCATCCTACTGTACTTATGCACCATTGCACCATGCAGTTTATTTTACTTGATCGAGTTTTATATGCGGAACCCTGGCAATGTAATATATGTAGCGTTAATGCACTACACCTTTCCCATACAAATCAATGAACTCTTTCCTTCTATCCCGATAAGTATAATAGCTCTGTGTTTGTAAGGTCAAATGATAATTAACATTAAAAAACCGACTGAACAAAGGAGATGGAAATAATCAACTTGGTTTTCATAGATACCGAAAAGTAGGTGTATTGGAAAATGACATAACAACAAAGCAGATAATTGTAAGTACTGACGTTCATTAGATATCAACAGCCTTCGGGTTTGTGTGGAAATAACGATCTTGATTTGAATCAAATGAGTGTAGTCGGGAGCAATGTTGAAGGCGGTCTCCATAATCACCTCATTTCATGAAAATGCAATGGCTTCGACCTCAACGATATCGGAATAACAGTAACTTTATATGCGGCCTTGATGTGACTTCTGTACTAGCTTATGCTCCGCGGCTTTGCCCGTACAAAAAATGCAAAAGCTGAAATTGAATATAACTAAAAATAAGTAAATTAAAGTTCAGAAAAACTACTTACCTTCTCAAAATGAAATGAAAAGAAATAAGTAATGAGAACTACTATTACCTACCAAGTTCCACGTTCTACTATTATCCACTCGTCGCTATCCAGCTAGTTCGATGACAATTAATCGAATTGGCTTAATGGAATTGGTCGTATTCATGTTCATCCTGTCATTAAGTTGATATGTAGACCCTGTAATTTAGCAGATGAAAATGTAGATTGAAACTACCTACTACGAGTCTTGGTTCGATTTTTTTAATCAAATAATCACGCCACTGTATCAGAAAATACTACCTTAACACAACTCAACAGGCAGGATAGCCTACTGGTTAGAGACCCTTACTGTTAAGCTTGAGGTGCCGCGTTCGATCCCCGGTCGGGGCAGATGTTTGTATGATGAATACGAATGTTTGTTCTCGGGTCTTGGATGTTTAATATTATTATGTATTATGTAAGTACGTATTTATCTACGAGTAGTGCATTTACACGGTAATTTTTGCAGTAGGTAAAGAGGACGTTTTTCCCTTAGCTTCGTTTTACAAATGGCGGATTATGAATGGGCCCAATTTACTGATATCTGAATGAAAATACCAATTAAGTAGGTACCAAGTAAGCGTTTTCGCTCATTCTCATTATTCGTAAAGCGTAAGACTGAATTTAAGCTCGAACACTACAATCTGGCCGTTTTCAGGTCCAAGGTTAATGGAATATACTAGTCAAGCGTGCTATACCTTAGTAAACCACATCTTTGCTACCATCCTGGGAGGGGTTTAGTTAAACGCAAGCATGTATAAAATAGAGTAGGTACAGTAAGCAGCAAAAAACGCTAAGCAACGGACGCGTTCACAATGGTCTAAGCACGGCTCTATTGTTATAGACATAAGTGCCTGTCCAGTGCCCTAAGCACGACTTGTCGAATCCTGCGTTACGTAAAATCTAATAGTAAACTATAACGAGTTTGTATGACGTTTGGAACAGCGCCCGCCCGTGAGCGTGTTTGGAACTAAAATTTAGTATGAGATTTCTCGATCTCGATACGATAACCGTAACGTAACGCAGGATTCGACAAGTCGTGCTTAGGGCACTGATCACTGTGACCGCTTCGGTCACTTAGCTACTTCTGCTGCTTGTTGTACCTTAATAATTTCCTTGATAAAAGTGTTTGTAAAAATGAGCTCCGATACGCGTCAGCGTATAGTGTCGTGGTATTAGCGGTAGTCAGATCTGTCTGACATTGTGTTGATGTAGAGAGCTGGAGCAGGAGGTGGCGCACACGTAGCTATTTTACACGTGTGGTTGTGAGTGAGCAAATTAATTGTTTTTAGTTTACCCTGTATACTTACATCAATTTGAGGCTGAAAAATAAAAATAGCATGACAGAATTCTCGGAAATAAAAATATTGGATGGTGTACGTAATAACGTGTAGAAGGAACTGTCTCAATTTCTTGTTGAATCTCTTCCCAATTTATTATTATCATAGCATTATAAGCTTTACGTTTGATTTGAGAGAGCCATGTTCTCATAAACTGCAAAAAAAGCAAATAGAGGAAAATATTCTGCTGGATAAATGTATAATATCTTTCCAATTAAATAACATTAGCTCATTATAATATTTTTTTGCATTTAAGCAAATAATGCTACTATGATTACTTAATTATACCTTTTCTTGTGTGTTTAAATATTTATCAGTAGAAAATAAACATATAATTTGTATGGCTACTGCTAACCCACTAGTTGTCGAAGTAAAAGAAAAATCGTCCCTTTTAGAAAAGCATGAGGAACGAAGAAACCTGTAAGTACAATAAGAAATTAATAAGAATTTTCTTCGAACCAAATAGGCTCTACAATATACTAATATACTACAATATGCTACTACTCATGCAAAAAAAAAAGCAGATGTCCTAGTCAAAATGAAGTATGAATACTACTTCAAAAAGTCAAAGGATCTACCACTAAGCAGAGGGTCGAGCACGACTTTTCGTAAAATCGAATAGTAAACGTTGTCGAGTTTGTATGACGTTTGGAACAGCGCCCGCCCGTGAGCGTATTTGGAACTGAAATTTAGCATGAGGTTTCTCGATCTCGATACGATGACCGTAACGTTACGCAGCATTCGTAAAGTCGTGCTCGATCCTCAGGACCGGAATACTGAAGTCGGAGAGAGCTTATCAGCTTAAGTAAGTATCTATCCAAAATGACTGGACGTTTGACAGGTAATTTGGGAACATGGAACTTAGCTTAGTACCTATGCAATAGTCCTACGATAATATCGTAGAAATTATCATGATACTCGGAACTTAATCGCGTAAAAAACATGTATTTAAATTTGAATTTAAATACCTCGACGTTTCGGACGCGACGTTGCGTCCATGGTTTCAAACGGATTGGGTCCCTGGGGATTGAGTCTCGACTATCATGATAATGTGTGAAAATCGCGAAAGTTTAAATCAATGCATCGCAGAAATTGTATTTAAAATTATAGAGATGTTGCAAGATGGCCTTTTTATCAGCCCACTCAAGTGCGCCACGCTAGTCAATAAAGAAATCGCTTTCTTACCACCACTCGTCCCTGTCATGTCAAATTAGAGTTTGTCTTGGATAATGCCCAGCTAGGAAACGGCACAATGGTCTTAGATAACTTTGTTAACTTAATCCGAACTATGTGACGGTAGTGCCTCCACTCAGTAATAAATGACACTGGGTTCGTTTTATTGCATTAAGTGATGAGGAAAGTTAAGAAAATGAAGCGGCACAGTTTTTGTAAACAAGTTGATACACAATATTTTGTAATCTATGAACGGGGAAGCTGGGTGCAGCTTAAAATAGACGTGTAACTTAAAATCAAAATGCTTTTGAAATTAGATATTTTGCGCTCTTATATTTGTAGGATTAAACTGATAGACAGAGTAAAGGACTCAAGTAACAACTATAAAATAGAAGAATTTAAGTAAGTAGTGTTTTTTTTTGTGTGTATTGTAATTTTTTTTTTGTGCGTAAAATTAACAAAAAAAGTATTAACACATTCTTTGGGCATTTTGGGTGTTATCGAACAAATATCAAAATCATAAATAACATCAAAAGAAATATAAAATTATCTTAAATTGATTTATAATGCTACTCTTATTAACTTCAATAAGTAGTATAATAACACGGCAAACTGGTTAAACAAACCTCCATTTAACAGAAACGATGATATCAAGTCACATCAAGCACGTTTTAAAACTTTATCGAAATTAACCGTTTTTTTTTAAGCTAAAGCACTATGGCACTTGCCAGGATTTTCGAATATTTAAAAGTAAAATTAGATGACGGGTGAGTGCTTTGTTAATTTTGGAGAAAATGTTTTTACTCACGTTTTATTTTATTTATCATCATCATGTCAGCCGAAAGACGTCCACTGCTGGACATAGGCCTCCCCCAAGGCTCTCCACCCAGACCGGTCTTGTGCTTTCCTTCCCTCTCATCTATATTTATCACACTTCATTGAAATTAGACAGGTACTGAGGTCTTAACCGTTATCGATTATTAAAAAATTTGCTACTTCATTTTGTATTCTCAATTTTAGAGTAAAAGATTCAGCATTGAAATGCAGTTACGTGAAGAAGGTGCGTCTGGCACTGAGCCTCATAGGAAGTTGGCCACATAAGGAGTTTGGAAATCCAAAGCTAGATGGACGTCTTGCAAAATACAACGCAGTCCTTTGTTTTATGGCCAGCATTTTACCTATATCTGGCGTTGCGTACATGTGGTACTACAGGGAAAGAATCACATTTTTCGACATGGGACATATCTACTTAACCATTCTTTTGAACTTAATTTACTTTGTAAGTTAGAAATACAACATTAACAAATTTCACATGCGGTTAAATCATCACGATCCTTCATTTGCAAAAACAGAATAAAAGCGTAACACAATTTCACTAAAGTTGCTGAAAACCTACTCTGGGAACCGAACTTATTAAAAAGTCAGACAAAAAAATATGGCTGGAATCAAGGGGGAAAATCGTTCTAATGCTCGAGCATGAGTTTTTACTAAGAATCGACGTTATCGTATCGCCCTCGAGAAAATACTAAAATATCTACACTAAATATCTATACTTCGTGCCATGAAATTTTAATTCGAAATACTGGGGTGCAGTTCCAAACGACATTACATTTTTCTCGATTACGATACGATCACGTAACTACTCATTCTTGGTGAAACTCGTGTTTGACTACATACGTATTACTATATAATTTATTAGAATTTGAAATCATTGTTGTGCCTTTCTTTTAGTCGCATTTTTTTGCATACCAGTTGCTGGTAAAACGAGTGATTCCTTTTTACGAAATGTCTCAACAACCTTTCTGTACCTCGTTTTTACCGAACCGAACTTATTAAAAAGTCAGACAAAAAAATATGGCTGGAATCAAGGGGGAAAATCGTTCTAATGCTCGAGCATGAGTTTTTACTAAGAATCGACGTTATCGTATCGCCCTCGAGAAAATACTAAAATATCTACACTAAATATCTATACTTCGTGCCATGAAATTTTAATTCGAAATACTGGGGTGCAGTTCCAAACGACATTACATTTTTCTCGATTACGATACGATCACGTAACTACTCATTCTTGGTGAAACTCGTGTTTGACTACATACGTATTACTATATAATTTATTAGAATTTGAAATCATTGTTGTGCCTTTCTTTTAGTCGCATTTTTTTGCATACCAGTTGCTGGTAAAACGAGTGATTCCTTTTTACGAAATGTCTCAACAACCTTTCTGTACCTCGTTTTAAGCAAAATAAAATATTTGTATTTGTACGCAATCACCGGCCGAACCAATAAATGGTAATACAACTTTTCTTACACACAAATTTACTGTCATAATAAAATTATTATTGCAGCAAAGAATTGTATTGACACGAATGGATAAATACAGGCAAACTATAAAAGAGTTTATAGAAAAATTTCACTTGTTGTACGTAAAGGATAATTCAAAATATGCGACAGAGGTCAGTTGATCGTTGATTTTTTATAATCGTATAAGTCGACCAAAAAGTTAGGTAGTATCTTTTTTTTAATACACTATAGGCTTGCGTTTGACCACAATCACGCCTGGTGGTAAGCGAAGATGTGGTCTACGATTGAGCACGCTTGCCTAGCAAATGCCCATCTTTCTGATGAAAATTATTATCTAAAAATGATAATAATAATCGTTGTTATGCTTGGTAATACATTTGAATCATAATCTAGTCTAAACCGATATATCGATTTCAGTCGATCGCTTCCAGGTGATATGTTTTGTCTTTTTCAGTTATACGATCAGATTGACATACTGTCTAAAATATTCACTATTATCGTGCTCAGTCAAATGGCGTGTGGAATATTTCTGTTCAACTTTATGCCATGTTATAACAATTATACCAAAGGGATGTTTGGTGAAAATAGAGTGCCAAATAGCACGTTCGAGCATGCAGTCTACTATTATTCCCCCATTGAAGATGTGTACACGACTGTAAAAGGCTACTGGGTTTTATTCACTTTTAATATTTACATGTCATACAATGTTTCCTGCGGACTGTGCGCTTTCGATCTATTCCTTTCACTTATAGTGTTTCAGATATGGGGTCAACTCAAACTCCTGAAACATAATTTGCAAATTTTTCCGCTGCCTAAAATGCAGGAAGGTGACAACAAATCACCGCTTTTGTACTCGAGGGAAGAGAACGAACACATTCGTCGGCTTCTGTCAGATAATATCTCGCATCATAAATACATTTTAGAGTAATTTCTTTAATTTTTAATAATTATAATTTAAGAGAATCGGCTATCAAAGTCTCAATGGCAGCATGTTTCCTTATAATTTCATAATACATAACAGTCTTTAAAAGTAGGTTCTTGTTGTTGTTTTCATGTAGCTACCAGTATGTAATCAGATCACCATTTCCACGAAAAATAAAACTGCAGATTGAAAAATAATTTATTGAATCAAGCGTTACTTTGCGGAGGTCCATATTTATGAACTAAAAAACAATTACTTTGCTCACCCGCGACCACTAATGACAAATAGTTATATCTGTGCGGCAAATGTATGTTTCCATGCAACACCTCCGCCTCCACTGCTACACGAATCAACACATGCCACACAGACCCAACTATCACCACCACCACTATACTAAGCGCTGACGCGTTTCGGCACTCTCCACGAGGCCATTTACGAAGCACAACAACAACCGCTCAACATGCCACCACTTCCACTACTGACACAATAAATTCAATAAATTATTATTATTATTATTATGTATATTTATTTTAACGTCTTAGGGTAGGTTTTTACAATATTCATATAAAAAGTAATAAAACAATATTAATACAAAATATAAAAACATTATAAAAACCTAACCTAGAGTGCCACCGGTAGCGAGGCGGGCCTAAGCTACCGGTGGTCAGGGCGACAGAGAGAGGAACCTCCTGACTATCCGAGCCGTTATTATTATTTATTATTAATATATATTTTTTATTTATTTTTTTATTATTATTTATTATTCAATAAATTATTATTATTATTATTTATTATTATTATTTTTTATTTATTATTTATTAAATTATTTAAAATCGGCAAGCGTAGCCGTACAGGCACGTTTATATATCAAGTTAACAAAACAACACCGTTTAGCTGTTCAAAACATTTGGTTTAATCAACGTTGTAAGCATTTAAATGTTGTACCAAATTATATAAATTTACATAGCAATAACACTAGTAGGGCCGCTACGATAGCAATAAATAAGGCTCGCAAGATTTGGTTAAATGAGGAGTCTCGTCATTGGTTATGTGTTAGAGATAATTTAAAATTACATCTTAGAGTACTACATTCGGAACTGGTATTTAAATTGCATAATATTGAGTTTGATACTTTGGACCAAAAGGCGAGATATTTTGCTTCGGTGCAGGCACATAAAAAGTATGTTACCCAAACTAATAAATTGCGTAGGCTTGCGCGAAATGGAACTCAGTCTCTTTTGAACAACAATAATAGTGAGTCAAGTAACGGTAACGGTTTCTACCCTCGAGTTAAAAATCTCACTAATGTCGAATTTGTAGAAGGTGAAGTGCAGTTATTGGAAAAAGGTTTGAAATATAACCTACCCTCTAAATTTAGTCAGAAATTAGTGGAGGGTTTGGCGGTAGATTCTGAGGTTGCGATTGTTTGTAATCGCGGTGACTTTGATACTAAGGTTTTGGTTGCTAATTCATTAAAAAATTCAACTTCTACTGGGGGTATTTCGGATGTTGGTGACTTGCATTCATTACGTTCTATTCAGCAAAAGGTCCATGACAATGATTTGGTAATTTCTAAGGCCGATAAGGGCAATTGTATTGTTGTTTTAGAAAGGGGTCAATATAATGATAAAGTAAATGACATCATTCAAGGAGAGGGTTTTTTGAATTTACGTAGGGATCCCACCGCCGCGTTTCATAAAGACCTAAAAAACCTTCTGAAAAATTCTTCATTTACCTTTGACACCGAACAAAAGAGGAGCAATGTGATTCCTATGAATCCGCAGGCACCAATTTTATATGGTTTACCTAAAATTCACAAGGATGGTGTTCCTGTTCGCCCTGTTGTTTCATACGTGAGTGCTCCAGCGTATAAAGTAGCGAGGAAGTTAAATAGCATTGTTCGGGAAAAATCTTCTTTTAAGCCAATGTATAGTTTAAAGAATAGTTCAGATTTAGTAAATAAAATTAAAGACATTAATATACCGCCAAACTCAACATTACTTTCTTTAGATGTGGATAGTTTGTTTACCAACGTACCATATAGTGAAACCTTAAATGTTCTTAGATGTCACTTAGAAAGGAAGCGTTTACATCCGGGGGAGGTTTGTGAGTTAATAGAATTAGTAACTTTATGAATGAAACAAAATTATTTCAGATTTAATGGTCAATATTATTTGCAGAGTGATGGTTTAGCAATGGGGTCACCTCTTAGTCCTTTCTTAGTTTTTATGGATAACTTTGAAAAACAATATATAGTGGGGAACAGCAATTTAGTATATTATTATAGGTATGTTGATGATTTAATTTTATGTTGGAAGGGGAGTATGAGGCAGCTAGATTTGTTTATTAGTGCTCTCAATAACAAACATTCAAAAATAAAGTTCAAACGAGAATTAGAGGAAAATCGTTCATTGATTTTTTTGGATTTAACTATTACAAGAGTAAATAATAGGCATCAGTTTCAAATTTACCGTAAGCCTACGTACACAGATACTGTCATACCTGCAAATTCTACTCACCCATGGCAGCATAAACTGGCTGCTTTCCATTGTTATGTACATAGACTACTAACTGTACCTCTTTCGAAAGAGCATTATGATTCTGAGTTACATACTATATATCAGATAGCAACAACAAATGGTTATAGTACAGCAATGGTTAATAGTCTGGTTCAAAAGAAGCAGGGACGGATAGTGAATAGCATGCTTTACTCTGCGTTGCTTATGTTGGCCGGTTGTCTGACAAGATTTATAATATTTTAAAATCAAATAACATCAATGTTGCCTTTAAGACTACTAATTCTTTACGTTCTAGACTTTGTAATAACAAAGAAAAGGTGGATAAAGGGAACAACAGGTCGGGCGTATATAAACTCACTTGTGGCGACTGTAGTCAAGTATACTTTGGACAAACCGGTCGAAGCTTTGATACTAGATTTAAAGAGCATGTCTCGTCATATAGGCATGATCATCCAAAGAAATCAAACTTTGCCAAGCATTTATTAGAAACGAATCATTCGTTGTTAGACTCAGATACGTACGAAATTTTATATTATTGTGATAAGGGTTTGCGGCTATCGGTTTTAGAACAATTGGAAATAATTAGGTACAACAACATGGGGTCTATTATTAATGAACAAGTTAATTTGGTTTCTTCGCCTTTGTTACGACTTGGTTCTAATTTTAATAATGTGTCATAGTAATAATGAGAACATGACTTCTCTTTTTACCGTACTCGGTTAAAAATAACGGGGCACCTGGCGTAAATAAAAAATAAAAAAAAGGGTAGTTTGGAATTCATTTCTTAAAAAAGGGTAGTTTAGGACTTACATAAAAGGGTAGTTTGGAATTTATAAAATATTAGTGGGTACGTTGGTTTTGTCATTAACTAAGTTGAGTACATGGTTTACATATGTCAGTAGTGGAAGTGGTGGCATGTTGAGCGGTTGTTGTTGTGCTTCGTAAATGGCCTCGTGGAGAGTGCCGAAACGCGTCAGCGTTTAGTATAGTGGTGGTGGTGATAGTTGGGTCTGTGTGGCATGTGTTGATTCGTGTAGCAGTGGAGGCGGAGGTGTTGCATGGAAACATACATTTGCCGCACAGATATAACTATTTGTCATTAGTGGTCGCGGGTGAGCAAAGTAATTGTTTTTTAGTTCATAGATTGAAAAATATTTTTTAACAATTCACTTTATTTTCAGCTTCACGGACAAATGCTCTGATACGTTTAGTGAATATCTGTTCCTGTTCTATGCATTCCATCAAGTTACTGGTTGCGTTTTACTGCTCGAAGTTTCAAAACTAGTACCTCTTCTATTTTATGTGACTCTTATTAGTTAATTGCAATTGTCTGCTAAAATTGTGACCACATAATTTTATTTTTAGAGTCCAGAAGCACTGGCAAAGTACGGACCTTTGACTTTAATAGTGTTTCAACAACTGGTTCAAGTATCGTTGGTGTTTGAAATAGTTAGCGCCAAGGCAAGTATATACTCGCGCTACTGATCACACATCATCATTATCATCATCGGCCCTATAGTCTATTGCTGACTGTTTAAGCAGTGTCAAGAGGTTTTCGATGGCTATGCAAGCCAATACGGGAGCGGCAAATTCTACCCCAACCCTGGCAGGCATAGAAAGGATAGGAGGCGCGCGGAGAACCAGAACGAGTTGGTGTCACACAACACACACAACCACACAACAATTGTAAAAACAACACGACCAAGACAAGTGCGAGTCGGATTTGCACACGAATGGTTCCATTCGTTACTAAGATCGCTAAAGAAAACGCGTTCATGTTTCTTGTATGGGCCCCCCTTTGATATTCTGATACAAAGATGTATCTACTAAGATAATTAACGTTCATTAAAATAAAGTTCTTTGTCCCTAATTCCCATTCCCAAAGTTTTTTATCCGTCAACATTATGCTGAGTGGGGCATCATTCATTTCACATCGTTCGATACAACCTTGTCTGTGTTAAATTAGATACTACAGTAGTTCTGTTGTATATATTTTAACTAAGCTTTCAAATGTGTATTGATTTCTTTTCCCGTATGTGTCGTATGTATGTGAATAAATGTCTCTCTCTCTCTGAATTCGCAAATTATCAAAGAAAATTTATATTGCAGAGCGAGGAACTTGTGGATACCGTGTACGAACTACCATGGGAATACATGAATACCAGTAACAGAAGAACGGTTATGTTTTTCCTTTATAAAGTACAAACCACCATGAGCTTAAAAGCATGCAAAGTAGTACCCGTCGGTATTCAAACAATGACTGGGGTGAGTCCTGAAATCTTAGCGATGTAAGACTCCTTGACCTTCTGATCTCCATACCAAAGTTAGAGTTAAAAACAAAAACTGTATTCTTGTTCTCTCCATTGAGAGAATTATGCATTAAGCATTGCTTTGACAAGGAAACACAGTACTTTCTGAGTTAGCAAGCTATCAGCACTGTTCGCCACGCAGATCTTTCATGTTTTCAAGGTGAGGTCGTTTTTATTCATGACGTTTACTAGGGTCTTTTTTATTCATGACGTTTACTAGACTACTAACAAAACAACACAGATTTAGAAAATTAAAACTAA
This sequence comes from Clepsis dumicolana, assembly GCA_963691665.1. NCBI lineage: Eukaryota > Metazoa > Arthropoda > Insecta > Lepidoptera > Tortricidae > Clepsis > Clepsis dumicolana. The sequence goes on from OY829521.1 coordinate 7,131,034, forward strand.
GGTATTCAAAAAAGAGGATCTCTAAACGCAAGGTAACAAGTACCATGCCAGGAGTACTTCAATACATAATTAAAAAAATCCTCTACATTACCTATTAATTAACCATAAAACATACTTTTTCAGATTTTGAAGACATCATTCTCGTACTTCATGATGCTTACTACTGTTGCTGCTGGGGATTAGGATGGCAATAATGATAGAACTAAAAAACAATTACTTTGCTCAAGTAATTAAGTAATTGTTTTTTTTTTTTTAGTTCATAAATATGGACCTCCGCAAAGTAACGCCTGATTCAATAAATAATGATAGATTTAATTTAAGCTATTACTTAGCACTTCTGAAAGCACACTGGTAGATATTATAACCTACGTTTTCCATGCTAATGTACTTTTACAATGAATCATAGACATAATATCGTATGGAGCGGCCCTCCGGTACTCCATTTTTATTGCCAACTTGTGGCAGTAAAATTAGTGCCAGCGATATGAGCGCGCGCACGTCCGCACGGGTGCCGACGCGCACGCACCGTTTCCCCGCCGGCGGGCTCTCAACACCGTTCCTTTTTCAAAATATTCCAAAGGGCATAGCCTGATGATTATTATATTAATGCTATGGATATAATTAATTTCACCAAGTCTATTAGGGACAAAGCAGTGTTTAATGATAAGTAATAATCAAGTTACCTACATAAGAATTCAGCAGGTCCTAATATTGATCCCTAGAACATCCCTGGAACAAAGGTCTGCCAGCCAGATATTAAACTTTTTTTTCACCCAGGTAAAGCATATAAATACTAAGTATTCACAATTGCCTATATTTTAAAATCGAATGTTTCGTTTATCTTAATGAATTCTATGTTTGTGTATGCAATAACACAACTAACATAATGAATTAAAAAATGATTTTGCCTCTGACATTTTTCTTTCATTTATGCACTGGTTTCCATACCACCGGTGCTCAACAAAGCCAGTCAAGAGTTAAACAATTTCTACTGGAAACGAAAAGTTGTATTTATAAAGGAAGTAAACGGTTCAATTGTTTAGCAAAGTACTTGTAGCAATTAGGACCACTGTCAAAGAGTTTTTTTCTGATTGTCTGAAGACGGAATCCCTTTGTGATAAAAGTTTTAAACTCTTTGAACGACTTCTAAACAAAAGAGCCTGTTCACACTTTGGTACCTACATTTTTTTCAGTGAAATAAACAGATCACTAATGTATAAACTAATTAACTAATTCGTAGTCCTTCCTCTGGGAGCGCACGACTCAACAGCGAGACGTAGACTGCGCGTCAAGCTCTGCTCGCAAACTTTCATATTTATAATATCAGTGCCCTAAGCACGACTTGTCGAATCCTGCGTCACGTAAAATCGAATAGTAAACTATAACGAGTTTGTATGACGTTTGGAGCAGCGCCCGCCCGTGAGCGTATTTGGAACTAAAATTTAGTATGAGATTTCTCAATCTCGTAACGTAACGCAGGATTCGACAAGTCGTGCTTAGGGCACAGTTAGGAAAGGATGATTAATTCATCTCACGGTACTTTCACGACGCGCGCTGACATATTCGTATTCATATCTTTTTAACCCCCGACGAAAAAGAGGGGTGTTATAAGTTTGACCTGTGTATCTGTGTATCTGTGTATCTGTCTGTGGCATCATAGCTCCCAAACGGATGGACCGATTTAGATGCGGTTTTTCTTAATTGAAAGCTAGTGTAATCGAGATGGTTCTTAGCCAAGTTTCATTAAAATCCACCCGCTTTTGAAATATCAATTAGAAGGGTTCCTCTAATACCAATTAGAAGGGGTTTTTCAACTTTTCTAATTGGTATTAGAGTAAGAAGTATTCTACTAAAATTTAATAGACATTTTTTTTACATGTCAAAATACAACCCTGACATAGATTTGTTTTTCACTTTACCTTTGCTTACGTATAACTTACATCTTTTCTAGTTTATCCTAGCGTTAAATTTTACAGACATCTATCTATCATAGTCGTCAATAACAGGTACCAAAGCACCAAATAAATGTCTTCTTTCTTTTCTTTCAAAGGGATACAACGTGTTTATAATTTGATTTAGACATAATCTGAGCTTGATTAAGTATTCACAATAAATTTAATTCGACGGTTCTGTTTACATTTCTATGGCATGTTTTTGTTTCAAAACATGATTGAAAACGCGCTTCCTGATTTATCACCCTCATCGTTTCCAATACAGTGACTCCGAAAGAAAGCCACGTTCGGAGTCGAGATACGAGATCTGTTTACAAACATAGTACCGTACATATTTAAAACTAGAAAGCAACAAGTCCTAATAAGAACCCATTCTTATTTTAACTCTAAGTTTGCGTTAATAAAGTCATAGTCAGATGTGATTTTCGTTTCAAGTTGTTTCTTTTAACTTGTAACAGGAGAATTGCGTGCCGACAAAAGAGAGTTGAAATTGTTATCTACATTATCTAATACTAGAGCTCTTAGCTCTTTATGATCACAATACAATAAGTTTTTTTTGCTTTGTGGCTTCATAATCATAAAATACTGCAATACTACTTTTGACAGCTTTACACCTATGTATACAGTAAGAATATAGGCTGTTGGTACCGTTTCAATTACAGACTTTTATATACTTAATACCCAAGTATCTATTCATTACTAAGGAGTTATGAGTTTGCATCGATGGAGAACAATGTTAAATCAACAAGGAGAGACAGCTGTGCTTCGAATTTATTTCCTTATTTACCTTTTAACGAGTTGCAAACGCGAAGTGGATTATTGTAGCAAAAATTAATCAAAATCATTTCGATAACTTTATTACTACGATAGAGCTACCCAAATTCGCGATATTTTCGCGAAATAGTGTAGTAACAGATTCCAACATGAATCTTCGCAAAGCCACGACTGAATGCATTGAATTTATAAAAGGCGCGTCGTATGAAATACAACTCGAAAGTTTGTGCCCACGATGAAAGCAAGAAATCGTCGTATGCTGTGGCTCTTAAAGTACATTATATTCGCGCCTTATAAACGCTAAAGGAAATATAACTGGCGAAATACACATTTCATGACGAATAATGACGAGAACTGGTTCGCAATTTGAATTTAATTGCAATTCATGAAACGGTTACCCGCTCGGGAGAGCATGCTCTAGTTCATAAGTGATAACATGAATGTTTAAATTCAATACACAACGGTTTATTATGTACCGTTTTGTAAGTTTTGCGATTCACACTCATTCTGCTTATATTCGGGTCTTAATCACGACATAAATTAATCCTACTGTAGCCGTTCGGTTCGTCGAACCATCAAGGTAGATAAATTAAAAAAAAATCATTTTTATTTCGTGATAAAATATCCGAAATATTAGTACCTATAGTTAGTAACTATGAACGTCTACACATCTTAAGTCTCGATAGCAGTTCCGAATACCCAGCAGAAAATAACAGGAAGGTGTGCGGTTGCTTATTTTCTCATTGTTTGCTTAATTATGGTAATCAGGTAAGAAAACTTTGTCTTTAAAAAATAAAACCTAAAATAATTAACAGTCCCATAACATTAAAATTTGTACCTGTATCTGAGTGTTTGTAACTTGCCTTTGTTTTTTTAATTACTTGATAATGTGAGTTTAATTTTAAAATAATTCTTTTTTGATTGGAATGCGTATTTATATAAGTAAGGAAGTTATTATTGTTTTTTTTTCCCGCATTATTATACGTTAGCAAAGCTCAATAAGTACAGTTACGTTACGTCGTCAAAAATCGGATAAAATAGTTTATCACTCTTGTTGACCTTACATCGTCGATTCTTTGGAAGCACAATAATATTTACCTATTATAATACCCATGTCATCATTATCATGTTAGCCGAAAGAAGTCCACTGCTGGATATAAGCCTCCCCCAAGGCTCTCCACTCAGACCGGTCTTGTGCTTTCCGCATCCACCGCGGTCCCGCGATCTTTACTAGGTCATCGCTCCATCTTGTTGGAGGCCTACCGTCAACTCGTCTCCCGGTTCGTGGACGCCATACCCATATACCTACATACCTATCTATTTGGTAGGTATTATCGACTACTTGAGGTCAAGATGCCTTACTTACTGTGAGAACTCTTTATAAAGTAAGTAAAGTTCCCAGTTACACCGACAATTTAGTGACATTTAATCCGTTTTATTCATTTGAAACTAGAGCCTCGTAAGATTCGTTTGATAAAAGTTAAAATTAACCGCAAGGTCCACAAGCCGACAAAAGACATGAGCGAACCGTAAAAAGTTTGTGTAACATGATCCGTACGTACTACTCTACATTATCTATGAGTGCGGTGGCAATTTGATACTTTGTCATAAGTTAACCAGTCTTGATAAACTGTGTTTGTTCTTATTGCCTAATTAGACAAAAAATACACATTTTTGTAAAATAAACAGATCAATCAAATTATATGTTATTATTATAACATATCCTAGTTAAAAGACTATGTTAAATACTTGCGTCAAATGGTTACTGTGAACGAACCTTCACAGAGTGACATGACTAGGGCAGTGTGGTACCCTACATTTGACAATAATAAAAACGAGGGTAGTTGTGCTCTGCAGTCGTCTGTGCGCAGTAGTGAAGTTGATTATCAACTGATAAAAAAGCCATTCAAGTCGTTTCTCTTAGCAGTTTCAGAAATAACTGTAGTTATTCAAAACTCATGTGATGTTGTGACCATTTACCGGCCAATCAGATACTGTTTAAACCACAGTTAAAACTTAATAAGTAATTGAAATACGTGGTCTGATTTCGTGCTGTTAAGCATCATTTCTATATTAAATGACCTTTCAAAATTTACTTACACAAAATGTTAGGTGCTGAATTACCGATTCAGATGGAGGGTTAATTTGATCAATTAGACGGTAATTATTCAATCAGAAGAGGTATTCAAAGTCATGAACATGCTAATTTTAGATTATAATTCAGATGATCAGGTTATTTGATCGTGGAAACAGTTCAAGTGGTTTTACAAGGTGGAGTGGGCGTACAATACCCTGCTAATTGTTCCTGATGAAGATGGGTCTAACAACTTGAATCTGAAGTTTTGTCTCCCGATTGTGTCTGATGTTTAAAAATAACTTCGAGCATAGAAGAAAGTACCTATGCATAATTTAACCAGTGTATCTGTGAAGAATAAGAGAAACCAGCATGTAGGTAAGTTAACGGCTTTGAAAATGAAAATTTAACGTATGATTAATATTAGTAAAAATTATACTTTATTAGAACAAAATAACCTTACCTAAATTTGAATTAGATACATATTATCTCTAGTAGACATGGTTCCTAGTAGGCAGGCAGGCAGCGTTACCATGTTACCAGTAAAAATACACTTTTAAAGTCTAGAATATCAATGGAAAGTCTGGCGTCGTCATCATCATCACATCGCTTACTTTTTATCTTTCACTCCAAAACTCCGAGGCGTGAAATGTGCTATTTAAAATTCCTGATAGATGAGAAAATTTAAAGTTGTCATTATGCCACAAATGAGACCACAATGATTATGAAGTTGGAGAAGAAGTTCAAAGCGATAATTTAATTGAATATGAACGTGTGGGTAATATAGCGAGATCACTTGAGTGTCAAACGTAATTAAGTCTTGAATTTACCTATATTAAGCAAAATTAACCATCAAGAAGACGAGGTTTAAAAGTGTACCTAATATGTAAGTGAAATAGCGGCAAGCCATTGGCTGCGGGCAGCCCAAAACCAAAAGATTATATTTTTATTAAACACAGCAAAAACTAAATGAAACTGGGGTTTTTTCATAGATATTCGCAACAACAGGTGAAATTCAGATGATTTGTCAGAGTAAGAATATAAACCAGTACACCTCTGTTAGACGCTACATTATTTTTCGTTAGGTATTTCATTATATCATACTTTCTGTTGGGATTTTAAATTGATTTGAACCACTAGGTTACCATCAGGTGACCCACTTACTCGTTTGCCTTCCTTGTACAAAAAAAAAATCTCGTGTGGTGTGTGCAAAATTATACAATCATTAGGTAACTAATGCAAAATTAAAAATACAAACAAGCTTTCGCATCCATATTGATGTTAATTACTCGGGTTCATGTTTAAAATAACGAAAGGTTAACATAATAAATGATCCTGACGATTGCCGTCCTAAATAAAATAAATCATAAACAAAGTTAAAATTATTATCCTTGCAGGTACTTAATTTAGGTTTGTGACAAGAACTTTGAAGTAGAATGTTACAAATTCGTGATTTAAATTCGTTCAGAAACGCGTTACACCAGAGGTTTTTAGGCGCACTGCCAGCTTTCTGAATGATAAATTAAGTACGAAAGACCTACTTTTATAGCTCGAATATCTTCACAGTCTAATACATTTTTAATTCCACGTCTAGATACCAAGGGTTGAAATCCTCATTACAAGTCTTCAGTTACTCTCACCTGCCCCGATGTCTGTCTGTCTGTCTGTCTGCCTATAATAAAATATCACAAGTTAAATTTAAAACACTACCAGTGGTCGAAATAATTCGAAATTTATGTGGATGTGGGTATTATTGGATGACAACTAAGTAAAGTGAGCAAAAAACTTTAATTCAAAATGATGGGGCTTAAGTGGACTATAATTATGAAGGCTGCTACTAATTAAAAATAACAACTTTCAAAATATAATTTTATTCTTGCAACAGCTTGTTCGTTTAAATTATAAAACTTAACAATATTACATAAGTCAAGCAATTGGCTACTAAATAAATGATTATAAGCTTAAATTATAACGAAAGCCATAAGTTACTGTTATATAAAAATATAGTATATTACAGTTTAATATCACTTTCACGTAACTATCAAAATACTTACTATTTTCTTTTGAGTAGTATACAAATCAAAGTTTATTTATCTGATATTAATCCTCACACTTCGTGTAATATTACTAATAAGTACGTGGATTGCTTTGCTAACATTTTCTTCAATGTAGCTTAAATACCTAACTGACATGGGTATATATTTTATCTAAGTACTTTCTCCCCTGAAACACAGGATCATCCTAGTTCAGGCATGTGTTATTCTTCTCATTAACTTTTATAGACTAATTGTATCAGTTTGTAAGAAAGTATTCTGAATAAATGTTTTATTTTATTTATTTATTATTATAAAACATTAAAACATAATTATGTAATAATTTCAGAATTTTCTCTGTGCAAACTTTAGGATATTTCGCGGTATTTTTAAACATTTTCCATTGTAAATAAAAAAATATGGACTATTGGGCTGAAAAAAATATCAGAAGATATAAAAAAAACTCGGATATTTTTCTTAGAATAGGCTTTCTCATTGCTAGGATTTAATAAACCACAAGGTTTTTTTATGGCTAACATTTTCAGTTTCGTGCATTTTCTGAGTATTATAGTGACATGTCAAGTCTTTATGAAACAGGCCTCCAGTGGTGGTGAAATTGAAAACACATAGGTGTACTTCGTTAAAAAAGGTAAACCATCTTGACATGTATTTTTATTGAAAAACGCTTGTTAAAAATAAGTAACCGATGTACGTATAAGACCCGAACAATATAAACATTTAAATCTCATTGTTATTTAATTGTTACTTTCTGTTACTTATTTTTTAACCCCCGACGAAAAAGAGGCGCGTTATAAGTTTGACATGTGTATCTGTGTACCTGTGTATCTGTGTATCTGTCTGTGGCATCGTAGCTCGTAAACGGATTTACGGATTTGGATGCGGCTTTTTTTAATCGAAAGCTAGTTTGATGGAAATGGTTCTTAGCTAAGTTTCATAAAAATCGGTTAAGCCGTTTTTGAGATATTAAACTTTTAAATGTCTCAAGTTCAGATCCCAGATGTGAGAGCCCGTTGACGTCTTCAGTATGACTAAGTTCGGAAATTCGTAATCCGGGAGCCCGTTTATGTCTTCAGTATGGCTAAGTTCGGAAATTCGTAATCCGGGAGCTCGTTGATGTCTTGGATTTTTTGTTGGTTTAAGTCAAATAATAATATATATATTGTGAAGTTAATTATAATGTAAAAAGCATGATATGAAAAACTTAAACTAAAATTTAAAAGAACCTGACGAAAAAAAAGCAGACAAAAAAAATTAAAACTAGTATGGACTAGTATGGATAGAGTTATGGATTGGCCCTTTCAGTTCAATATACCTAGCAATTTTTTTATCTAAGCATTATCGATGTCGGGGGATCGCTAAAGTCAAGAGTAAAAATTTTTTTATAAAAAGATTAACTGTGGTTGACTTTAGCGATCCCCCGACACCGACGACGCTTAGATAAAAAAATTGCTAGGTATATTGAACTGAAAGGGCCAATCCATACCTCTATCCATACACTAATCCATACTAACAAAATACATATTAGGCATTATTTTTTACTTTTTTTAGTTTTCGTTTTTTAAAAAGCGTTTTTCAATAAAAATACGTCAAAATTTGTATACCTGCCTTTTTTCTAAAGCTAAAAAAACGAAGTAAAGTAAACAAACGATTCTGATATATAATACCTAATTAAGTGTGAGTCATGTTATCATCCTTAGCAATTCAATTAAACAGAATATTTTTACAGTAACTAGTTATGCAAATCTTTAGAACAGTTGCATCGTTAAAGCATTTGAACTATTTTAGGGACATGTTTATTTAAGAAATTCCCGTATGCTGATAGAATAGAACAGCGAGCTCAAATGCTGTTGCTGTGCGTATCAAATTTCACCGTAGACAGTTAAACATTTAACTCTGTGACGACTGACATTTGCCCGTTATATTTTAAGCAATTCGTCAGTGGCTATCAGGTTTGGCAACCAACTTCAAGTTTTTTTTTTATCTCCGACACAAAAAGAGAGGTGTTAAGTTTGACCTGTGTAGTGTATCTGTGTATTTGTCTGTGGCATCATAGCTCCCGAACGGAAGGTCCGATTTCGATGCGGCTATTTTTAATCGAAAGTTAGTTAATTGAGATGGTTCTCAGCCAAGTTTCTCTAAAATCTATTCACCCGTTTTTGAAATATTGAACTTTGAAATGACAATGTCGGGGGTTTTTCAACTTTTTTATGTTGATTAGGTTATTTTTTTAATAGCTTTAACCCTTGCTCTTTGGCAATGACTATTTACCTATGTAGTTGTAAAAACATTGCGTGCATTGTTCGGTTTGAGAATTTTGATTTTGGAGAAGGATCAGACGATACGAGACGAGATAGGTAAGTAGTTTTATTGAAATATTTCAATAAAACTATAAACACGCATTTACATAAGTAGTTATCTTTATTACGTTAAGAATGTAACACAGTATTGTATTTGAAATTCTGAAAGGCAGACGTTTAAAGAATGTGATGAATCATAATTATTATGTACGCCTGAATTATCATAGCTTTCGATATTAGTCATTTTATTGTAATGACAACAATTTATTGAAAACAGCAAGTTTTGGTTAATTCACTTACAATACGGTACCTAGTCTCCTAGTTGGTCAATAAATAAGCAATTTTTTTGAAAAGTCAAAACGCCAGTGGTCAAATCGGCCCTTTTTAGTTGTTCTTAAAAAACATACGTGTAGAGGCTTGCTGCATCGCCAACACTAATAAAAGATTTTCTTTCTTCAAAGCACTGTATTTAATTTTTTTTCCCTTTACAAAAAACGCCTAAGCCCACACAAACCAGCTTGTCCGCCCACTTCCTTTGTTTTTTTTTTATCTTCCATTCATCCATTCACTCGCTCCCACTCTTTTCATCTCAGTCATTCATCCTGTACCTAATTCTACTTAAGTTCCTTTTACTCAAATACGTCCTACAGCTTTAATATGTGATATTGGTATATAATATACGCGAGATTATGGTATTATAACGAGTCAGGCATACATCAACCTTAACGTCGTAGTCATTAGGTCTGTGTACATATTTTTGGGACCCTGTGGTGTATACATATTGGTGACCTTGACTGTACCTAGTGTAAAATGTTATTTTTTCATCAGTCAACTTCTCAATTTGTAAGTTGATCTATAAAGGTATTCTGGATCAAAGCTCGGATGATGCAGATAGGGCGAGGCTACTTGCTGTGGCGGAGGCAGAATCGGGACATTGGCTCCGTGCTCTTCCATCGGATAACTTGTGTACGGTTTTGGACCCCAATTGCCTGCGCATAGCGGTGAGCTTACGTTTGGGTGCTAAGTTGTGTGAGCCTCACCGGTGTCCGTGCGGGCACACCGTGGATGCTCTGGGTCGTCATGGGCTGGCGTGCACTAAGAGTGCCGGCCGTTTTTACCGGCATTGGTCCCTGAACGACTTGTTCAAGAGAGCTCTCTCCTCGGTTTCTGTACCATTCTTTCTTGAACCTACTGGGATGCTGAGGGATGACGGCAAGAGGCCGGACGGGGCCACTCTGGTGCCCTGGTGTCTTGGGCGTGCACTCGTTTGGGATGTCACCTGTGTGGACACCCTAACGCCATCTCATGTCGGCAGCACGGCTCGTAAAGCTGGGGCGGCGGCCGCTCTAGCGCAAGTTAGTAAATGCAGGAAGTATTCGCAACTCTGCGCGCACTACGAATTTGCGGCATTGGCTGTGGAAACTTTGGGTCCATGGTCGTCGCACACCAAAGCGTTATGCAAGGACATCTCGACGCGATTGGTCTGTGCTTCTGGTGATTTGCGAGCGGGTAGCTACTTTGCGCAGCGGTTGAGTCTAGCTATACAGCGAGGCAATGCGGCCAGTGTTCTGGGTTCCTTACCACGGGGTGATGATACATTTTTGGACGGAAGGTTAGGTTAGAGTATGCAGGTTTTTAGATGTTAGTATGATGTTTTTGTTTAGGTCAGTGTTGAGTGTGAGGTACTGGTATTATTGTTTAGTTTAGTTTAATGTATGTTTACGTCTATTGTAATTTTTATACGGGAATATTGTTACGAATTTGTAAGTCATAATGATTTCCAACAAAAAAGTAACAGAAAATAGCTTAGGTTCGGTTATCGCTGTCCCGAGGGAACTAAGTAGGTATGCAATTTTCCGGGTTAAAAAGCAGCAGTACGTACGTATTGGTATGTCTTTTTTCACGTTCGCGATTCTATCCCTAAACCAAAACACATTCTAATTTTAAGTCAGTATGACCGTTTCTTTTTTTACACGACTGCCCAAAGAAAAAGAGTGTATTGTTTTCTTTATTGATTATCCAACTGTTTTTTCGAATATTGTATTTTGATATTGAGCACCAAAGTAAATGTTATTAGGATGAGCTCTACTTTCTTCTTTGCCTTAACTTTACTTAATATTATACATTAAACATTCGCCTTTTACTGGTTTCATTACCATAGACATTACATTTTACTAACACGTACTTTAATAATATGGTTTGGTACCTTTTTACGAGTTCCTGTACCATTTTTTACGATGGCAGGCGTATGTTCTGAGTAGAAACATTGAGGTAAAACCCTCATTTAATACGAAAGGTGTTATTTTATTTCCCTGTACTCGATTGTAAGACTGTTCTTTCAATACATACCATTGGATCGCTTGCCAATTGTACAAATAAAGTGACTAATCTCTTTAACACTCATTAAATTTATCGCGCCCAGTCAAGTTTGGTAAATTTATATTGTAAGAGTTTAAATATTCTCAAACTTCATGTTAGTGTTTATCTTTGCGGGAATATGTCGACGTGGTTTATGTACTTAAAATTAATCAATTTCAGGAAGAGGTTGATATTTCCTGACCCTATTTACATTACCTAGGTAAAATTAAAAGAAGTAATTTACAATCGAATGATGATCTTGAGCAACCGATGAACGTTCGCATCTCAGCTGTTTCACGGTAAATGTCCTAATGATTATCCAACTGGCTCGTCTGTATTCACCAAGACAAGGCCAAGGAGTATTTCGAAAACTGTTTCTGTTACAATGTTATTACTACTGGATGTTATGGACAATATGACTCATTGCATAAAATTATGCATAAAAACAAGTTAAAAATCCATCGTAGAAAATAAATGACGCGCCAACCGTTGATGAAATATGTGACTTGACTTCATGAAATTCCGTTTTACCATGGAACAGCAAATTAAACGTTCCGCAACATTATCGTGTTACGCATTTAGCTGTATTTAGATGGTGCTATTTTAGTTGCGTTCCATTGCTGCTTTTGATTGATCACTTAGATTTTTTTAGCTCCTTAGCCCAGTAATGTACCGCGAACACCCACTGATAAAAGGCTTAAGAAATAACGTTGGATTGTAATTGGCTCAATTAATAGTTCTGTGTGATACTTTGTGAGATACACGACAACAAAGGATGTAAATGAAAATTAATAGTTTGATCGCCATGACTAAACAAAGTGCGCGGTGGATGAACTCTCGAACACGATAGTGGATGTTGAACTTTCATTCCCGATGTACTTAATCCTTTAAATAATAATGATATACCTTAGTATCAGTCAATTTAAAGATCATAAACGGTAAAGAGTATTGGTATAAAGTAATAAAGAAAATACATCGTAAAAACAATAGGCGGTCCTTAGTCCAATCACTTAGCAATAACAGCAATAGCTATTCTGATGTCTGCCGTTCGATTGGACATTTGGGTAGCAACAGCGAATAATTGAAATGTTCTAGGGTCACTGAATACATACACCCGCAACAATGTCACTTTTAAAATGAATTCGCCGTAGGGCTCAATCATATTAACTTTTTTTTTTTTTTTAGTGATGGTAGCTTCATAGTTGTTTGATCTATGGCCTCTCAAGCCTCGTGGGTTCGAGACCACGTTCCGCATGGGAACAATAGGCCAAGCTATCTCATTGTGAAAGGAGGCCTGTGCAAAGCAGTGAGACTTAAATAGGCTGAAAAAAATGATGATGATGAATCTTTGGATAAGGGTTGAAGGCAAAGGGTTAAAGTAAACTAAACACTTGTAATGGTCATTTGTTCTATAGATTATAATTAACCCTTGTTACCGAACTCAAAGTAAACTAGTCTGCCCGCACAGTAAGAACGGGTGTTTTGTATTGTAGTTAGCGGTAATGTTATTATTATTACGTACCTACTCTGCTAGTTTTTGAATAGTAAACAAATTCTGTGAGTTAGGTGTTACTTAAATAATTTTATCTACACACTTGTCATAAGTCCTCTATAATGCGTTCAGCAACCGTAGGTAATGACCATCATTCCGACAATCAGTTTTCATCTACAAAAACCAAATTAATTAAAAAATAAAAATCCTCAATTTAAAAAAAAATGTCGACACTAAACGTCAGCTCGGTATGTTTGTCTATGATTAAAAAAAAACAGGTAAATTCGTGATAGGTTTGTTTATGCCCTGAACCCATCTCAAAGTACTCGTTTATATAAAACTAGCTGTTGCCCGCGACTTCGTCTGCGTAGAATTCGGTTGTCGCTATCCCGCGGGAACTATATAATTTTTCGGGATGAAAGATAGCCTATGTTTTAATCTAGGGTATAAGCTATCCCTATACAGGGCTAGCCTGTCTAGCCGTTTCAGCGTGAAGAAGTAGTAAATTACATACTCACTCACAAACTGTCGCATTAATAATATTGGTAGGATTGGGATTTATTAACCGTCTCTGTATTTTTTTTTGTAGCTCTTTAATAAGTACAAGGTCAAATTAAAGTTGTGTGGGTCAATCGCTCATGAACGGATCTGTAATTCAGACACGTAAAATGAATTGTCGTAAAATATTATTTTAATTTAATTTTTAAATTTTTCATATGGACAGGCTCAGCTAATGCTGCATTTGCGTACAAGCTGCCAGCGCTGGTTTTCAGACCGCCTCTGTTGACTCGTGCTAGAAAAGCGTATGCAGCGGGTTGGTTGACGGACAAAAGAGAAAGAACGCAAAACGTAAATAAAATGAACATTTTAACTAAAACATCAAGAAATTATAAGCATAAATTCCTCAGGATACAGAACAAACCAGAAGCCGCGTTCTGTCATAACCGCACGCCGCACACTGTGTCCATTTTTGATTGATTTTACTACCTGTTGTCACTTAAAATATAATTGTATATTCTGTTTTTAGGGTTCCGTACCTCAAAAGGAAAAAACGGAACCCTTATAGGATCACTTTGTTGTCCGTCTGTCTGTCTGTCAAGACCCTTTTTCTCTGGAACGCGTAGAGGTAGCATGCTGAAATTAATATCAAATACTCAAGCCTGCGGTCCCTTGAAGCTGTGAAAAAATCAATCTTCCAAGTGAACGCAATCAAAAGATACAGTCATTAAAAAGGTGGATTCCATACAAATTGCTACTGAAAAAACCTAAAGGGTACTTCCAGTTGTCCTAGAAACTTGAAATTTGGTATGAAGCACACCCACTCCAAAAAGTCTGAAAATCTTAAATTTTTGTCTGTCTGTAGATTTCGCAGACCAATATAAGTTGACCTTACACTGCGTACATTTTCCTTAGGAGCAGGGCTCTGCTAACACTGGACTTATTAAAACACTGGGGAAAAGCGTTAAAATCTTTCTACGGAACCCTCATGCGCGAGTCCGACTCGCACTTGGCCGGTTTTTTTATAAACCCAACGGCATTTCTGCATGTAAGAACGACACTGGAAGGGATTAATTTGTTACTGTAATTTGTACAACACGTCACGATACGCTGCGTGCACTGAGATGACTGTGCGAAACTAAGTACTTTATATTTTTAAGAGTATTTAGTTAATTTATTGAATCAGGCGTTACTTTGCGGAGGTCCATATTTATGAACTAAAAAACAATTACTTTCGGTTACTTTTTCGGTTAAAAATAACGGGGTACCTGGCGTAGATTAAAAATAAAAATAAAAAGGGTAGTTTGGAATTCATTTCTTAAAAAAGGGTAGTTTACGACTTACATAAAAGGGTAGTTTGGAATTTATAAAATATTAGTGGGTACGTTGGTTTTGTCATTAACTAAGTTGAGTACATGGTTTACATATGTCAGTAGTGGAAGTGGTGGCATGTTGAGCGGTTGTTGTTGTGCTTCGTAAATGGCCTCGTGGAGAGTGCCGAAACGCGTCAGCGTTTAGTATAGTGGTGGTGGTGATAGTTGGGTCTGTGTGGCATGTGTTGATTCGTGTAGCAGTGGAGGTGGAGGTGTTGCATGGAAACATACATTTGCCGCACAGATATAACTATTTGTCATTAGTGGTCGCGGGTGAGCAAAGTAATTGTTTTTTAGTATTTAGTTGCTTAGTTTTAGGCGCACTCGCAGGTTCTACTTTCTTCTGTATTCTGAGATAAATTCTACATGGAAATCGTCTAGGTCGTCGCATACTCGCCAAGTACTTGAATATTCATTTAGATTCTTAGTTTAGTTTAGGTCTAGAGTACTTATAGTAATTTTTATGTGATATTTTTATGGAGCTATAATATGCGGGGTTAGGTTGAGGCCGCGTTATGGGAATCCAATTTTGAAAGGAATTTTTACACAAAAGAATGTTAGGGTACCGCGCCACGATAGGTATGTTACCTACGATATTTTTGTTCCCTGATTTTTATCACCATATCCCGAGCAATAAATAGAAAGCATTTTAGGAATGTTAGTCAAATTGCAATAAAAAAATTACAGCTATCATTCTCGGAAGCTTGTCCATCAAATAGTACGAAGACAGCAATTAGGACTATAGCATTACGTAGTAACTATTAAGTAATCTGTGATTATAGTGCTTTTCTCAAAAATATGATATTCTCCGTAAAGGTCAGGTGCATAGTACTCGGAACCAGCGAGCGTGTATGAAGAGATGTATGAATGTGGAGGAGGCTAAAGAGGTGTGTAGGGATCGTAGCAAGTGGCAAGCCATAGTTTCTGCCTACCCCCGTGGGAAAGAGGCGAGATTATATGTATGTATGTATGTATTCCCAAAAATCAGAAAGGAAACAACAAAAAACTTATTTTCTTTTTTTACCTATTGTCTCTTTTTTCCCTGTTCGCTATTTCATAAAATTCTCATACGATTTTACGTCCATTCCATATTCCAGTCACTTAAACAGTTTTTTTACCAATAAAATTGGGTAGGTATTTGACTGATGTCGTAATAAAATAACAATACAATACAATACCTCTTTATTGAACACCACATAACAGTTAAAACAAGAAATAAGGCACAAAGAAAATACAAGGTAGCAGTGGGCGGCCTTATCGCTACAGAGCGATCTCTACCAGGCAACCATAATGGAATAAAGGTAAGAACATATTAAAGCAGGTGGTGCTAATTAAAAGGTTTTAGGTCACGAATTTATAATTTATTGAATCAGGCGTTACTTTGCGGAGGTCCATATTTATGAACTAAAAAACAGTTACTTTGCTCACCCGCGACCACTAATGACAAATAGTTATATCTGTGCGGCAAATGTATATTTCCATGCAACACCTCCGCACAGATATAACTATTTGTCATTAGTGGTCGCGGGTGAGCAAAGTAATTGTTTTTTAGGTCACGAATTTATATCAGGTTACTAGCAAAAAATACATAAAAAGCATAAAAAAAACACATAATTTCAATGAAACTCGATAACAGATACATAATTATACAAAAATACTAACTACAGAAAACTTTAAAAAGTTAGCCAGAAAAGTCATGTACAGATTGACAGATAGTGCTCCTTCAGCATAGTTTTAAAAATAGTCAAAGATTTAGCGCGCCTTAGGCTTATAGGTAAGGAGTTCCACAACCGTATAGCTTGAACAGTAAAGGAATAAACATAGAATTACCACATAGAATTAGCACCTAAGCTTTCGCAAAAACCGATGTCTCACTCGTAATTGTGATTTACATGATTTAACAAAAAGGTTAACAACTTAACCAACATAAGAAAAATTTAAAAGTCCCGGCATTGTCAAGTTCATCATCATCATCATCATCATCATGTCAGCCGAAAGACGTCCACTGCTGAACATAGGCCTCCCCCAAGGCTCTCCACTCTGACCGGTCTTGTGCTTTCCACATCCACCGTGGTCCCGCGATCTTTACTAGGTCGTCGCTCCATCTTGTTGGAGGCCTACCGACAGCTCGTCTCCCGGTCCGTGGACGCCATTCAAGAACCTTCTGACCCCATCAATTGTCAAATCATCAAATTGTCAAGTTCAATATTTTGAAAACAGGTGAACCGATTTTAATAAAAGTTAGCTAGGAACCATTTCGATTAAACTAGCTTTCCATTAAAAAAAATGGCATCGAATTCGGTCCATCCGTTTTGGAACTATGATGCCACAAACAGGTACACAGATACACATAATTTAATTATACACAGAGTCATATAATATGCATATCAGACTTATAATATTCCTTTTTTAGGGTGGGGTGTTATAAAAGAGGCTGGTTCATCACTGGAAATTCATCATCACCAGCCTAAATAAAAACAACACATCGGACAGTCGGTCGTTGAGCAAGAATATAAATACCGTATCCTACTGGTTTCTAAAGGGGTTCTATCCTTCATGGTATAGTTATGAGCAAATTAGGTAACATTCGGTGATATTTTGGAAAAAGGACAGGTCAGGAGTACCCAAAATAGAAGAGCATGTATGAAGAATGTTATGAGATTAAGGGAAGCAAAGGTTGTATGTCAGGATCGTAGCAAGTGGAAGTCCGTGGTCTCTGCCTACCCCTCCGGGAAACAGGCGTGACTGTATGTATGTATGTAGGTAACATTCTTATGTTATACAGATCTATTTCATTTATATGGATACCTATCCGTTGAAATGTCACGAGGTGAAAAGTTCACTCTGAGAAGTCCGTAAGTAATTAGGCTTCAAGGGTAATCGGAGAAAATGATTGGACATTAGAGTTACATGTCCATTATGTCGGGCTAATCTCGACTAATATACGAGAGTGATCCTGAGTAAAACTAATAACTACCTATCGGTAAGTAGTTCTAGTCGCTTGGCTAAATTTGTATAGTTTTATGTTATTAAGCTTGACACGATATTGTGATAGATTGTAACTTACGTAATGCTTTTAAGTAGAGTTATAAAAATATTACCTACCTACTAGAAATATAAAATTGACGACCGGATAGCCCAGTGGTTAGAGACCCTGACTATGAAACTGGGACCTCAAGCTTTCGATCCCCGTTTGGGGCAGATGTTTGTATGATGAATACGGATGTTTGTTCTCAGGTCTTGTATGTGTAATATGTATTTAAGTATGTATTTATCTACGATTATAAATAAAAAAAATAAAATAAAAAATACGATTATAATAAATAAGTTTATCCGTTGTCTAGTACCCATGATAGGTACAGGTTTTGCCTAGTTTGGGATTAGGTCAATTGGTGTCAATTGTCCCATGATATTTATTTTATTTATAAAGTGTATTTATTATGATGAAATAAAAACGGATCGCTGTATAAGTCGAGTTTAGCCCGACATGTTTCATATTCATGTTTGTTGCTGTCAGCTGCGTCTAGTAGTCGCGCGAGCAGAGCCGCGGCGTGTCCTGTGCGTCTCGCCACCGCTAGGTCGTGCGCTCCCAGAGGAAGGACTACGAATTAGTCCGAAACTTGTCGGGCTGAACTCGACTTATGTACGTGAGTGATCCGTTTTTATTTCATTGTGATTGAGTCTCACGGTAGTTTCATGTTAAAAGTGTATTTATTACCTATGCATTCTGGTATCATGAAATGCGTGCAGCATGCGACGTAAATACATAAAAAGCCTGATCACCAAGCAACTCTGAAAATAATGTACTTTGTCGAGCTTTTATATATGGATCCGGACATAATAAAAGTGTCATCGTGCTATATAGGACAAAGAGTTTGCGAAATTCGTGTCTTGCGATCTCTGCAATGACGTTCTTTAAGCGGAGAGCTAATTTCATTGAGCTATTAATAACTTATTTGTGAACATTTTAGTATTTCGAATTTTCTGAAAAATTACGTTAATTATAGACGAGGTTCGTTATATTTCAGCGGTCACTTGTCGTGTTTTATTTGATGAAGTTCGTATTTTAATATTTCAAATCGTGTCCCAAAGGGGAAACGACTTTCAAATTATTGACATTTTTACTTTTCCTGCAAGATTCTGTATCTTGTAAATTTTTCTTTGATTATTGTTTGATTCTCAATTGACTTTACCAGATACTGAATAATTATCGTTAAATTTACAAATGCCAGTTGATTATTTTGTTATATTTCGTATTAAGACCGTGTTAGTCTTCAGACGTCTGACCGACCTTCTATATTTTTGAGACATTTTTATACCTACCGTAATTGGTTGTACACTGTCACGGCGCTGATATTATACCTGAGCCTCATTTTTCAAAATATTTTTTTGTATTTTTATTTTTTTTAAATAAACTGAAACTTGAATATAAGAGTTTTTCGCTGATACCAATGGTTTCTCGGATAGCGCAGTTGGATTTCGCAACGCCACGGTATGGTGTAGGTTCTGGGCTCGAATCGCAGTTCGAGAACCGAAAACCTAAAGGATACTTCCAGCTGTCACAGAAACTTGAAATTTTGTATGAAGGTAGTTCTTATAGCACAACCACTCAGAAAATTCTCAAAATCTTAAATTTTTATGTCTGTCTGTAGATTTCACAGACCAATATAAGATGACCCCACACTGCGTACATTTTGCTTAGGAGCAGGGCTCTGTTAACACTGGACAACTTAAAACACTGGGGAAAAGCGTTAAAATCTTTGTACGAAACCCCCGTGCTCGAGTCCGACTCACACTTGTCCGGTTTTTTTCTTTCCGGTGCGCCGCCACTGGGGATACCTCCTATCTCGATTACAGTCAGTTTTGTAAGCGATATAACCAGCTCACTGCCACTTAAGCCATTTTTTTCGAGTTACGTCCATTATATTGATTCTCCTGCGGATTACTTTTGCGACACTTTTCCGCAGATAAACTGTCAGCTTAGTTTTCTAACTGAATTTAAGCGACAGCTTTCAAGTTAGTTGAATTAATAAGGATTAAAAAAAACGTTTCGGCATTTGACTGTAAAATGATGTAAATATCATCATCATCATCATCATCACCCACAGCCTTTTTTTTACTTCCCACTGCTGGGCACAGGCCTCCTCTCAGAATGAGAGGGATTGGGCTATAGTTCCCACGCGGGCCCAGTACGCATTGGGAACTTCACACACACAAATGTAATTCCGCACATATTCCGAAAAACTCAGAGGTGCGAGCCGGGGTTTAAACCCACGACCCTCTGCTTGAGAGGCCATAGGTCAAACCACTAGTGTATCACGGCTTAAATATGTGTACCGTAAATTTAACGTAACACAGAGTAAGAAAATTAGTAGAAACAAAGTTCATCATCATCATCATCATGTCAGCTGAAAGACGTCAACTGCTGGACATAGGCCTCCCCCAAGGCTCTCCACTCAGACCGGTCTTGTGCTTTCCGCAACCACCGCGGTGGAAACAAAGTTAGTCAGGTACAATTCGAAATGGAGATTATGTGGAATGAGCAGACCGTAAATAAAACAAAAGGTAAAATATTATACCCATATTGCGTTCACTTGGAAGGTTGATTTTTTCACAGCTTCAAGGGACCGCAGGTTTGAGTATTTGATATTTATTTCAGCATGCTACCTCCACGCGTTCCAGAGAAAAAGGGTCTTGACAGACAGACAGACAGACAGACGGACAACAAAGTGATCCTATAAGAGTTTCGTTTTTTCCTTTTGAGGTACGGAACCCTAAAAAGAACAAGAAGTGTTGTACGTCTCAAGTTACATCAAGAGAGTGTGTTCCGCTGCTCCAGCAACTACAAAACTGTTATTCTACATTTACATGTAATATGACTAGCCAGCCAGTGTGAGGCCCTATACTGCCTCCAATAATTTTTATACATTATGTTATAATTTTCTGGTTTTGATTTACTTTGACAGGAAAAAGTTAAATTATCAAAATTTTATAATAAATTCTGTTGCAAATTATAAACATGAAATGTTGGGTAATGAGCTTTATTGTTTGAAGTTGATATTTTCGGCTTTCGTTGCTGATAAAAAACATATTAAAGGTTTAACAAACAGACTAAGAAATAACAAAGGCACAGAATCCTAAAAATGTATAAAACAAAAGCCCTCCAGATTGAAGAGAAGTCTTTAGCGAGTGTCACTTATTTCAAAGTACCTACATAAATTCATTATTATTTAGTAGGTACTTATTGTAATTAAAACCACTTCAGACTTGATCCATGTTGTGAAAATGTCATAAGTAATTATTTTAGTAAGATCAGGGCCCTATTTTACCAACTATACAATTGTCGGTTTGTCCTGACAATTCGAGCTACATTTCTTGGCCAGTATGAAGCGCGCTAAAACAAAAGCTCTTCAAGTCAGCAACTGACACCGACTTGTCATTGAAAACTGACACTTGTAACGTTGGTAAAATAGGGGCCCGGGGTCTTGTTTGCGATAAATATTGTTGAAACTGGGCTCCCGAGGTTTATTTAAAACGGGTATCATTATTTAGAGGAAGGCAGGCTCAACAATGGCTTCATGCTTACTTGCACTAAATAAATGGATTCTCAGTGTTATTACCCTTTTTGCCCTCGCACTGTTAAGATAAACCCATCATTAGTTTCTTAGATAGAAGAGTTTTGCAAGTCAAGCTAAGGATCAATTAACCGAAAGACAAGTAAAGTTTTTAATCAAGATAGTGAAGGGAAGAGTAAGAAATCGTTTTATAGCTAATTAATTTTGTTGCGTACTTATTGTTTTCTTTGAGTTAATGTACCTATCGCATAAAAAATAATACTGTAGCTACGACGTCTGTGAAAGTTTGGAGTACCTACTTTTCCTGTCATAGTATAAAATAACATTCAGTTAATTTAGGCTTTTGTTCATACCTTGTCGGATTACGGCGGTGTGAAATTACTACAATTTTCAGTTACGCTTTGTTAATAAGTAAGTACGTAAACTAACTTGTCATTAAAATTTAAATATTCGCTGATACAAAAACACTCCTCTGTGTGAACACAGAAACATAATGACTAGCCCCGGGGATCAACCTGGATCATTGACATTCGATGTCACGTGCTTATCCATACGCTAAAGTTGCGTACAGATGTCCAGGTCGAAAACGTTCCATGCATTCAAATAACAGTTTGTTTGTCAATTTTTTTATTAGATTAAAACAGGAATACAACAATATACTCTATTTACATCATGAAACAAGATTGTTGTCAAAGTTAACTATAACACAAGCTTCATTTTCATTTTCAAATAATGATACTTACCTATTCAAGCTATCTCTGAATATAAATATTTAAAAGAAAGAGGCTACTCAACTAAGTTTCATAAAAAAATATTCAGCCGTTTTTGTGAGATGATGAAAAAATTTCGAGAGTTTTTCAACTTTTCTATGTTGGTAAGTTATGTGTTTGTAACACAGGGCATCCTAGCACAGGTCCCTTACTTACTTACGGTACTTTTCTGTATTTTTTTTTAAATAAACATTTTTTTTTCATAAGCAGGTACCTCTAACTAAATTAGCCAACCACAAAAGTGTTAGAAATATCCAACATACCTCAAGATAAATGACGTCAAGCGATATTTTGTTCGGCTTTCAGTCTCCGTTGAATTGTTAGGTAACTCAAATCTTCTGCATAACTGCTATTGCAAACATTAAGATTGACGGTGATGGTAAATAGCTATCGTATTTTAAGCCGTTGACCTATGCTTTCGACAAAATCCAGACGTACGCCATCGATCGACCGGGAAGTAATTAGGTATATTAAGTCAATATTAATTTGGAATCTTAACAGAGAACGTCAACAAAACACGAAGTTGGGCTATCTCAGTCGAAGGACAGTTTCCAAGAGCAATAACCATCGGCACGGCCGTAATGCCCGCTAAACGTCTGAGGCGGTGAACGTTTTTCTAATGCAATGCACGTGCTGACAATTAACCGCTGTGCGATAACTGTTAGAATCGTCATTTTAGTAGGTAATAGAGAAACATTCGCCGCCCGCCTCGCCCTAAACTTAAGCGGGTACTCACACTCAGGCCGTATTAGGTAGCTACTTAAATTTTGGGCGGCGAATGTTTATTTTCATAAAAAAAAAGTTTATTTGGGTTTTTAACAAGGTTTCAACAGACGAGGTTAGACCCTTCTATTAAACAAAAGTACACTCGAGTTAGGAGACAAAATTACATAATTACAAAAGAACGAAAATTTAACTTTTCTGTAGAATCTATCGTGTATCTTGTTTACAAAACATTTTATTGGGCTTCATAATGTTTTCCTACAAAAATAAAACTACGCCTCCGTCTTAAACGAATGGTCTCATAATGCCGTGCAATTACAGCTTTTATTTCGCTTGTAAATTGCACAAAATTACAGCTAACCTGAACAATAAGGAAACATCGTTAAACATTCAACCTGGCGTTTCGTTCGAAAAACTATTTTTGACAAAATGTTGGTTTTGTGACGGGTGTTTTTAAAAGAAAGGGTTTAATAATCAAAAAAATGTGCTTGGGTGTTTTTATTTCTTGACTCGTGGCTGTTTGTAAGTAAACATTAGAATTTCTAGGTTCAAGCTACATTGGAACCGATTTAACGAATAAAATTAATAACAAAAAAAAACTTGCTTAATTTTAACTACAAAAATGAAAACTTGACTCTAGAAGCAACACATGAGTTCGTGGAAAAGAATTTTAGTAACAGCTGAAAAAATAATAAAAGCGTTTATTTGTAACAAGTGTAGTAGACAAGTGTGCGTGCGGTTTGGCGGAAAATTCGGCGTAGATGCGATGCAACGGACAGTCTCGTGGCAGAGTCAAGAGCAGAACGACGCGTAACGCGCTGGCCTTTCATTTGTGACATCGGAACAACTGTGTTGACAACTTTTTTATCTGTGAACAATAAGCAAAAGAGTGGTGTGACTTTCAGAAACAGTGAAGGATTTTAAAGTTAAGAAGTTTTTGTTGAAACTTTTATCATTTTTGGAATAGAAGAGAGGTAAGTTTAATTTAGATGACTATACTTAAGAAAAGTTGTCTTAAATGCAATAAGGGGTATTACTTGCCTTAAATGTCTTAAAGCTTAAAAGTTTATCATGATTTTATTATGACGCTTTTTTTTAGTTATGGAAAGTAATTAAACATAAAATCAAAATTTATCTCAAGTTAAACTTCCTAATAATTCCTGATTAGGAATTGAAAAAAAACTAGCTCTAATATCAAATTAAATAAAGAGAGCTGCTTCAAGATTCTGGGACTGTTTCAACCTCCCTTCCAAAATAACTACTGGCGTAAAACATAAACGGGAAATAATGGCTTACCCAGAGTTGTGGTAGAATTAAAGGGTAGTCAACTGCTACTGCAATAAAAGATGGAAATGACAAGATATTTAGTATAAGATTAAGGGACTAACCATAAACTACACTCTATAATTCGAACACTCTATTTATAGGTGCGGTAAGTTAGACTTCTAACTATTTGTCAATATTAAACTGTCAGAACTTATCATTATTTCAATATTCAGCCCTGTTAACGTAAACGGCTCACCGGCATAATATTGAAAATTCAACTTCATTAAGAATTGCTCGCGAGAACAGCTAACCGATAAACTCTTTAGGACCATTAGCAAAACAAGTATAGTAAATAAGGCCTTTCTCTATGTCTAACATCTCTTTGAAAAATGAAAACGTGAATGCACAAACATAAGATGAACAATGGTTCTGCGTTATACAAAACCTTAATAAGTACTTTTTGCTTGAAAGTTCATTATTTTTTAGGCATCGAATTGTCAAATCGTCATTGGTTCTCGATTTTATATTTAACTTATAATTTGTCTCATCTCAACTCTGTTTGAAGCTTCATCGTGAGTGCCTGGAGTGATTACGCTAGCTTAGTCGTATTCAGCGCAAATAGTAAGAGGAAGAGAGTTTGACTTTCTAGATATGTCATTTACTTATACCTACTGCCACTGAATATGAAAAAGAAAAACGATCAATAAGACTGTAATACTATTCCAATGTTTTGGTTATCTTGTTGTTTTAATCGTATTAAAGCAGCTGTAGTCACTTGACAAGGATTTAGTGGAGCGCTTAAATTTGTTTCTCTGTTTTATACGACTGAATTAAGCTAAAGTTAAAGCAAAATGTAGGTATACATACATATCTTAGATTTACACTACTTTTACTACTTTTAATACTTTTTTTTTTATTAGCCTGGTAAAGTATCCCACTGCTGCGCTAAGGCCTCCCCCTCCCCTCGCCACTCGTCTCTATCAACGGCAAGTTATACTTAATTCTTTTTAAAACAATCTATTGTTTCAGAAGTCTTTGTATGTAGTAGTTTCAATAGCACGGAGCTGTACTTCATAATAATCTGTTTTGACTGTGCTGTGTAAATAAAGATCGCACTCCTTCATGTTCATTTTATTTCAACAGTGTTAAACTGTAATAAAACATTCTAGTGTTTACATAAGTACTCTATCTTTATAATAATAATGTTGAAATGTACCTCCTTCCTTATAGTTGAAAAAGCTATTTTCGAAAAGTTTTGTAATGTTTAACATAGAATGCTGGAAATTATTCCCTTACTCGTACATTTTCCTGAGAAAAGCGTAGCAGTGGAAAGCCAACTTCCGTCTTCAGGATTAGGCAGTTAGAATAGTTTCTAGTGTAAGCCACGGTTTTAAGTTTCATTTAATTAATTGCTCAGCCTCGCGACGAGTCTTTGATCTATCCGCTAAGTGATTCTAAAGATTAGTAAGCCGAACTACACAACTCAACAACTCACATACAACTCCTTATCAATTAAATTAAGATTATCATAAGAGCAACTGTATTTTAGGCAGCGCGAACAGAGATTTTCAAGTAAGGATTTATGCAAAATTGAAAGTAATGATCCAGTTAATATAAAGCTGACCTATCAGTCGATGACAGTTAAAATTAGGTTCAACTTTTTGGACATGGGTAGGTACTTGAGAATCAATGGAAATTTCTTGAAGAATAATCGACTTTGTTAATATTAGAGCAGACGCTCTAATATGACCAATATGCTGAAATAAATATTTATAATGAGTGTTTGACCTTTTCCGCTACTTATAAATTAGAACCTGGCAGACAATACTTGCTAATTTACATTAGCTTGAGTAATCGACTATTTTACTAATACGGCCTTGAATTACGAGCGTGGATACATCAAATGTGGTATTTCTATAATACTTATTTAACAAAATATTACAATTTTGCGTTAAAATGTTAATTTCGCATGTATCCGATAACATCTTGTACTATAGTTTCTCGTTGTATCAAACCAATTTCTAGGGTAATAATATCATTATTATGTAAATAAATAATCATTGGCACGTTGTGCCCGTTTTACATAATGTTTAATATAAATTCTATTTATTATCTACTAGGTGGCATTAGGAAAAAGTATGATTAATATAGAATATAGTTATTGATTTATACTGATTCAAAATGTTAACAAAACAAATGTTCAAACGATTGAATCAGGCGTTACTTTGCGGAAGGTTCAATGAACGCGTGTGGTCACGGGTTAGCAAATTAATTGTTTTTAACCGACTTAAAAAAAGAGGAGGTTCTTAATTCGTCGGAATTTTTTTTAGTTTATAAATCTCTCATTTCTAAAATATACGGAAGTTTTATTAGAAAGAAAGTGACGAAGCTCGTTGGAAAACGCGAATTATTTGTCACGACTGCTGCATTTTAGCGAAATAAGAAAATGCGGCATGCGTATGGATGTTTCATACGTATTTTTAAATGTAAAGAAAGATTTAGAGGATCGTGGGAAAAAATATTCCGGGATATAATTAAACAGCAGTAACAAAATCCGTAATGAATTACGGATTCTGTTACTACTAAACAGATTGAATAATGTCTTTGTCCAACTTTTAATTTTTAATTCGTTTTTATGTACAATCAGAGTTAAAAGTAGCTTGGCACTGTGTAACTGGTCGCGTTAACACTTGAAACATTTGTCAATTACTATAATAATGTCGTATTATATTTATAACTGTCTGCAGACTGCCCAAGTACAAAAGTGATAAGTTAGTATGATTACAAAATATACAAACAAACAAAAGATCACCAAAGAAACAAAAAAAGATGCTCTTTTGACTATCATCATCACTATCGTCATACTATCAGCCAGAAGACTTCCGCTGCTGAAAAATAAGCCTTCCCCGACAATCTCTGCGGCAATCAGTTTCTTTTTACCTTTGTTTTATCATAACTTTAATTAATCATAACCACTACTAAGTCCCACGGCTGAGCAAAATGCTTCCTCTCACCGCGACAGGGATTGAATTATCATAATTTCCCACCCGAGCCCAGTGCAATTATCGGTTCTATTCATAATTTCCGAAATAATCAGAGGCGTCAGTCTAACCTTCTTGAGAGGTGAGACCGGTCCAACTTTGAGGATTCCGCTGTGGCGAGATTCTGCTTGGAATCAAAGAGTAATACGGGTTCTATAATATAAATTTAAATATAATATATTCCACTTCTTAATATACAATTCAGATTTTAATTTAAAATTTAAAATGATGAATTGAATGTGTGTTCTAAATAATTAGATTCTAACAAGAACAGAGTTCTTTAATAAACGTTCTTAAACGAACGGTATTTAACAGCAGTTGAAACACCAAACAATTGAGAAAATAATTGTCATTTACCCTAATCGTTCCCTTAAACAACTATTTGTTTGACTCAAGTTGATGAGTTCTTAACGGTAATAAATTGAAATTGTATCTTACAATATTTTGATTGCAGGCAAACAAACCATTTACCACTGTAACTTTGCAAAACACGAAGATCTCAAAATAATGAATACTCGTACAGTCTCTAAACTGAAATAAGACAATACTTATTCTTATTAATGTTGCTTATAGAGATCAATTCGCTATCATAATTATTATAATAAGATTTTTTTTTTACTATTTAGTATCATCGCTTGTACTTACGATTAAATTCGTACATATACGGTTATCTGACAGTAGCAGTTAGTCTATTTAGAAACTGAGCCTACTAGTATAATTGTTGGCACAAGAAACGTCTCGACCGCGTTCGAGTTAACGTTTCAATTAATTACCATGGATGGGAAAATCTGCAGCGCTTCTACCGGCTCGTATATTGGCAACGTACTATTTCACATAGGATCTGACAAGTTAATGCGAACGCTATCGAAATGTTTTAAAATTTACACCAAGGCCAAGTAAAGTAGGCAGAGATAACGAAAGCGCTAACGTCCGGAAAAAAATTCAAGGAAAACGTAGGTATACAATAAGAGGCAACTAAAACGAAAGTTAGCAACGGTGAGCATGGAAACGGAGCAAGCTTAAGCTAATGAGTAAAACATGCTATTGATGGACTACAAAATTACAAGGAATTAAAGAGCAAATTAGAGTTACCTTACCTTGTGGTCTTTACTACATTTACGAGTTCACCCACTGAAAATCTAGGCGTTAGGGAAATGAAATGCTAGCAAGCAAGGTAAGGCAAGTAACATGCTATCAAAATTGCTACTCTACTTATTTCGAAATAACTTTCTAAATAAATGCAGTCCCTTATTCATTAAGTAACCTGACTAAGATTTAAGATTCTTAGAACTTAGCGGTCCTGGCTTTAGTCCAGTTACCTACGTAACGTTACGGTTATAGTATCGAGATCGAGAAACCTCATACTAAATTTTGGTTAAAAATACGCTCACGGGCGGACGCTGTTCCAAACTTCATACAAACTCGACAACGTCGATTTTGCGTGACGCAGGTTTCGAATATTCGTGCTCGGGCCTCTGGACTCCAATAAGACGTTATCGCCAGGAACAAAATTGTGTCTGGTCTAATTTTATTACTAAACCAAATAAATGTCGACGTGATAAATGAAGGCTTAATAATGTTGAAGTTGAAATAACATGAGCTGAGTAAGCGTTTGCCAAGAAGGGATCAGGATTCATACTGACGACAAAATTATCCCAGATTCGTGCAGAGAATAGGGTTTTATGTTAATGTTATTTGATTGGGTTGGGTGATGGGGCGGCTTACACAAACTACAAAATAGCCTTAATAATATTAATATGTGTACATAAAACGGGGAAGAAAAGAGTCACAAAAAAAAAACCTTCGAAAAAAAACGTAAAATAATCCTCTGAAATAATGATAAATAAATAAAATAAAATAAAATGCGTTTATTTCGGACAACAGAAACTAAAGCCTAAAGTTTTATGGCCTAGCACTAAGCAGCAGATATATGAAGTCGGTGCTTCATTCAAAGAATATTCCGCTCGCACCGCACCGACTTCATATTTCAGGCGGTTTTACTTTTTTGTTAAAAGATTTTTATTTCACAATTTTACGTTGATCTAACATTTTCAGAATGATCCTCCAACTCCTAACTGTTAAAGAGTTGTACCTTCCATCATCAGCTCATCAACATGAGATGGTGACTACCGGACGCAAATACTTGAATAGCCTTAAAAATATATGAAACACAGTATACGTGCCCATAAAATTTGAGGGTTGCCCTCGATTTCCCTGAGATCCCATCATCAGATCATGACTTGGTGACAGTGGGACCACCTCAGGAGTATACCCTTTTGAATAATAATTTAACATTTTCAGAATTATCCTCCAACTCCTAACCGCTAAGGAGTTGTACCTTCCATCATCAGCTCATCATCATGAGATGATGACTACCATACGCAAATACTTGAATAACCTTAGAAAATATATGAAACACATAGTACGTGCCTGTAAAATTTGAGGGTTGCCCTCGATTTCCCTGGGATCCCATCATCAGATCATGACTCGGTGACAATGGGACCACCTCAGGAGTATACTCTTTCAAATAAAAAAAAAAAATTGAAAATCGGTGTACAATTGACGGAGTAATCGATGAACATACATAAAAATAAAAAAAAACATACAGTGGTACGTAGAACCTCCTCCTTTTTTGAAGTCGGTTAAAAAAGACGTACGCATGTATTGCTTAGGGTTCCGTACCCAAAAGGTAAAAAAACGGGACCCTATTACTAAGACTCCGCTGTCCGTTCGTCCGTCTGTCACCAGACTGTATCTCATGAACCGTGACAGTTATAACAGTTGAAATTTTCACAGATGATGTATTTCTGTTGCCACTATAACAACAAATAGCTAAAACAGAATAAAATAAAATATTTAAGTGGAGTTTTTGTATGGGATACAACACGCATGATTTTTTTGCCATTTTATGGATAAAGGTACGGAACTCTTAGTGCGCGAGTCCGACTCGCACTTGTTGTAAATAATAATTGAACCTGTGTGAGCAACAATCTGTTTGCACGGATATATAAATATGTATACGTGATAAGGAAATCGCGCACCCCCAACCGAATAAAGCGGTAATATCAAACCCTACTTTACAGGAAAATAAAATAAGGTAAATCGCTACTGCTTATGTTTTTGTTGCAAAGTTTAGTATTTTAATTAAAAATTGCGCAGAAATAAATAAGCTTCCACATGGTTTTCATTGATTAAGACTACATTGCGCTTCTTTATAAATCAAACAAAATGTAGCGCTCTATATAAAAAAGTCTGCATTGTTTTTGTAATGTAATTGCCCTAGAGAGTTCAATCGCGTTGGTAATAAAATAGATAACAAGTTATATTTTAATTTATAAATCGGAAACGGAGCGATACCAACTCGTTGCAATAATGAATGTTGTGATAGTTGATGTGTAAATAATGTATTAATATAGAACGTGTCATAACGATTTATACATACGTAATTGGTTCGTCGATATTTAATTGCATTTTATCAATATTTCCTGCACATAAGGCTACACAAACTGATTGATTTATGCGAACTTGAATTGATATTTTTTCATTAATAAAGTGATTGAAGCTACAAACAACGCAAAATCATTTCAAAGGCGGCAACCTTTTACGTCGCGAGGGATATTATCAAAGGCGATTCAAAATATTGATTGAAAACGACAATACAATGAAAATAATAGCAGTTATTGGCATTGGGCGTTGCAAAAACAGATTTTTTTATTAGTAAAAATGGCACATACCACTTTGGATTTAATTAGCGATCATGCATTCTCCTAAGCCTTAATCCTAAGGCTTACCAAAGCGCAATTAGCATTTTTTTTATTCAAATGCATACTATTCCGCCCGTGCTGTACCTACATTATTTTATATAATCACGCGGAGCTGTCTGCATGCGGCACAATAAGTATATTTTATAATTGCACCTACTACAACTAAAACACAATAATTGTATTGTTTATGAGATAAATAAAATGAATGAATGAATGTAGAATCTGGAAGTTCCCGAAAGTGAAATGCATTGGCATATGGCTAAGTTTTTAACCTTACATCACGAAGTGTAAACACAAAATTTTAGCAATGGTCGAAAATTTATTGTCAGATACTGGAGTGCTGCAGGCTCCCATGAAATCAATAACATTAATAACAACAACCATTTTACCTTATAAATATTTTTTGAGGAAAATTAAACTATTTAACTAGACTATTAAATGCCCTAAGAAGTATTAGTTTAGAAAGAATATTTATACTTAGTAACTATTTATAAGGTTTTCCCTCAAATCACCCGTCTTTTGTTCAACTGTGAACTCAAATATCCAAAAGGTTAGAGAACTACAATTTAGAGAAATTGAAAAACCCCGGGATTTCAAAGTTCAGTATTCAAGAATTTTTGCTAAAAACCGTTACATAAAAAAATACATTTTCCTTGTCGTAAACTGATTTTTGCGATGGTTGTCTGTAAAGAAAAACAGATCGAAAATATCAGTTTACTACAATGAAAATGAAATTCCTACACAAGTTTAGTAACCAGTGATCTTGGTGGCAAAAAAACTCTTCATAGACTACTCAAAAGAGAGTGAGTGTACTCTGGAGTTGAGGGTTAAAACCAGTATTGGATAAAATATTTTTTTTATAAAGCCCAATGCGTAGTTTTTTTTGGTCTCATTAGCTTCTGCTAATGCCTTTGGGTTGGGCTGAGCCAATAACTACGTGTCCACTAAAGCAAATACTTGCTAGGACAGAAATGCCAGTCTTAGAACAGCATATTGACTTGGCTACGGCAGAATTCATTGAGTCGTTACTCTTTGTGGAACCTCGTCATATTAGACGCTATGACGACATGCCATTTGATTGCCAGCTAGGGGAGCCGATTGTGAAATTTAATTAGAAAAGGTTCCACATTCATAATAGTAGTAGGCCATGATTAAGACGGCTTAAGGAGACGCTTTAAATAATTATATTTACATTTATACAGATAATTATTGTAGTTACATAGGGCTCTTCTGCAAGCAACTTTGTCATAAAAATGTAAATTCTGTGTTTCTACAAATTAGATAACGAAGGATGTAAAAAGCGTACAACGAAAAATCTGCCTCTTTGTTAATAATTAGCACCCTTACTATGGTTTAGGGATGAAAACTTTATTTACATAATAAAAGCAATTTACAATGACATTAAATCTAAGCTTAAACTAAATAAACTACAACTTAAAACTAAATTAAATTTAAATAAGGCCCCCGTGGCATAGTGCCCAAAAGGCTGGCAGCGTTGCCTCGCTGAATAGCGATGCTGATTCTTTGTGAAAGAAAACTGCCAGCCTGCTGGTCACAAGTTGCATCAAACTTTATAATAATTATGTAGAGGCAGGCACATTAAAAAAATGTGTGCGACTGAGAGCCGGTAATCACAGCCTTGCTTTTAAACGACTTTAAAAAGGGAGGAGTTTCTCAATTTTTTATTTCATTTAATAAAGTGCTCACGACGTGCATATATAGTTTTAATTAAAACCATAGAAAATTATCGAGCTGCTCATGTAAATAACGGGGACGGCTGGAATAGTTTTTAGGGTTCCGTACCTCAAAAGAAAAAAACGGAACCCTTATAGGATCACTTTGTTGTCCGTCTGTCTGTCTGTCTGTCTGCAAAAGACCCTTTTTCTCTAGAACGCTTGGAGGTAGCATGCTGAAATTAATATCAAATTCTCAAGCCGGCTATCCCTAGAAGCTGTGAAAAAATCAACCTTCTAAGTCAACGCAATCAAAAGATACAGTCATTAAAAAGGCAATTTCCATACAAATTGCCGAAACCCAAAAACCTAAAGGGTACTTCCAGTTGTTCTAGAAACTTGAAATTTGGTATGAAAGTGGCTCTTATAGCACAACCACTCCGAAAAGTCTCAAAATCTTAAGGTTTTAGTCTGTAGATTTCGCAGACCAATATAAATTGACCCCACACTGCGTACATTTTGCTTAGGAGCAGGGCTCTGCTAACACTGGACTTTTTAAAACACTGGGGAAAAGCGTTAAAATCTTCCTACGAAACCCTCGTGCGCGAGTCCGACTCGCACTTGGCCGGTTTTTTGAGCTATTACGACTAAACAAACAAAACTAATAGCCACTAATTGATGTTGAATCGATCACGCTTGATACATCAATTGTTAATCAATTAATTAAAACTTAAAACCACATTTTTTTTCGGGTTCCGTATCTCAGAAGGAAAAACGAAACCTTTTTAGAATCACTTATTTGACCGCCTGTCTGTCTGTCCGTCTGCTTGTCCGTCAGTCTGTCAATGGCATTGATCCCAATTCAATGAAAACCTACTTATTATAAGGTATTTCCCATTGACCTAGAATCATGAAATTCAGCACGAAGTGAGGTCTTACAACACAAGTCAAGGAAAAATCCGACAAACGTTGCTTACGGAACCCTTCCGCGAGTCCCTCCGCACTTGGTCGGTTTATTTATTGGTCACACGTCAGAGGTTGAAGTTCATTTTGGATATCAAATCATTTGTTTACAAACAATGCCATAAATTGAAGAATCGCGAAACTTAAATGGCATTGGGTGAGGTACATTGGTCGTAGGACTGATGGCCAATGGGGTCGGAAGGTTCTTGAATGGCGTCCGCGGACCGGGAGACAAGCTGTCGGTAGGCTTCCAACAAGATGGAGCGACGACCTGGTAAAGATCGCGGAATCGCGGTGGATGCCTACGCCTATATGTCCAGCAGTAGACGTCTTTCGGCTTACATGATGATGATGATCATGTCAGCCTAAAGCTGGACATAGGCCTCCCCCATGACATGATGATGATGATGATGATGATGATGATGATGATGATGAATGCCATAAAATTTAAATTGGATAATTTGCATTAAGTGTGAAACAAAACAAGGTGCTAAAATGCTTCTCTTTTGTATACGAACAACAAAGGCATATCAATGACTTGACAAAGTTATTCACTTTGCATAAAATATACCCAATATTGAATAAATTTAATAGAATAAGGTGACTCCGCTACTTTTGCTTATGAATTAGGACACGTGCCCTAGGCATTCATTGATTTTAGTTCAATCGCTTAAAGAAGATTATACTACAGGTTAATAATATAGCAGTACAATTTTTCTTCTATATTTAAGTTCTGTATCTTCTATATTTAAAATATATTTTTGCCTTTAAGTAAGTTTTATTTTATACAGGGTTCGTTTTAATGGACCGTCAAGATTTCAGTTATGGGTTGAGTAAATCTAAATTAACATCCTTGTAAAGTTTTTGATTTGAAAAATAAAAGTGCTCACAAAAAAAACCGTCCAAGTGCGAGTCGGACTCGCGCACGAGGGTTCCGTAGAAAGATTTTATCGCTCTTCCCCAGTGTTTTAAGAAGTTCAGTGTTAGCAGAGCCCTACTTTTAAGCAAAATGTACGCAGTGTGGGTTCAACTTATATTGGTCTGTAAAATCTACAGACAGACATATACATTTAAGATTTTGAGACTTTTCGGAGTGGTTGGGCTATAAGAGCTACCTACATACCAAATTTCAAGTTTCTAGGACATCTGGAAGTACCCTTTAGGTTTTCGGAAATCGGCAATTAGTATGGAAATTGCCTTTTTAATTACTGTATCTTTTGATTGCGTTGACTCAGAAGGTTGATGTTTTCACAGCTTCAAGGGACTGCAGGCTTGAGTGTTTGATATTAATTTCAGCATGCTACCTCCACGCGTTCCAGAGAAAACGGGTCTTGACACACAGACAGACGGACAACAAAGTGATCCTATAAGGGTTCCGTTTTTTCCTTTTGAGGTACGGAACCCTAAAAAGCATTCTCCCATACAATCTTTGCCTCTGCTGGTTGACAATAATAATGGTCATGGGAGATTTTTTTTTTTTGTTTCTATTAAAAAAAAATTACAGGGGCGCTGACTTAGACGTACTCATCCTCTGGCTGAAGTCTTGTCGACTCATTAAAACAAACCCTGTATACACATAAAGCGTAGGTACAGGTACCAAACCTACCTATCTGTATTCAAACTAGCGAGAACTCATTCAACCGAAAGCAAACATTCTATCATGACATGAGCCTAAGCAAACCGACATATAGGCAAGTACAATATACTCATAGCACGTTATATTATGATATACCTATGTTGTTCATTGAATCCCTCATGAAAAAATATTATGTATGCCCCGAGAAATGATAACGCCGTAAAGTAACAACTGTATTGGTATATTTTTAACCGACTTCAAAAAGGTACATGTTCACCGATTTCTTCGTCAATTGTGGACCTATTCTATATTTTTTTGTACCTACTAACGAGTATAGGCAGATACTCCTGAGGTGGTCCCATTGTCACCAAGTCAGGCAACCCTCAAATTTTATAACCACGTATTCTTTTATTTTTATTGAAACGAGCAAACGGGTCACCTGATGTTAAGCGATCACCGCCACCCATGAGAACCAGCAACCCCAAGAGAGTCACTAGTCCGCTGCCAGAGGTCGCGTATAAGTTGTATCAAAATCGGTTCAGTAGTTTTTAAACATAAAATTGGGAAACAGAAAATCTTTTAACAAAAAACTAACACCACTAAAAAAAAACATTAAAAATAATCCTATAAAGCCATCAGTTTTATGGCGTAGCACAAATAATTTCCTTCAAAGAATATTTCCGCTCCCACCGTACCGTCTTACTTTCTTGTTAAAAGATATTTTATGTTTTTGTATCGAATATTAACCTAACTTGCACACACCTGCGAAGCAATTCAATGATGTGTGTGAAGTTCCCAATCCGCACTGGGCCCGCGTGAGAACTATACCACAAGCCCTCTCATTCTGAGAGGAGGCCTGTGCCCAGCAGTGGGACGTAAAAAAGGCTGGTGATGTGATGATGATCGAGTATTAAAGAAAGCTTACCTATTAACAAATTTTGTTCAAAATATCATTTTAAATAGAAGCCCTTTATGCCAAAGTTGCAGTCTGCACTTTTCATTGACTATTTGAATTGACATGTAATTTACATTAAGTATCCTTAGGTTCCAAATTTCAAGTTAATTTGACCATTTGAATACTTGATTACAAACAAACTCCGGTATACGTGAAAGTACAAATATAAAAGCTTGTACAATTTGTTAACAGCGACAGCGTAAAACAAAAACTATTTTAGCTATTCAAGTCACGTGAGAATATTTATACAATATTCACGTCTTTCTCATGTTATTATCAAAACTATAGCTTAGTGTTCTCAAAATAAATAAAACCTTCCACCTTCTTTGAGTTCTGGCTAAGGAGTCGCCCAAAGTGGCACGTAAAACTATAATAATTCGAGAAGCTAGCTTTTTATCGATATAAAAGTTGTAGGTAGGTACAATTTCCAACCTGACTTATAACAACAGTTTTAAATAATTCACAGTTTTTTTTTTATACGTCGAGGAAGGCAAACGAGCAAGTGGGTCACCTGATGGTAAGTGATCACCACTGCCCATAGACACTCACAACCCCGGAGGGTTCGCAGATGCGTTGCCAACCTAGAGAACTAAGATGAAATTCCTCTGTGCCCATTTAGACATAATGAAAACAAAACAAAGTTTGTCAGTGATCACGATGCATGCAACTGCGTCGAAATATCGGGAGCTCATCAAACCTATAAAGCAATCCCGTTTTCATTATGTCTGACTTGTAACATCAAAGAAAATAGTATGTGTTGCCAAAACATAGTGAAATCATAAGTTTAAACTTGGTTGATAACGACTTTCCAATGCAACTTTGATGTACTGAGTTTGACTGTTAACTACTTGTATGTATGTGTTACTGTTAGGTATTCGTAGAGTGATTGCATTCCAACCATTCAACGCTTGGTACTTTTTTTGCGGTATTTTCGTTTAGATAACTGTGCTATTTTAATCTGAAGCGGTATTCGCTACGACAATGTTTTAATTGGCATTGTTTCGGATGTTTGCTGTGGAGTGTAAGCCATGTACAAGTTAAGCTAATATTTTTTTACTAAATGAATATTTTCTGTAGAAGTAAATAATTTTTAATACAAGGTTTTTTTGCCGGCTGTAAAAAGTTGTTGACCGTACTCGTACTGTCATCAAACTTACATTATCCATAGCAAATTTTCAAGTTAATTCCACCACTGGAAATATGGGTCAAATTTGGCTTGCAAATTTTAAAGCGGACAACTTACATACGAACAGTACAATGTGGTATGTGATCTTAATATAATTATTACTGTGACGATACAGGACAAGAACAGGATGATTAAAGAGGAAAGTAGATGTTCATCGATGATTTATGGAAGGGCCTTCTAAGACCCTTAGGGTTATGAATTGCAGGAATGAGAAGAATGAAACTGAGCCCCGAGCACGAACATTAGAATCTTACGTAACGTAATCGCTATCGTATCGTCGTCGATATAATTCATACAAAATTTTAGTACCAAATACGCTCACGATGGGCGCTGTTTCAGACGTCATACAAATCCAATCTGTATCTCATGAACCGTGATAGTTAGACAGTTGAAATTTTCACAGATGATGTATTTCTTTTGCCGCTATAACAACAAATACTAAAAACAGAATAAAATAAATATTTAAGTGGGGCTCCCATACAACAGACATGGTTTTTTAGACGATGACATCTGTGGATGAGTAGTGTAACTAGAAATAAAATAACTCTAGTAACACCGCTACTCGCCACTAGATGGCGTTGTCATTCACTTTGCTTTGTTTCTATAGGTAATGGTACGGAACCCTTCGTGCGCGAGTCTGACTCGCACTTGGCCGTTTTTTTTTTGTACAATAAAGTGTTTAGGTACTTACTTAACTTACTTCTTTACTAACAAAAAGCCAAAGTCAGTCAGACAACCCGCCCCGCGTTATTCCGGGTATTAGAATCAAATATGTATTTAGTTTAGAAGGGCTCTCCATAAGCTTACAGCAATCCATTAATACGAGTTTTCCAAATTCTAAGTCCGGAGGGATTCATTACAATGTCAAGTGATCGGGGCAGGTATTCGGGGTATTTGCGTAATAGACTTCCTTTTATTAACCGACTTCAAAAAAAGGAGGAGGTTCTCAATTCGTCGGAATATTTGTTTTTTTTTTAGACTGAAAGTTTACATGTCCCTACTTTTAGTCGGACACTTGCGCGGTAGGCAAAATGTGAAGCAAACAGGCGCGCGGATCGCCTGATGTTAAGCGACTACCGGCGCCTAGGAACACTTGCAACACCTGAAGTATCACTTACGAATATTAAGTGTAAAATATGGATGCTGGAGCTCATGAAGCGGTTAGAAAACTGGTTAGAAGTGTGCAGTATTAAGAAAAGTAGTGACTCATACTTATATTACTATATCGCTGACTTTGGGTTACGATACTATGTAAATATTATTATACTAAAATAAAACGTTTATTCCCTAACCCGCGCTAACCCGTGATGTGACTTAAACGAGTTCTTGAATGCTGGCGAAAAGGGAAAATTGGAACTACAAAGGAGACGCCTTTACCGACCGGTGCGATATTACTACACAGACTAAGAGAAAATAACATTTGCGATACGTCTTGAAATTTCTTGGAAAATTTATACTATCGCGAAGGAATCGCTCCAGGCTCAGCTAAACAGAATGGGCAAACAACTTATCTTCAAACGAATAAAATACAAGGAAACGGTTACTTTAACGGTAATCGATATGTTACCGGGAAAGCAACGGCGTACTAATAAAGATTGACAAATTGGACTCACCAGGAAATCCAAAGGTTCCTCCTCCTTTGTTACTTCATAAAGAAATGTGCTTTTCAATAAGGCTTCATCGTCCAACTGAACTCAGAGATAAAGAAAATAAAAACATGATGCGATCAAATTAATTCAAAGACGAACTTAATCAATCTTGAAAAGATCTTCGACTTTTGCAGAAATATATTGTAGGTTTTTCAGGAATCTATTCATGAACTAAAAACAATTTATTTGCTCATTTTTAATACGTTCACGGGTGAGCAAATTATTTGTTATAAGTTCATACTTTTTTTTTTCAATGCAAGACGTCATCGTATAATCAGTCACGTGCCCATTATTTGCCAACGAAATCCGTAAAAGTCATATGAATTATGGGCTGTAGGTTCCAAGTAATAAAGGCTCTAAAAGAAGCATGTTGAATTTACTAACAAGTCACTTCACAGCCAATGCTGCACGCAATTTTAAGTTTAACTACGTAATTGTTCATAATAAAATCTTTACATAAAACAATGCTCGTTTTCTAAACAGGCGCCTAAAGTAATAAAATATTTTTATTGCAAGGGTTCGCGCCTTTGTGTAAAATAAATAATGTCTAGATTTTATCATCTTAGGTAAATCATGAGTAGGTTACCATAACATGAGTTATCTAACATTCTCAGACGGTCGAGCACGACTTTTCGAAACCTGAGTCACGTAAAATCGAATAGTAAACGTTGTCGAGTTTGTATGACGTGTGGAACAGCGCCCGCCCGAAAGCGTATTTGGAACTAAAATTTAGTAAGAGGTTTCTCGATCTCGAATACGATAACCGTAACGTTACGCAGCATTCGTAAAGTCGTGCTCGACCCTCAGTAGTAACTGTAGTTTAATACACGTAAATTTTACAAGAAGGATTCCGGCAGATCATTGTTTACCTTTTATTTACTTTTGACAAAACGTTACAGTGTATCTTTAGCTACACTAATAGATAATTTAAGCATGTGTACTCGTAAGCCTAATTGATTATGTAAATCAATATGATTAACTTATATATTTAATCTTAGCCAAGTAATGGAAATTACTTCTCTGATGTATTAGGAACAATTAATTTTATTAGATATAATGAAAACGGGATACTGACCACTATTGCCTTACAGGTTTGATGAGCATGTTACTGGATCGAAATATCGGGAGTATACATCTAAGGTAATCGAGATCAATATCCCGTTTCCATTATGTCTAATGCAATTAATTGTAATTACTATTTGCTGCCTACTGTCGTGATCAGTTCAATATAACTTCGGTTTGATTATATTACAGCTAATGGTAGCTGCTTGAAGATTAATATCTCATTTTGATAGTAGTATTAACAGCAATCAATGATGTTAAAACAGCCGTAATGAAATGCAATTTTCGGTAGACCCCGAGCCTTGCATTGGAAAAATAATTAGGTAATATACAACACTGTACGTTTTTTTAAATGTAGCCTGTGTATCCCCACCCTTCCGCCACTTTTCCCTGTTGCAGAAAGTAAATGTAATAACAAAATAATTAAAAACGGCGAAACAAAAATTTAACACGTCGTTGACGCATAATTTTTTAGTCAAACTTTGCGGCATTTTTTTGTGACAAAATTTACACGGCCATTAAAAAGTTTCTAAAAATACTCCGCTCTCAAAGTGTCTGTAAGTAATTAATAAGAAAAAAATTAAACTGACTTCCTTAAAATTTTACAAAATGGCACGTAGATATAAAGTTAGCAAATTATCACATTACTTTAAAGCTATTTCAAGTTGAGCGTAAAAGAGCTTTGTTACTTTGTGGTCTTTATTTAACGTTCAGGCTTACGAGGAGCTTAATGTACAAGTTCAAAAGACGGGGGATGGTAATTCAAATTAAACGACAGTTGTACAATGCCTACAGTTAAACAGTTCGACAAAGAAAAGGGAGATTAGCTAATCGCTTATGTAACTATTATCGACACGTGAAATGTCATCAGATGGGTTATTTCATATATTTTAAAACTTCTACTATGGTGAATAGTCTTTTTAGGGTTCCATACCTCAAAACGAAAAACCCCTATCACTTTGTTGTCCGTCTGCCTGTCTGTCTGTCTGTCAAGACCCCAAAAAAATCAAACTTCTAAGTCAACGCAATCAAAAGATTTTACAGTCTTTGAAAAGGTTGCTTCCATACAAATTGCGGTAGGTACTGTGAAAACCTAAAGGGTACTTCCAGTTGTCCTAGAAACTTAAATTTGGTATGAAGGTGGATCTTATAGCACAATTACTCAGAAAAAGTCTGTCTGTATATGTCACAGACTAATATAAAATGACCCCACACTTAGTACATTTTGCTTAGGACTAGAGCTCTGCTAACACTGGACATCTTAAAACACTAGAGAAAAGCGGGAAAATTTTGTACGGAATCCTCAGTGCGCGAGTCCGACTCGCACTTGGCCGGTTTTTTTTATATAGGCATGATATTTTTTTACAAAAATTAAAGATGGTTTAGGTATCTGTCGCTGTGATAGTCCTAAATAGTTGTGTTAAAAAAAATATCGCCACGTAACAACAATAGGTACCGATGAGTTTAAATAATGTAAATACATGGGTTTTGATGGTGAACTAAAAGGATCACTAACGTATGTACACGTTACCAGTCGAGTTTAGCCAGATATGTTCTGGACTAATCTTTCGTCCTTGCTCTGGGAGCGCGCATTGAACGCCAAAGTCACTACTTAATACGGGCATGTTTTGGCGAAAGACAGCCGTTTGACGTAAACTTCACTTCGGTAAGTACTTGTAATTTCTGAAGTACCTACTTACTACAGCTGTGGGTTTGAAATTTCACACACACATTTCCTCGATACTAAGCGTCGCTGCGTCGCACGTCTTCAAGGTTTATTGATCAGGTAACACCTTAGTCAAACCAGCAACTTTTTAAGTAATGTCAAGACGATCGTTAATAGGGTAGTTGACTAATGTCAAAATAAAATCATTTTACATTTTCACTTATCAAGCTTCCGAAAGTACTCATAAAAAATCGATGTCTCCCTTACTACTGGTATTAAAACGATTTTTGATTTAACAAAAACGAATAAAAGGAGGCAGCATGATCACTGAAAATGATGACGTCATAGTTCTGTAATTCAAAACAAACTTCATACTTTTAACGGATCCGATCAAATCGTTTTGACATTTCCAAAAAAGTTGCTGATTTGACCAAAAGGCAACATCCCTATTATGAAGTCTGTTTCAAATAGCATATAGTGTAAATTGCAATGAGGCATGGTTGAGGCAAGCTTGATGAACATTATTTTTATTTTGATACTTAGTTTTTATTTCCAAATTGTTGATGGGTTTTTTCTAAATATTTTTATGCATGATCTTACGTTTTACCATCCTAGTTTGATCATTAAAGTAAGTTTTCCACTTTTTTAATGTTTGTCAATTCTCTGGTTTTGTTATCGGTTTCTGGAAACTTTCTGTCACTGGTAATTTTCTTGCAACTTCTTAACCCTTAAATAACTTTGTTATCAGACACTATGAACACTCATTAGTCATTCCCATTTTATACCCATGAATAGTCGATTAGCGATAACTTTCTACCCACTAAAATGGTTTGAGATTTCCCTTTAGAAAAAAATTTGAAGAGCATAAAAAACCTTTCTTATCATCAATATAGATTCCTTTTATACCGTTATTACTTTCTATGATGGTATCTACGTTTTTCTAACTATCTACCTTAGCTTTCTCAAAATTGCTTCAAAATTTAATAGTTAGTTAAAATGGACAATTGGACGAAAAATTTTGACAGGCGAAAGGAACTTTAACTACTTTGTTTTGACCTGAACAATTGAACATCAATGGCGGAACCAGAATCAATAAAACGATTAAAGTAAGTAGCTGCAAATTGGCGATGAAAAATTATATACATATTGTAAAATTGTATGTATGTATTGTATGTATGTATGTATATTATGTAGTAGTATGTTATAATATGGTTGGCTTTTGTATGAGTTTATGTATTGTATTATTATTTATTCGCCTTCACTATTTTTGATTATAAACGCACTCTTTGTCGGTCCCTTAAATTAACTTCTTCTCTCTACCGCTCAAAGGTTGACTGGTAGAGATCCCTTATAGGGGTCCGCCTTTGTACCGTATCTCACTGTTGGTAACCTGTATTTATTTCTGTATTATCTGTACAATAAAGCGTTTACTTACTTACTTTTTGTATTCAAAATAAAATGACCCTGACGAGTACAATTAATTTGTTTCGAAGGAAACGCATGCTTACAAACGACTCGTAAAACTAATGATTAAATAGTGAATTGATGGCTTAATAGACGGCATAAAATTTTCCTTAAAAAAAAACGTCAATTAAATTCAATGAATGAATAAATTGACTATTGATAAATGCGGCTTATGTATAAATTAACACCTGTCCGTTTACTTTGATTCTTAGAAA
Organism: Clepsis dumicolana; assembly: GCA_963691665.1. Lineage (NCBI taxonomy): Eukaryota > Metazoa > Arthropoda > Insecta > Lepidoptera > Tortricidae > Clepsis > Clepsis dumicolana. Next base: position 7,174,454 of record OY829521.1, read on the forward strand.
ATAGTAAAATAATCTTGGAAGTTTTTCAAGTTTGCAGTTTAGGTACAAATATACTAGCATAGAGGTATATTTACGCAAGCACTCAATAATTAAACTTTACATTCAACTACATCCTGACGCTTATTTCGTAATCAGGACCGACCCTGAATGAGTTGGGAGATCCAATTTTGTACAGTGTAATTACTGTTGTTTCTGACGTTTACCCACACAAATCTAAACTGTTCTTCCAGATAGCCATGAAAACAGACGTGAACTGGTAGTACTCACAACAAGATTTATATCATCCCAGATTAGTAACACCTCTATATGACCTGCTTAATGTGTTGAGTAAATATGTCCGAGTGTGAAAAATCTCTTTTTTTAACCTTCGATGTCGGTAGTATTACCAAAGCCGTACTTTCGTTATCTCCGTGCAGTATTATTTAGGTACCTTTATCTACCAAAATATCAAACTGGAAATCATTAGAAACTAGTTTTACGATTCAAGAATGTCCATTATGAGTGCGCTTCTTATTATTTTGCTTTGAAATACTATAAGAGTTCAGTTGCATTCATGGTATGTTGTTTATTTTCTGAAAAAGTCCAGTCACAGTCAGAGTCGTCAGCCTGTCCTTGTCATGTCCTGTCAGCTACTCATGCCTTCCGTAAAGCGATAGTGTACTTGTTTATTTATCGGCGAGCTATGACGAGGAGCGGCTGGAGGATACTTAGGGGTAACAAACAAAGGGAATATGGTTTGCCTTTAATTCTTCATTTGCTAACACTGTCATGTTAATTTTGTTATAATAATTAATCTTTGTTGTCTACCAAACAGAATTAAGCACAGAAACTAAAATTCAACTAATTATCACGATCCACTCTCCCTGGAGTTCTACTAAAAAATGCCATCCCCTTGACAGTTTGCTTTATTTTTTTCATAGACGCGTGTAGTCTCGAGTCACAATCAGCCACGAATTGGCAATTAACAAAATATTTTTTTTACGATATACAATGCAACTGAAGCGATGGTCGATAGATGTCTTACCTCCTAACAGCGGCATTTATCTCGAGATCTGGTCGGTTATATTGTTCTGGGAATCAACAATGTCATCTAGGTAATCGCTTGTGTAGCTATTCATTAATTAAATGAGCAAAGTTCGTTCTTGTGTGTGTACTTCTAAATACTTGAATCACGTCAGAAAAAATGCGATATTATTTTAATAATTATAACGTCTACGAAGAAACAACTTTATAACCGGTACAGTAAAGACGATTTAATGAACGTTAAAAATGATAACTGTGGGGTTTAACATTGTTTATACATTGTTTAAAATACAGTGTTATGTGTATATTGCTTCTAAAATGCTGTTTTTTTCCGAAAGCGCTGGTAGACTCAAAAAATTACGTGTAAAAGAGCATTTAATTGCCTATTTGCTAAATAAAATTTTGAATTTTTGAAATGAACTTTGAATGAATTGGCTTGCGTTTGACCACAATCACGCCTGATGTTTAACGATGTCGTGTTCTAAGATGGAGCACGCTTACCTAGGAAAATCCCATTCATCCTAGACTTGACAACGGCCAAATTGTAGTGTTCAAGGGAACACAGCCGCAGGCAGGGAACTCCAATCGTTAGCTGAACGGTTAATGAAGGAAGAGCGCATACAAACGTGGAACGTGTGGCGTGGTGGAGAAATCGTAGGCCATCTGTACAAGCGGATGAATTTAGTGAGAAATGCCGTAGGTATTCTTGATGGAAAACCAAGACGTAAACCTTAACAAGTTAATACGTACAACTTGCTTAAAATTCAACATTTCATTTGAGTTATAAAATGTACCATATCATAATCATGTGTATTTCTAAGCCTGTTAGAAATTGATCCACTTATTATAATTATGTACCTACTTACTCTGAAAAAGTCAAAAAGATAGTCTTTTGAAACAATATCTACATAATGTGCCTATAGCACTGTGCTGGTATAGTTCCATATACTTACTGGTGACGTGTTTACTCTCATTTTTTTTGGAAAAGCTAGTCCTTCCACATATGTCAGAACCTGTTTGGTCTGGATAACACGGCCGAGTCGAATCCAATAAAAATAAAACACAGATAAAGACAGCCTATTTGTATTCAGGAGAGTTTTCTATAATTGAATTTCTTAACAGTAAGTAAATAAACATTTTGTTTTTCGTTTGATTATTTGGGTGTTACGGAAAATTCGTATCTAGGTAACAAAACCAGTAGAATCGTATGGCGTTGATATTTGGCATATTTAGTCGATATCTAGTGCTTAACCTGCTCTTTATTCTTTCTCTTTTTTTCTCTAAGACTCCTAAAGAATCTAAGGCCAGATTTTTTGCCCGTCAAAATACTCTGGGGTTAGTTAGATCAATCAATAATCTTTCACAATCATCTGAAGACAGTGCACGGTACGATGAATAGGTAGATAAACGTTGTGGCATAATTTTATTTACAAATAGATTATTTTGATACAAAGCATTTCTTGAATTGTAAATACGACCTCAGCAGCTCAGGCTCAGTAGCTGGTCTAGTTTACAAAGTAAGTTCGTTACAAACTTAGCGGCTGGGTACTAGAACTTTATACTTTGACTGGGATATTTAAATTAGTTGAATGCAAAATTATTTTGTACCAAGAAGTTAAGATAAACTGCGCTTGTTTACTTAGAATGCCATAGCAAAGCCGTCGTCAGACATCGACTCGTTAGACAATTTAAGCCCTCTGGTTTGAACTCTGCCTAACAGGCGATAGGTTAAACTATTTGCCTCCATCTTTTGTTTTTGAATGAAAACGTATTCGTGATTAGTAATTATAAACAATCAATACAGTTCCTACGCTGTTTCATCAATTTACGACATAGGCCATTTGGGCAAACTAAATTATATTCAGATCCTTTTTCGGTCATAAAGGTTATTTAAATGTCTAACCACAATTAGGTTAAAAAATATAGAGGGTTATTTTCCTTGGTTCGGGAAGATGATTGATCGAGGAATGTCTGCAAAGAAAGAACAGATTTCAATAATTGAACAAATATTTAATGAAGCAACTTGATAGCTGGTTTCTTTAGATTTGCATTAATGGATTCATTAGTTGTAATAGCCTTTAATACGGTTCCCAGGATAACCCCATGATTTATAGCAATAAAGCAGGGTGTCGATTATTGGAATCAACGTGTCGATAATTTTGGCGTTTGCCTTATCTATTACTGAACCAGTGAGTTACATCTTTGGCTTCATCTGCACTTTCCATAGATGGATCAATTGCTTTTTCCTTTTACGACGAGGAAGGCAAACGAGCAGTGGGTCACCTGATGGTAAGTGATCACCACTGCCCATGGTTATGGTTTGCAGATCCGTTGCCAACCCAGAGAGCTAAGATGAAATGTCTCTTGTGCCCGTAATTACACCGGCTGTCTTACTCTCCACACCGGAACACAACAGTGCAAGCACTGCTGCTTAGCGTAAGATGGCGATCCGGACGGACCTCGCACAAGGTCCTACCACCCGTAAACTGCTGATCAGGTAAAATTAAATGCCGAGAAAATTACTGGCACTCAGGCATTTTATCTTAGCCCTGTGGGTAGGCAACGCATCTGCAATCCCTCTGGGGTCGCGGGTGTCTATGGGCAGCGGTGATCATTTACCACCAGGAGATCTACTTGCTCGCATTTCTTCCTTATCGCATAAAAAAAGTAGTAGAATAAATTGATGGTACGATGGATGATGATATTCGAACTGAATCCACAGATAAACTAGTCATTGATTTTTATATTCCCCTGATGATTTCAAGCCTATTTCACACGGAGGCAGAACAGTAGCGGCGGCGGTACAACGTGCTGTCCAATAGTAATTTGAAATCGGCATTATGGTGGTTTGAACAACAGATTCGATTACAAACAATTACGTACCTATGTAATTAATTATGCGGATGGTCGTCGTGTAGTACAGTGCACACAACGTTGACTAGGGAGGTTGATTATTATTTGTGTTTTTCATCCCCAACAAAATTGCACTTGTATAAACTCAAAAAGTATGTAAATAGGTGAAATAAAAATATAAATTAGCTCTTCTATTATTAATGTATCTAGTCAAAAGCTTAATTATGAAACATGCGACGTGGCTAATTACAGGTACTCAAAACTGTTAATTATGCATGTAAATTTAATCGGATAAACAGACCACTCCAGTCCGTTCGCGCTGACAGTTATTAATATGACCTGCGCGGGCACGGAATTTCACTGTTCCAATATAAACAGATTGTAACGCTTCAGCTAAACGACAAGCACCGCGCCATTCCAGCCTTTTTGCGTCTAATTCAGTCAATTTATCTCGAAGTAGATTTTATTTCCTGAGTTTGGGCTACCCCAAACTGACACAGTAATTTTATTGTTAGAGAACAGAGACAGGTAAATACAAAGACTGCCAGCCTTCACACTAACTTGCGTAGCTTCGAAATATAAGGTTCACTAGATGGCGTGGTTTAGCATGTATGGGAGTAACACCCCGGCTAAACAACGCCATCTAGTGAACCTTATATTTCGGAGCTACGCTACGCAAGCTAGTTATATTACTTGTCTCTGTTAGAGAGGTAGCCATCTTTTGTTTACTTTTCACCGTTATGCACTGAATAAGTATAATGCTTCTTAAAATCTTGACTCCTTACTTCTCAGGGCTTTTTTGTAACCTAATGATCTCTAAATTTCACAAAATCATTATAATAATGTAGGCGAACATAGATAAAAAAATATATTAGTGTATTCTAATACATTTAGTTACCTTTAATATGCTAATGTTCGTTTGTCATACAAATCAGTATTTGAATCTCAATAGCCCATTAATCATTGTAATAAAATTGGTCGTTGCGGTGACATTGAAATGGCGCATTTTGTATCAATACATGCACTAGATTTTCCCTATTGATATTGAATTCGACAGATGTCAACAAAGCGTTAATAGTTTTAGCCTGTTTGAGGCTGACCCGTCAGGGGCAATCACCGCGTTATTGATAGAAAAATGGACAGTTATCGAACTATGACACATTTTTCTATTTTGGAGCTTACTTTTACGAGACTTTCAATAACTATTTTTCTATTAAGTTGTTTTGTCATACATATATTTTTTGTTGTTATAAAATCTCGGTAATATGTTGATGTAATTCTAGTTTTGATGAAAAATGTGAGTGTTACATAATTTTTCTGCGTATAACTATGTTTTTATTGTAGTTTTGAATTTAAATCAATTCCTTTTTTTATAAACAGATTTAAGCCGTTTAATATCTCTACAGTCATCAAAAACGAGATCAAACCAAAACGTTTAAATTTAAATAAAAACTTTCCGTAACTTGGATGAAATCTGTTTGAAGCAGAATACATTAAATTGGACACTAAATAATAAAATTCTGATTCAGTTGTCAGAAAACTTGACAAGTACCTATCAATAGTTAAGACTGATAAAAACATTACAAACGAGATTAATTTTAAGACAAAATTAATTATTGTACTCATAATTAACGAAATTTGTCCGAAAAATTAAGCAGCTGCCAAAGGTACTCGTTTCCGACGAGAAAAACTCTACAGGCATAATCTGATTGAATTTTTTTTACATAAATATTTTATACTCGTACTGTGTGTTATTTATACTAATTTCAAATTAAATTTAAGAATTATGCAAACCAGATAAAACAAGCCCAACGTAAGCGGGGTGACTCCATAAAATATTTACACAATCGTTTACAAATGACATGCATTTTTTTCATTGTTAGTTATTGTTATTAACAGATTAGAAGCTGTGATACCCTCTCTTTCAGATCCGGCCAACACAATCGTGTGGGTTGATTACAAGTCATTGTCAATTTAATTACACATGTCACTATAATAATACACTTCACTTTACTTTAGCATGGCCCACTTTTTCAGATCTGAAAGGGATAAGTGGCTAATACTAAAACCTCTCAAACAGAGGGTCGTGGGCTTGGACCGAGGCTCTCACCTCTGAGTTTTTAGAATATATATGCGAAATCACATTTATTCGTAATTTATCATGAGGGAAATGGCATGAGGAAACCTGCATGCTTCTGCGAAGCAATTTAATAGTGCGTGTGAAGTTTCTAATCCTCATTGTGCAGGCGTGGAAACTACAGCCCAAATCCTCTCATGCTTAAAGTACGCCTGTACCCGGCAGTGGAAATGAAATCGGCTAGATTATTACTATTATTAGTCTTACTACCAAGTTACATACATATATTTGTATTTAATTTCTAAGAGGCACACCCATAACCGAATGACACCATAGGGTTTTTATTTTTACATTCATAAAATTACACTTATTGTCCTCATTATCCTTGGGTTTGGGGTATGGGTAGCTGTCAATAAAAAAGGTTATTTTATCGATAAAATGTGTAAGATGAATTTTTCCATAACATTTTTTAAACGTGTGATTGTTCTGAGCCTCGCAGAAGTAATAATCAACCCTCGTGTTTAATCGTTTATTTCAAATTTAGACCTGCAAGAAAAATCGTGCAAGTTGCAGTCCGTTGCGGCGTGCGATCGCCCACTCCAGACTCGTTCGCTTTACGGCCTTGCATTGTATTCCCTCATTAAACCGTTGCATAAACTTTGTCACAGGCCGTTTTCATGAGGGGAAACAGTCTGTTTTAAGGTAGCCTACCTAGGGTTTTGTGAAGGAAACAAATTACAAGTTTAATACATTTATTTCTACAAAATCGGTAGGCTAAATTGACAATTAAAATAGAGAATCTCAGGGGATTGAGTTCGAAGACACTTTTGAAGATACTGGGTTCGATTACACGCTAATGTGGCCTACACTTCCCTCGGGTGTCTGGATCCTCCGGCGACGGCGAAGATAGGGCGCAGGCGTCGTAGAGCAACCAGGAGTGACCAGGGGGCTCGTGTGATGACCTGGTGTTGAGATGGTGTGAAGGGGACCGTAGCGTGCCAACGGCTAGCCTCTGAGTAGGCTGCGAGAGGTCGGCAGGGGTCCGTTAGGAACCAGTAGTGGGTGGAGAGATTTCCACGGGTAGCGTAGTTGCCCTGTAAATAAGCTGGTGTGAGCCAAACGTCCATGGTATGCTCGCACTGCCATATTCCGCTTTCCAGTCCGACCATTCCCGAGGGAGTGGGAACCAGATTGGCGGTGCATGGCAATACGGAGGGTCATACGGATTTACAATTTAGCTAGAGTCAGAGAGTAAGCTTTTACAGGTTTTTAGTGAGAGTGGATAACAGATTTAAACAAAGTGACCGTTGGAACTTTAAATTCCAACCGTTCTAGGAAGACGTTAGGTTTTAAAATAAGCGCTACGTCTATAACCGTAGAGCAGTGAAATAGGGAAAGATTAAATTATAATTAACTGTCCGGAGCGCTATTAAGGTACAGTAATGCTTCGGACAGAGTAACAGAGTGGAAACCCTATAGAATTAAATAAATTACAATAAAAGACACAAGTAGTGTAACACAATGATAAAGTACAGAAACGATCAGTATTCTTACCAAGTTCTGGGCTGGCTGGTTCCACTCAGGAGTTGTAGAGAAATGTGGGGTCTCCCAGCCGTACAAGCGGTTTTATGGTTGAGTGGGACCGGATACGGACAACCAAAAGATTTTGAATTGGGCGACGCCCATGGGCGTGTCCGTGCTTCTCATTTTGAATACCAACGTATTGTTTCTGTGTAGTGTGTAATGTAGTTTTTATGCGTTTTATGTTGGCTAAGTGCAAGTAGCGGTTGTTAATTAATTTATTTACAACCGATGCAATTTTAATTCTACTTAAATTAATATTATTCGCCTAAGTGCGGAAAAGCGCCATCTAGCGGATTATGGCGGAACTTTTTAATGTCCAATAGCTTGCGTATTGTGACAACTTCTATTTCTCTATCGCAATTCCAACGGTCAAAGAACCGAATTACATTAAAACTCCGGAGAAAATACTGTGTCCCTTTCACAATTTTTATACATAGACAGATCATTTTTTTATGTAAAAATCACAACACTTACAAGCATAAGACGCTGTAGATATAAAATTACACATCAGAGGATGCGAAGTTACATAATAATATTTGCTGTTCCCCCATTTCATTGTCACGGCCGAAATAAAAGGCGCTATATTTTGTAAAAAATAGGCAGTTTCCGCATCGTGACAACACCCTGAATTAGGAAGGTTCCTTAATGAGGGGGTTGGTCTGACCTTATTTAGGTTGTGTTTCATTACAAGAAAATAATAAGGTTAAGCCGTGTCATGTGTACGTAATCTAAATCTTGAATGAATAATCAAGATGAAGTCATGTATTACGCTTGCAGGTTAAAATATTTTGTTGAAATTAAAATTGAGTTACTTTTAAGCAGTTTTAAATTTGCAACGCTTTTTACTTTACAAATTAAATAGGGCAAAACGCCTCTATGACACTCTATTCATAGAGAAGTGTTTATTATCATCGAGTGGCTAGTTTTTTTTTTTTGCAGCGTTCACCATTATGGGGTTTGGTCATAGTCATACAGGAGACAAATGGAAGCATCTTTTAGATTATTTGCCCTTCTTTGCCACTTTTCCAGGGATTCGAGCCACATACGAACAGCACAAGTCTACGCCCATATCAAAATTTTCTACATTCCTTTCAAACTCATACCAAAACGAAATTCTCACACAAATGTCAAACACACACACAATCAACTTTTTATCTCCTTTTGTTTTAGCACGATGGATTTGGTTCTTGTAATTGTAAGACTATGTTAAGTACGATGTCGCAAGTGCTCAAACAAAATCACTATTACTTTGGTTTTCTTTCCAAGACAATACTTTAAGCAACATGATAAAATAAAACGAACCGCCCTTACCCGGCTGGATGAGGCAAAAGAACGTAAACAGAGAGTTTTATATTTCTCAAAGGACTTCCGTATGCGTGTACGAACTTACCGTATTACGGCACACTCCGCGCTGAACAAGCGCAATTTGTAGGAAATTTGTAAGGGAAGGAACAAAGTGACTTAAGTTAAAGTGACGATAAATGTCAAAGCATGTGTCTTACGGACAAAATGTTATTTTATCTACACACATATCATAAGTCCTCTATAATGCGTTCAGAAACCGTAGAAAATTACCAGCATTTCAGTACGCCGTCGCCTTATCGCCGACAGCGCCAGCCCCAGCACCTCCTCCAACACCAGCAGTAAAGTAATAGTCATTACGACATCGAATTCGATGTTTCAAATTTGAAAACCAACGTAATTTACAATCATAGTGAAATAAAACGGATCACTCACGTATATACTCGTAAGTCGAATTCAGTCCGACGTGTATAAATAATAATGTGATTTTTTTTTACAATAAAAAAAAACAGTTCACGAAACATCAGCTGTGTTTGTCTATGCTTAAAAAAACAGTCAAATTCGTGACAGGTACTTATAATAAGTGTGTAGATAAAGTAATGTATGCAACTCCACATGATTAGGCCTTAAAACACTCGTGTGATCCTATTATGAAACTCAGCTTCGCCTCGTTTCATAAAAACACACACCTGTTTTAAGGACCCTCATTATGTAGCAGTTGCATAAACTACTATTATTATTTGGTATCACACACATCATGACTGTATTGAAACGACACAAAAGACCCGTATGGGTAAGTTCAAGAATGCGGGTGGTAGGACCTTGTGCGAGGTCCGTCCGGATCGCTGCCACCATCTTACTCGGTAATCCTGCCGCTAAGCAGCAGTGCTTGCACTGCTGTGTTCCGGCGTGGAGAGTAAGACAGCCGGTGTAATTACGGCACAAGGGGCATTTCATCTTAGCTCTCTAGGTTGGCAACGTATCTGCAAACCCCCAGGGTTGCGGGTGCCTATGGGAAGTGATGATCACTTACCATCAGGTGATATCCTTGCTCGTTTGCCTTCCTCGTCGTATAAAAAAATGTAACCTTATTAAAAGTGAAAGAAAGTAAAACACAATAATTGAGTAATCTGTGAACGAGTAAGTCCAGTTGAATCACTGGAATCGCCAAACATCATTTACGAGTAGCGTTCTTTCAGTGTCTTGTCAGAAATCGCAATGCCACTGCTTTATTTAACGTGAAGATATTCCACAGAGGGTCATAAGTCATGGATCTAATTACACCAAGTGGAAGTTATGATGTTGCTCTTGCATTGCCTTACTTTTTATCATAATGTTTTCAATTGCTTTACTCCAACTGTTTTCCGATCTCTCCAATTAATTGTAGGTATTCTTATATATATTATACTGTTTATATGCCTGAAGCATGTATAGAGTTCTGTGTCACACAAGATGTTGCGAACAGGGAAATTCAAAAGCGCATAGTATAAATGTTAGCACTGTGCCAACATGACACAGAATTCCTATTTTAACGTACGAATACGAAGTATTTCAAGATGGATAAGGAAGGAAGATAATACAAGTCAAATGAATAAACAACGAGCAAAATTTGCGTAGAAGGTGCTAATTTTTAACCCCCCACGGAAATGAGGGGTATTTTTCATTACGCTTGAACACTTAAAAGTAATAAAATGAGTTATAAAATGCTTGGTATATTATTATGTCACTAATTTGGTTTAATATAGTTGAATAATTTATTCCTAATCCACCATGGAACGTTTTCTCAGTAAATTTCATAGATTTTTCTTGTCAAATATTTACTGTGAAAAATAAACATGATGGGTCACGTCAGGAATCAAATTGTTTGATGAAACAAAACAAACAGATTTTTGTAGTGAGTACTACACAATAACAATGAAAGCAAGTGACATTTATTACTACTTTCCCAACTAGTGGACAAAATGCGTTTTTACCCGCTTGTTTTAAAGGATAAAAGACGGCTTTCCGAGGCAGTGACTTTAAAAAATATTATATTATACTTAGTCTGACTAATTTCATCACCTTTGAGTGTCGTTGCACAAACACGATGTAGGTATTATACTATTCATTTTGTCGAGCTACAGCCCACGCTTTGCGATGTAAACATAAAACTTATTAAAGAAAAACACCCTCAAACCATTTCTAAACAGAGATTCATCTTTAGAATTCAAAGTAGATTTTTAATTAGATGGGTACATATTTACGTACACCCGCAGGCACGGGAAGGAACATGGAATATATTTTTTTTATTACATTACGAGTACTTTGTAGGTTTTTTATATCTCAATTTATATTTATTCGTTACTCGGCCTATTAAAATCCGTTATTGCATTATTTTCACCTACCTATTCCTTACAAGCACGCGGCAAGTACGAATACTTTAAAATAATGATTAAAGCGCTTTTAACCAGCTTTCAAAATCAGACCAATTCGCCAGTAAAAAATATTCAAAATTTTTTAGAAGTGGTTTTTTATTTTCTTGACATCTTCCTTCAAGGTAAGGCAAGATGATCTCAATTTTTTGTTTATCCACGGGGAAAAGATTCACGTAAAAGTATTTGAAATTTATAAATAAGATATACGATTTATTACTCTGCCACTTGTCTGTTAGAAGGTCACTAAACTTGTTAGCTGAAATATTTGTTTGTTGGTGGTTTGCGCGAATTTAGGTAAAAAAATCTAATATACATGTAGTACGCCGTGACCCGAAGACGAACTTAAGAAAATAGTAACCCAAAAAATCACGGTGTTCCCACGGGACAGCCGAATTCTATGCTGACCAAAAATCGCGAGCCAAAAACTAGTACCTAACTATTTTGCATAATACTATTGTATTTTTAAGATTGCAATATTCTATTCTACCGTCACAGAACGAAGACTACAACTACGAAGTTCTTTCCTTTCTTGCAATAAAATTCAATTAAAGAACTGGATCCTGAAAAAAAAAACATACAAATACAGCCCACATGGTAGGTAAATACGACAGTTAGTAACAGTAATATTTTTATCTGCCCGCATGCCATTAAGTGAAATTTACTGCCCTCTCATGATTCTTTATTAATATTCAGGGACAATCAAACACAAACATAGTTTTTTTTGGGTCAAATAAATAATTGCAAGCTACAACAGGTAACAAATTTTGAATAAATACTTAGGTAATACATTTTAAAAACATATGTAAGTACGGCTACTACAGAGCAGCGCTATTTTAAGTAAAGTACTTACAGATAAAGTCATAATGCTTTTGTTTCTTTTCCGACTATAACAAGCCATAATAAAATAATATTTATGGTTGTGGGTTGACAAAAACTTCTTTAGTGAGAATAATCTTGAGTCTCTTTTCCGGGATCAGCGTTCATCCTTTGACAATGATTAAGTACCAAAAACAATCCGTCACGTCGTTTGACCTCTCGATCCCTAAGCAAGGCTTAAGAAAATTGCGGTATGACTGCATTGCTCTTTTGTATAAGAATTTCCGAATCGTCCGGCTGCATACAAAGTTTAAATAATTGAAATAGAGCAAACCCAAAATCTGATTATAAAGTATTGAGATCTCTCTAGTGCCAAGCATTTATCTGACCCAGTCAGTAGCCAAAACTGAATCTAATGCCGCAACGATATTAAGATCCACTTAAGTAACGGCAACAAAATGTACATCAGAAAAGCTGTCACAGTAAAATAGATTTGTAGCAACTGTGCTGTAGTTAATTTACTCAACTCTACGTTTGATACTGGCTGATCAAAAAACTCGCAGTTCGGCAAAAAATCCATTCCTCTTGGACCGAAATCCCATAAGGTTACCTGTTTGAAGATTGTGTCGAAACATGAATACGTGAAGATCCGAATATACCTACTTAATCAAAACAGTTGAATACACTCGACAGTACTCGCAGGTAATAACGACAATCTGCACATACAAAACATATTCGCACTTTTGTTCACCTTGGTTTGTGTTAATGGACATGAAGTCTTTAAGGTTGATTCTTTTCACAAACGAAACACTGATATTGCGTGCTTTCTAACCATCAAGTAGGTATTGTTTCATTGCCATAATTCTCCTCACAGATGAAAGCTTTAATAAATGGATGAAAATGTTTCTACATTTGTAAGGTGTTTCGAAGCGATAGGCTTTTTGTGTGCTCAATTATTTCAGTACAACACATCACAAACCACTACTTATGTTATTTTGGTTGCGCTTAAGAACCGAAGATTCCAACCATAGGTACATTTAATTTTGAGTAATTTACCCAAACAAAGCGTGCTTTCTATCATTCGGTCAGGGATCTAAGCAGTTCGGTATTCTTATCATACCAAGTTTGATGCTTGTGTGTACCGCAATATATGTATTATGAAGCATTTTTAGCTATTATAGAGAAAATAAGTGATAAAAATGTTTTTAATATATTTTTTTAATTGCTTGGCAAACATCAGTTTGACACGATTACAAATTTCAAGTCGATAATATTTAATTTTATTTAATTCACCCATAAGGGAACTGGGTCCATACAGCCACGTCTGATGTGTTTTGTAAATTTCTGTATATTAAAGTCCTGTCACCGTCAGAATTGTGTCAGTCTGTCCTAGTCACGTCCTGTCAGCTGCTCATGCCTTCCGTAAAGCGATAGTGTACTTTACGGCGAGCTACGGCGAGCAGCAGCCGGCGGATATTTGGGGATCACAAACAGAGGGAATACGCGTTTTCACTTGAATTCTTCATTTGCTGGGCACTGTCACATTAATTTGTTGTATAACACACTATCTTTATTATCCACCAAACAACATTAAGCACAGAAACTAAGATTCAATTAACGACACGATCCACTCTCATCGGTTTCCCGCCAAATTCTGTCGATAACATTAATAGTTCCTGAGACAACCAGCAATGACAGCCAGGACGGAGTGGACTAAAAAGGGCAAGGTGGCCTAAGCTAAAACTAAGCTGTCTATTCTAAAATTTTAATTAAGGTGTCAGAAATAAACAGAGAAGAGAAACGTAATAGTAAAATAAATAACGACATACATATAATAGTCGTACATGTATAACCTTCTTTCTTGTTAAAATCAAAGCGTTGATTATCAGGCAACACGAAAACGTAGTTATTATTGCTTAGAAAAAAGTGATGTTTGTTATCGAAATGTACTTCCCAAGCAAAACGTAAAAAATGTGTTTCAATATTTTTTTCTGCACGAGGCGTTGCGTATTTATAATGTAAGTTGGGCCTGTTCCTTTTAGGTGAAACATAATTAATTCACACAACGTTGAAATAGTAGTTAATGCAACTGCTACATAATGAGGGTCTAATTATGTGGAGTTGCATACATTATCTACACACATATTATAAGTACTCTAAGATAGGTTCAGAAGCCGAAGGCATATATCATACCCATACCTGTCACGAATTCGACTGTTTTTTTTTTGTAAAAAAAAATCAATATCACATTATTAATTATACATGTCGGACTGAACTCGAGTTATATACGTGAGTGATCCGTTTTATTTCACTATGATTGTAGATTACGTTGGTCATCAAATTCGAAAAATTGAATTCGATATCGAAAAGTCATTACGACATCGAATTCGATGTCGTAATGACTACTGTAATGTATTACTTTACTGCAGGACCTGCTGGTGGAGGTGGTTGGCGGCGGAGGCGACGATGTGCTGCAATGCTGGTCATTTTCTACGGTTTCTGAACGCATTTTAGAGGACTTACGATATGTGTGTAGATAAACGTTGTTAAAATATTCAATTTAAATATTAAAAACAGTGATCACACGGGTCCTTGAAAATGTGTATGCGAAATACGGTCGCGTCACATCGGCGTATAACATATTTCTACTTAACTACTTAGGTACAGATAATATTTAATCTAATCCTAATCTATTAGTGCAAAAAGCTTCCATTTAGAAAATGCAGTGGTAGTATATGTACTACTACCGCATACTCTAAATGGAAGCATACTGTTACATAATACATGCACACTTTGTTACAATGGTGTTCGCACACATCAGCTATAACAATGTTATAATTAGAATACTGTTTAACACCATAACAACATTCTGATTTTGATAGTCCTACTTCGTTTGCCCGACTAGATAATTTGATATAATTTTAAAGTAAAATAATACCTACCTCTTTACAAGATTAATAAGTTAATCCACAATCTAATTAATATTATTTAAGGCAAGGAGATTGGAGTCATTTATAAAATAATCGAAACCCCTTAGTCATTTTACCCTCTCATAAATATTATAAAATATATAAGAACAGGTGAAAAATCTTCGATACCAATCTACTAAACAGCGGTCAAGAGCGAGCCGTCCTCTCTCACCGAAGGATCCGAGCCGTTGTCTAACAATATTTGATCTCATAATATTTTTAGCTTACAAAAAATTACACACAGCATTGAATTGCTTCGCAGGAATGTGCAAGTTTCCTTACGGCGTTTTCCTTAACCAAAAAGCTCGTGATAAATTACAAATTTAATTTCGCACATAAATTCCGAAAAACTCAGAGGTGCGAGCCAGGGCTCGAATCCACGACCCCCATGTTGTAGATTAGGTTAAACCAAGCTATAAGCTAAACCAATAAGAATTCGTTTTAAACGTTCTGTTTCGGAACCCTAAAAAGCAACACACATAGCCGATCCTCATAAATTACCAACGATAAAACCAATTTCAGCTTTACTTTTCATACATAATACCTGTATATTATTAAAGCGGTCTGTATTTTTTAGCAAACTGCGGCTCTCGTAACGTGTAATAAAATACCGGGTATGTTGAATAACGGTGCACACAATATGGCAAATTTTGTTTGCTGTTACTCGAGATTGATGTCGCTTTTGCCACAAGCTTTATTGCCACAAAACTATATCGGAATACGTATAACCTAACCAACTTAGAAAAGTTGAAAAACCCCCGACATTGTCATTCAAAAGTTCAATATTTTGAAAACGGGTGAACCGTTTTTAATGAAACTTAGCTTAGAACCATCTCGATTAAACTAGCTTTCGATTAAAAACAAACCGCATCGAAATCGGTCCATCCGTTTCGGAGCTATGATGTCACAGACAGATACACAGAAACACATCTGTGTGTCTGTGTATCTGTGTATCACACACACACACAGATACACAGATACACAAGTCAAACTTATAACACCCCTCTTTTTAGTGGGGTTAAAGAGGAAAGAGTTCATCGATTTGTATGGGACCCGAGCGTGAAACATTTTGCGTAGGTAGCTATTTTGACGTCACAAGTGTAATTTAGTGAGGAAATCCAAACTTTTCAACCCCCGACGAAAAAGAAGGGTGTTATAAGTTTGACATGTGTATCCGTGTGTCTGTGTATCTGTGTATCTGTCTGTGGCATCGTAGCTCGTAAACGGATGGACGGATTTGGACGCGGTTTTTTTTAATCGAAAGCTAGTTTAATCGAGATGGCTCTTAGCTTTAGCTTAGCGTTTCATAAAAATTGGTTGAGCCGTTTTTGAGATATTAAACTTTTAAATGTCTCAAATTCAGATCCCAGATGTGAGAGCCCGTTGATGTCTTCAGTATGGCTAAGTTCGGAAATTCGTAATCCGGGAGCTCGTTGATATCTTGGATTTTTTGTTGGTTTAAGTCAAATAATAAAATATGTATTGTGAAGTGAATTATAATGTAAAAATCATGAAACAAAACACTTGTATTAAAATTTAAAAACCCCCGACGAAAATAAAGCATCCAAAAAAAATTAAACTAAAAAAATAATGCCTAATATATTTTGCTAGTATGGATTAGTATGGACGGAAGTATGGATTGTCCCTTTCAGTTCAATATACCTAGCAAATTTTTTATCTAAACGTCGTCGGTGTCGGGGGATCGCTAAAGTCAACAGCAAACTAAAGTATATTGTTTTATAGAAAGAGTAACTGTGGTTGACTATAGCGATCCCCCGACACCGACGACGCTTAGATAAAAATTTTGCTAGGTATATTGAACTGAAAGGGCCAATCCATACTTCCGTCCATACTAATCCATAGTAGCAAAATATATTAGGCAATATTTTTTAATTCATGATCTCAATTGGAAAATCTTTTTGTATTTTTTTATTTATTTTTCCAATTTTTTATTTTTTTTATTTTTACGGTCTTCCCGTGAGTATCAATTATATTTTTAATAAACTCACCGAAACATGAATACACAGAAAAAAACTAGAAAAATACCAACCCCAACCAACCAATATTTTTTAATTTTTTTAGTTTTTATTTTTTTGTTGGTGTTTGAACAGTTAACTGTTGATCAATAAGGTATTCATGTTTCAGTGAGTATTTTAAAACAATAATCGATTTTCAAATTGGGACAAAATACAAATAGATACTCCAACTGTGATCATGAATAAGGTATTTTTTCCCCAAGTTACTTACTATCAGACGACTTGATATTTTTTTCCCTCAGACTGTTAAAGTGTCCCACTGTTGGGCTAACGCCTCCCCCTTTCTTCACCCATTCGTCGTGGGCATGCTCCTACCACTTTACTTGATATGCGTCTAATCGTGTCCTTTACGGCCGCCCTGCTTCCATAACATGAGCTCATTGCATGACAAAATGGCCAGCTGTGCGCGAAAGCCTTTAAAAATAGTCGTAGCCTTTTACTGACCGAGCGAAGGAAGTGATTGAAGCATCTCGGTTCCAGCTTGGAAAAAAATTCGACCGCCTGTCCAACTAGCATTTCTCAACCGATTTTCGTGAAATTTGGTAAGCAGGTTCGCTAATTAGGTATTTTTTTGTGAATTGGACCAAGTGCGAGTCGGACTCGCGCACGAGGGTTCCGTAGAAAGATTTTAACGCTTTTCCCCAGTGTTTTAAAAGTCCAGTGTTAGCAGAGCCCTGCTGCTAAGCAAAATTCCACGCGTTGCAGAGAAAAAGGGTTCCGTTTTTTTTTCCTTTTGAGGTACGGAACCCTAAAAAACGGAAAATGTTCAAAAATGAGGTCGCGAGGTCACAGAGCTAGTTTGCTTTAACCTTATTTTTATGCTGCAAGCCCACACTGTTAGTTGTTTGTTAAATTGTCGTATGGCTTTCCCGATAAAAATAACTAATTGAATGATATCCTTGAAGTCCGGACGTCACCGAATTCTCCTACGTCATAAGTATAACAATTAATTAGTTGACAATTAAGCGCTTCTTTCTGGCGAGCCGTTTCAGTGACATGAGGGGGGTTAATATTATATAATTTATTGAATCAGTTAATATTGTGTTCTTATAGAAAACCGTTTATTTAATGATTCGCCGCAGCGAGAAAGATGAAAAAGGAAAAATAGGATACAATACAATACAATACAATACAATACAATGCAATACAATGTATTGTACAAGAACTCTTTATTGAACACCACATAATAAACAAATTAGAAAAAAAGGTACTTACAAAGAAAATGCAACCCAACCCAACCCAAGTACCTACCCAAGTAGTATATTTTTTTGGCACGTTATTGTAAAATTACACAATATTTTTTTCTACAGCTTGAATAAATATTTTTCTTACACGGAGATGAAGTGTAAAATTTACCTTTAATAGGAAACTACATAATTCAACGATTTACCCACAGTCTAATTTTGACCACCAGGCGATCGCTACCTAGTACATATTTTTAAATTCTTCTCTTTTCAACATTTTTTTTCATTATCTCTTATCTTTTAGTTATTCTTGTGTAACTGTTTTTGAACTAGGTACTTTCGAAGGCCGGGAAGACAGGGGTTGAATAACTCGTATATCATAGTCAATCCCACTCGTAAGGCAACCCCTTTCTTCTCGGCCTCTGCCGTAATGTACTATTACCATAAAATAAAATATGTTTACTTATAGGAAAAATAACGCGATAAACGCATATAAGCGAGCAAGTTAGTGAGTCAATCAAGTCCTGTCAAATCTTTCTGGTTACAGCGAAAGTCCATCAATAAATTCTATTTATAGTAAGTAAGTACACAGTAATAGGGAGAATTATTAACTTGGCCCTGTTCAATACAACCAGCTATCTTTTCGATTTTATGGGTCAAAATCGGTGATCATCTATTTTTGCTTTTCTGCTTTCATTGTTGCATAAAAAAGGAACACGTAAACAAAACCAGAGTAATAAAATGTGAGGCCATCCGAAAACACGATAAAAATGTTTTATCTGACCTATCAGGCAATATACGGTAGCCAGAACGATCTCCATGCAGCTATAAACTGTGGTTAGTCGGACGAACAGATAACATGACAAGATAGGTGAAAAAAGACAATATAGAAATTCATTTAATTTTATCCCGCCAATGTCACTTTAAATAATAAATACCATGGGACAATTGGCACCAATTGATATAGTCCCAAACTAGGCAAAGCCTGTTCTACAGGTACTAGACAACGGAGAAACATACTTTATATAGATAAATACATACTTAATTGCATATTAAACATCCAAGACCCAAGAAGAAACATTCGTATTCATAATACAAACATTTGCCCCGACCGGGGTTCGAACCCGGGACTTCAAGCTTCATGCCTCAAGCCAGGGTAAAAAGCTAATAGATTACTTTTTGGAAGCGTATAGTTAAACAACATGGACTTTACAGTTCGCGCAAATTGCGAAGGCGAGTGAGCTTCACATGTGGTCATACGTGTACCTACGTACGCGTTGATAGCCAATCAAAAGTGCATGCATTGTTATAATGTGTGTGTTTGACTGAACAATCAGTTCACTAGTATTTTTAATGTTTTCGTGACACTAGAAGCTTTGAAAACGACTCTTTTCCACTACAAGCAAAGGCCCTTAGACGTTGTACTTAAACTGCGAGAGCTATACTATACTCAAGAGCAATAAAAACGGGTCACTTTGTATGAACAATTCCATACCTACAAAGTGACCCGTTTTTTTTGCTCTTGAGCGTATGTTAGAAATCTCAGCAGGGAAAAAGAGTCTAGTCCTAAGAAACCCAAAAACAAAATTGAAACTTGGTCGTGACGTATACATACAATACAACGTACGGAGCGGAGTTGCAATCCAGTACACATTCTCATTTATATTACTTTGCCAACTTTATTGTTAGCAAGACTGTATATTTTCGTAAACGGTAAACGTAATTATGATGGATAATGTCATACTTGCAAAAGTTTTTTACTTAGTTTGTTACAGATTTACTGGATTTACAGCAAGTACCTTAATACCTTATGTTTCTCTGGCATATTGTATCATGTTTGGAAACAGTTCCTTTCCTCAACGAATACTCGCAGCCATAATACTGGTGCAGAATATGTAGGATAAAACTAGTCTTAAAATACGTAGTGAGTCATCCGTTCCTTCAATAATATCTACTTACATAAGTTACTAATTAGGCAAGTAAACGCTATAACTTATGACATAAATTCAATTAGGTAAGCGTGTGGTATTTGCTTGACCTTAACGTTTTATTATAACTATCACTGAGTACAGCAATGCTATAATATTAAATTATCGGTATCAACAGCGGGAACACGCAAAAACTCCGAAAAGTCATAATTTCGAAAGCACCGTTAGTCCGAATTTGCATTATCCAGAAGCTTATTTTCTGCTGAACGAAAACTTTGGTGTACATGATTTTGAAAATATGTGTAGGTTACAATTAAATAGGTTTGTTTTAAATGAATTAAAACACAATTACCTACTACGGCGGAACTTAGCGTTCGGAATACTGAAGATTCAAACTAATAATATTTAGACATAAGACATAGGTAATGAAAACGGGTTTGATGAGCTCCCGATATTTCGATGCAGCTACATGCTTCATGATCACGGGCAAACTGACGAAACGAGGGTAGATACTAATAATATTTACTTGAGAATTAAGTTTTTCGCATTTATGGTCGTGTACCCATCAACACCTTATGCGTTATGGAAATTATTAATCACAAATACTCTTTTAGGGCTTCCTCAAAACGTCCGATTTTAGAGCTCATAATAAAAAACATTTGCCGATTTCAATCCCTACTTGCTAAATTCGCTAACTCGGGGATCCAGTTAAGTTATGGTCTCCGTTAGAAAGGAGTGCCATTGAACCCTGTTATTTTGGCAATTTTATCGCTGTAATAAGATATTCGACGGCCATTCGAAAGATGCTGATAGAGGCTATAATCGTAACAAATTTACTTAATTCTATGTACAGTCGAGCAAATTGATTCCTGACCCGCCATACAACGTTTAATAGTAAACGTCATAACGATTTTCCTTGTCAACTAGTGTTTTATTTGAATCAGTTTATAAATGGGCAAGGCAAAAGCAACGAACCCCAAGTTTAAGTAACAATTATTGGCCCACTAACAAGAACCGAACTCTTAAAACAATTTCAGCATGGTCATGAATTTTTAAATAAGTCTGCGGTAGAGGTTCACTGCATTAAGCCTACTCCCGGTCTGACGCAACATCAGGTGGAATGAAAGGGGTACAGTATAAGGTTAAGTTTTCTTGTTTAAAATACTTAGAGTCTGTTTCACCTTCCTCAGACAAAACAAACAGAGACTGTAGCAGATTTTCTGTCAGATATGATTATTGGAGGGTGAAACCGGCGGTTGAAATAAAAAACCGGCCAAGTTAGACTCGCGCACTGAGGCTTCATAGTCATATCTAGAAATATTTGCGTTACTTTATGTACAGTTCTTCCGATATAGAGTAGATGGACAGGCGGACAGCGCCATCTCTTGTCCGATAGTGGAACAAATGTAATTTTCGATGATTCCTAAAAAACTGTGCAATTCGAAGACATTACTTTATTTTGCTTGTAAAATTTACAAGTAAACATCTATTATACAACGTGTTACAAAATAACTCGTAAAAAATATGGATAGAGTTAATTTGCATATCAATGAAAAAATGTTCTTTTTTCTTACAGTGATTTATAAGGGACCCTTTAATCCCCTTTCCGCTTTACAGGTATTTTTGTAACGTCCTGTATTTAAATATTAGGGGTTTGAGATTACCTGCTGTGACAGACAGACAGAATAGATAGACGGACAAAAGGGTTCCTTTTTATTAACATTTTGGTTCGGAACCCTAAAAGGGCAGTGGACTTCTTCATTTGAATAATTCATTATGTTAAGAACTTATTTCAAGCATATTTATATAATGCCAAGTAGTAAGTTCTAAACGAAGTTTAAACTTATTACAAATTAGGCAACGAAGTACTTTGTGAGCGATTGAAAGCTTATAAGTTTATACTTTGAGTCTGTACCTTGACGTTATTATTATTCGATTCCACTGAAATTATACATCTACAGTACTTACTCTAAATTAACTTTCTTGTTTTTTTTTAATCTTTACCTATTTAATTTGTATGTTTTACCGAAAAGCAAACACAATAATAGACACAATTTGCTCCGTTTGATTTGTGCAACAACGTCTCTAAATGTAAGTATTATTTTTAGATTAAGTACATTATACTGTTTAAACATGGATGGGGGTGGTCATTAGTAAATTACATAATTGTAATTTTTATATATCTTGAGTATAATTTATCCTGAAAATATCCTAATAAAGATCCTTACATCATCATCATCATCATCATTATCATCATCATCATCATCATCATCACCATCATCATCATCATTCATGTCAGCCAAAAGACGTCTACTGCTGGACATGGACCTCCCCCAAGGCTCTCCACTCAGACCGGTCTTGCGCTCTCCGCATCCACCGCGATCCAGCGATCTTTACTAGGTCGTCACTTCATCTTGTTCGAGGCCTTCCGACAGCTCGTCTCCCGGTCCGTGGACGCCAAAGATCCTTTATCAAAATAAAAGTCAAAGTCGCTGTTAATTGTACAAAAACTAAGTAAAATAAAAGATAAAATAATTTAAACCAAATAAAACCTATTTACTTACACGCACGTGACAAGAGAGAGCAACGACAATTTGTTTTCAAAAGTTTTGCATTAACTACTAGGTTTCCCACTAGCCACGAAATGTAAACCAAAATATTTTATGGTGATATTTTGGTTTACATTTCGTTTTGTCGCCTCTCACGTTGACAAATAAAATAGGGGGAAGCAGCCTTGGTTACGGGCCAGGATATTCAGCATCATAATTAGCTTATCACTCTTCTCTTGTACCTTGTCACCCTACTGTCAGGTACAAACCGTCTTACATAATTTGACAAAACGTGTAAAGGTGCAAATGTTGTGTTACTTCGTTTGATGGTGACTGTACGTGTACGTGACCAGTCTAATGTTATACGACTCGAGCGTTGCCACT
This sequence comes from Clepsis dumicolana, assembly GCA_963691665.1. Classification (NCBI taxonomy): domain Eukaryota; kingdom Metazoa; phylum Arthropoda; class Insecta; order Lepidoptera; family Tortricidae; genus Clepsis; species Clepsis dumicolana. Next base: position 7,197,573 of record OY829521.1, read on the forward strand.
CCCTTGATGAAGTAATTATGCAGACTATATATCATCACCATCATCATCACTAGGCTACTACGGCAATTAGTGTATAATTTGTTCTATCTACTTAGGTACTAAGTAGTTCTCTCTAATGTCTCAGCAAATAATCATGCTCAATATAAAACGTACTGCAGCTAGCAACTAATCCCAAACACGTGCTTAAAGCCAACACTTTTTTCACCACATTTGATATTTAATAGCGCCACTTGAGTGGCCAAATGATAATGGAGTGTCATTACCAAACGATTCAATGAACCCATATGCCATGCGCAGCTCGTAGCTTATCTAGATTGATATCTGATATCCAATTATACAGTGTTTACAAATAGTCTAACCAATGTCATGGGTAATGATAATGACAGTGAATAAATTGAAAATCGATTGGTTAAGTACAACTAAGTACTTACCATTAGATAATGGTAATGGACTGAGTTCTGTTTAGTTTTTGCATTAAAATAAAGTTTATATTTGACTAATACGTAGTTCAGAAAAAAAATAGCGTACCTATTTATTATACCTACGCTATAAGATTATGGCTAGTTGTAGCTCGTTTCTTCAATATATATGCGACAGGGTAGTGATAGCGGTTGAAGCGCTAGTATAACTACCACCCATATTTAGACTAAATTGTGAATATGTGTGAGAATTAGTTTACTATCAATATGATTAGTTTTCATTATTGTTAATGACTTAGTATTCTTCAAAAATCCATACCGAGACATAATTTTTTCAAAGCAATTAGCTCAGATATCGTTTTATACAGTCATTATTTTAATTCTTAAAATTACCCAGTTGAGACAAGAACAAGAGACAAACAATTAAATTACCTCTCACTACAATAGAAAAGTACAAAATGATAAAATCCACGATTGGCTTAGGTGCACAGTGGTTTACTTAAGTGTTTCTTTAAATAACGGAACGTTTTTACAACAAAAAGCAAATTCCTTAGAGGGTTTCGTGTGAGTTGGACGTGTCTTGTGAGAGCCAGGAGTAATTTATTTGTTAAAAAAACCGGCCAAGTGCTAGTCGGACTCGCGCACCGAGGTTGCGTATATTTGTAGGTAAAATAAATAGTTCGCCTATCACGGGAATCGAGTCCCGAAGATTTTTCCCAATATTCCCTAAGTGTTTTAGGTTTTCGGTGCTAGGAGAGCCCTACTCCTAAGCAAAACATATCAGACAGACAAAAAAATAAATTTGTTTTATTCTTACTGTAATGTTTACATAAACCTCCATTAAGTAGAATAACTTAAGTGGTTCCTTTTACCATTTTGGTATGGAACCCCAATACGGAGACGCAAATATTTTCATAAAACAGAACATTAGGTGTGCCATTTAATTTAATCCTAGGATTATTTCTAGAGACATTTTACAAATTAAAAACTCGTGTTTGTTTGTTTCAGGTCATCAACGAGCAATTTGATCACGTATGACGAAACATGGAGAGCGTAGGCAACAATACCACATTATATGATGATGATCATCCACTAGACTTCAGATTTCAATCAAATATAAGCTCTGATACAGATATTTTACCAGCGTTTGTAATATGGCCGCTAGAAAAATGCATAGAAAGAAATTTAATAAACCTCACAGATGATATTATGAATAGTGTATACTTTTTCAATGGGACTGAAATAAAATGCAGAGAGCACGCGCCTGTTTTAACAAGGAGCATCTTTGTTCGAGCGAGTGTGTTGTCTGCTATAGCCGTGTTGTCTTTCTTTGCAAATGTGGCAACAATTATTAGTATTCGCAGAGGAAAACGAAGCAGAGGTCGGGCAAGGCCGTCTTGGACAGCGATTTACAGCCTAATATTTCAATTAAGCATTGCTGATCTTCTTGTAACGATATTCTGTATTGGAGGCGAAGCTGCCTGGTCGTTTACAGTGGAATGGTACGCCGGGAATGTGGTGTGCAAACTGTTCAAGTTTGTACAAATGTTTTCGCTTTACTTAAGTACATTCATACTAGTACTTATCGGAGTGGATCGGTGGCTGGCTGTCAAGTATCCTATGAAAAGTATGGCCACGGCAACAAGAAGCGGAAGACTTGTCATAATTGCTTGGGTTATGAGTTTCATATTAAGCATACCTCAGGTGAGTGTTTGAAATATTAAAACGAATTCTAGTTACGGAGTCTTCAAGCAGTTGCCCCCACTAATTACTTTGAGTGAAGATATCAACGCTCCTCCATGTTTAATTTTACCGTAGCAATTAAAACTTACTTGAGAAGATACAAAAATCAATTTTAATGTTTTATTAAGTATTGACAAGAAGTTAGACAATGGGTATCGCTGACCTCAACACTAAATAAATTCATAATATACATAAACACACTTTGCATAATGAAAAATTGAATACGCGATGTGGCAAAAATTACGTGGAGCTAATCCGTACAATGTTGACACGAGTGAGCGCTTTTGCACTTCCAATGCGTAGAAATTTGTTATTAATCGTTTTGAGGAATTCCAACAAAAGTGAGAACTACAGTTTTCTGTAAAGTGTTTTTAGCTCGATAATGTTTCCGTTAAACTTTCAATGCACTAATTAATTAGTAGAAGGTCGTTCCGTTATCATTTCAAAAGGGAAAAGTGTTAATATCTTGCAATCTTTAACAGGGTGTCAGAAAAGCCTCCCACTATTGTTACAGGCAAACTACTTACATACGTTTTGAATACATTATCTGCTGATTCGTTATGGATTTCAAATTTCTATGCCACTTTGAGAAAACAATGTCAAATTTGTACACTCATAAGGCGTCATTTTACAACCTTGAGGCCAATGTTTCTTGAACTAACCATAATGTTTTCAACTTCAATGATCAGCGTTATTTACCCACGATCAAATTACCATTACGTTTTTCCAAACTGACAGATTTGTATTAAATTGGCAGTTTAAGTAATTTACGACGCTAATGATATGAATTATGTCGTGAATAGTAAATGATAACAGAACTGATGGGTAGTTTCCCTGAGTCAGCAAATTATATAGGTGCATGTATTTTGACATCTTAATTTGGCATGTAGTAGGGTTCTGTCCTATTGAAGGTGGCATTGCAGTCACATTCTGTTGAATCTTTTCCATTGGGAACTTTTGGTAGTGTTTATGTAGCTGTAAATATAACAAGGAATGACGCTGAAATGTTATAACTCATGCTAGTGTAATGCCCGATTTAGGGAAGAGTGACAAAAGAAATGGGAGCCATTTGCCGAGCATTGGGATAGGCTATTAAGACATAGCCTATAAAAAAATTGTATCAAAAATCAACGCTACATCTATATACAACATGATAACATTATATCACGATCTCGAGGCTTCAATTCGACTAGGTAACTATTTGTGACTAACACTTAGCCCAGAAGCAAACTTCAAGGATTCTTAAAATAGCTGCACTTACCATTCTCAACATATTGACGAGAGGGTTAACACTCGAGTTGAACTTTCATAATAGCAGTTTCTGGTCCTGGCTCTGCCTGCCTCAAAAGTTCATGCTGGTTGGAACTAAACAATACACTTACAGAACGAACAGCGGCAGAAATTAAAGAAGTAAGAGCAGTTGACACACAGTACACAATCGACCATACGTGCACACGTTCACGGATATAGAATAAAACCCTTATTATTTTGTATTAGTTTCGTCTTATATCCATTTGATTGTTTTTGCCGGAATGGGAGAAACAAAACTAATCAATTACAAAAACTCGTTGCCCTGAGCGTTAGTTCTTATGACAAGGGAACAAATTGTTTTCCACTTACCGTGTATACCTTTTCTTTGTTCCAGGCAATTGTATTTCGAGTGGCTGAGGGGCCATTCGTCGAGGAATTTTACCAGTGTGTCACACACGGGTTTTACACTGATCGGTGGCAGGAGCAAGCGTACACGACATTGTCCTTGATTTTCATGTTTATTCTGCCGCTTCTCATACTCGTTTCGACATACGTCTCCACCGTTCGGACTATTGCTCGTAAGTGATTTTTGTTCAACTTTTATTATATGTAGATGAAATTGTATTACGTAGGACCTTCGGGAGAAGCTTTCCCCTCTCCCACGCTACCCTTGAAAGTCCGTAAGCCTATCTTACATAACAACGTCACGTAAGACATATTATCTCACAAGACACTGTCAAATTAAACCGCATTTTCCTACTTAATGTATTCTACGCTTATTTCAAAATCATCAATTAGTTTCTTTACGATTCGAGAAAGATAAATTGTCGGTTTTCATTCATTCATTTCATTCCACTCAGCGGGTGTTATTAAAATTTAATCAACAGTTTGATATCGTGTTTACATAGTGAAATAAACGGATCACTCACGTATGTCAGTCGAGTATAGTCGTGTTTACGTACTTTATTTATTCACTTACTACGCGTTAATTGAAACATCTACCTATAGCATTTGTTTACCCGAATCCTACCTAAATGCAATGTCGGTACAAGTATTAAAAATTTAATACGTACTGTACGCCCGAACATAATACCTTATGGATTTTTTTCCTACTCATGGAAATCCCATGATTTGCAGTAGTCTATGGGATGGCGAATCTTTACTGGTTGCCATTTTTTTTATGAAAAACATGCCTACCTAATAATGTGGCTATGAGTTGTCATCAAACAAACTTGACTTAGTGATAAAATTACAACTGTCAGTAAGATCTGGATTACGACGGTACATGATTCAACCACTTTAGGTTCGCGGTCTAGAGTTACTATTCCAATTTCGTCAAAGTTTAGATACGAGGTTGAGTACCGTCGATTAGTCACTTATAATAACTATCGATCTGACAAAAATGTACGCAGTGTGGGGTCAACTTATATTGATCTGAGAAATCTATAGACCGACATAAAAAAAATTGATTTTGAGGCTTTTTGGAGTGGTTGTGTTATAAGAGCTACCTTCATACCAAATTTCAAGTTTCTAGGACAACTGGAAGTGCCCTTTAGGTTTTCAAAGTACGGCAATTTGTATGGAAACGACCTTTATAATGACTGTATCGTTTGATTACGTTGACATAGAAGGTTGATTTTTTCACAGCTTCAAGGGACCGCATGCTTGAGTATTTGATATTAATTTCAGCATGCTACCTCCACGCGTTCCAGAGAAAAAGGGTCTTGACAGACAGACAGACGCACAACAAAGTGATCCTATAAGGGTTCCGTTTTTTCCTTTTGAGGTACGGAACTCTAAAAAGTAAAAATAAAAATAACTATCGACGCGACGTGCCTGAACTATTTTGTCACTGACCACCGCGGGATATTGCCATGTTTCGATATCTCTAGATGAGTCATAAAAATACCTGGTTGATGTGCTAAATTTTGATGTAAGTAACTCAAACTCAAACTTCCAAATCCCTAGTTGATTAAAATTACACCAAATTGCTATTGCCAAATTATTTCAAGTACAGTTGTAATGAAGTTTCCGTCTTGAATAATTTGGGTGTTTAAGACTTTTAGATGTCAAAGTTAGTCATCTTATTTTAATACCTTTACTCGATCTTAAATTTGTTTGAAAACCATTTCTTTGATGTAAGTAACGAGAGTGAATTACAAGTACTTTAAATGACCCCAAAGCTTCTCTGTACTTATAAAAAAAACAGCTAGTTAATCAAGTACAGAGAGTAAGCTTGATATATTTATGTAAAAGAAAAACTCCTCAAACAAATAGTCTTGTATAGGCTATTTTCCTTTTGAATAGACTATTTTTAACGGCTGTTTGAAAGCCAGCCTAGAATTTCTTTGCGAAGCAATGTCAGGATCTCACGATTTTTTTTTCAAAGCTCAATATAAAGCGCGGCCTTTTGCTCCCATGATCGTTTACGGTGTTTCAATGACGTGAGTGAGATCTATCTGTCAATTTCCACCAATCGTGGGCCAGTTAGTAGCTTGTCTCTCATTGGTGTAGAATGACAGATAGACCTCCCTCATCACTATCGAACCTAGCGGATCCCCGCGATAGCCTTCATTGACTACTGACACAGGAAGAGTAGACTTACACAATAATAATAATATGCTAATAATTACATGCTAAAAAGAACAAACTTTTTATTTCTTTTCTGTACGGAAGTACCTATTCATTGTTTGTTCGTTCGTTTAAATAATTAATTGAGTCCATATTTATGAACTAAAATAGTATGAGCTTGAGCATTTTGTTCGTTTTCACCGACATGACATTGATTATATAAATAAACACGTTAATAAAAGTGCATCATAAACAGAACAACAAAATACTGTAATAGTACATTATGATACAAGTGTGCTAAGTTGGTCAGTCGAGGCGGGTTTGAAACCTGAGCGAAGCGAAGGCTTTAATATAGCCGAGGAGTGTAATGACTAATGCTCACGCGTTTCATACGACGTTTTTCAACACACATGCGAGGAAAAAAAAAAAGTAAAAATTAACTAAGTATTCAACTGACCTATGTTGTTGTGATAAACGTCCGAGTATTTCTTTAAGATCACAGTTAAACGTTAATACGTTTTGATGTCTGTGCCAGTTTTCGCCCGTACAGTGATTTTCAAAATTGAGTAAATCTATCTAAGTATTATTCACCACAACGAACTATATTGTACGAGTAATGCCCGTTTTCACCAACGACACCTAAGTCATCACCTAGTCAGGGGACCCCTATCCTAAGTGGCCCTTTATATCTCTCCCTAACCTAATTTCATTTTCACCATCCTAGGTAACACCTTAATAGGGGTCCCCTAAATAAGTGACGGGTTGTTTTGTCTATAGTGATTTCTAAAACCGGTTTTGTATCGATAATTTTTTTTAAGAGAAATAACTTCAAAAATCGTGTATAAAAAATTAAACCAACATGTTAAAAACATAGATAAACTAGACAAATATATCATTAATACTAAATTGACGTCTTATTTCTTATTTTTGAATGTTGACTAAGGCTGTATGGCATTATCTTTGCCATCCAGAAAAATAAGAACTTACAGTGACAGTTTTTAACCATCTAATTTTTTTCGAACTTTCGGTGCGATGATTGTAGTTTATTAGCGAGCATTCATTGACTGAAACTGGAATGATTAGATCTGATATTTTATTCATGAACTGTACATATTTTCAAAGCATTGTTATTCGATTTCTTTGAAACCCGTATAATACAGAACAGACCAGACCCACGAGCGCGCGTGTTAATTAATCGCTTCTCGTGTGATTGCTACATGCAGAAATACCGTTGGGTTTATAAAAAACAAACAGAACAGGATTATATTTTAAGTGAAAACGGATAGCGAAATCAATAATAAATTGACACAGTGCGCGGCGTGTTGTTATAATTGAACGCGGCTTTTGGTTTGTTTTGTATTCTGAGGGTCATTAATAGACTGATGATGAATATTAAGCATTCGTCCATCTGCGATGAGGTCTTCCTTTATACAGAACTATTCTTCTTCTGTTCTGAGTTATCCTTATATTCCAAATACCTATAATGTAATATTTTTTTAAATATGAAAAGCACGCTTTCTTTCGACATTCTACGAGTAGGTATATCATATGAGAAATCTTTAGTATCTATCATACTTTGTTAAATCATCTGATCTTCAGTCTGATCTAAACAAGTCTGATGTGAATATTAAATCTAATTATTCAACAGCTTCAAAACTCTACAAAATCATTTAAATAGCCTTCCATTTTATATAAATCTTATCAGTTTTAGTTAATTATTGCATAACAAATGCACGATAACCTATAAAAATTAAAACGCATCTGCGACTGCGCGAACTGTCACTTAGCTCTAGGGGGTCAATATTCGAGCCCCTAAACTTAGGGGGCCCCCTAAGCAGTTAGGTGTTACTTAAGCGTTGGTGAAACGGAAATTGGTCTTAGGTGTCACCTAAAAGAGCTAAGGGGTCCCTTAAATATTAGGAGTCGTTGGTGAAAACGGGCATTAGCCAGTTTAATTACCTAGTAGCCTTATTCAAAGTGTGCTCCGTGGAGCCATGGGGCTCCGCAAAGAGTTTGTGGGGAGTCCGCGGTACGTGTTACTTGGCCACAATACATTCTTTAGGAGGACAAGTTCAGAAAATAAATACAATTAAGTAACTAATTATTAATAACTGCGTGATCACGATAGTTAGTTCAATAAGCTGGCTTTAAACACATTTTCAGAAAACGTTTAATACTTACATGACTGGTCATTTTCACTATTCTTTCATTGTATAAAACTTTTAGTTTTAGTTCATCGGTTAACATGTATTTCTCTTTTAATTTAGATAGCATAATAATTGACTTGAAAAACATCAATTACATTTTGTATTCACTTCGTATTTCTTGATTCTACATTTAGATCTTTTTCAATAATTAAAACTCTAGAGTTTTCAAAGTTATAAACAAAACAAATACAAGAAAGACGACAGCACTGAATTTTTTTTTTCGCGCTTGTTCCGCGCCATATGTTATGTAATGCGCGCGCAGTTTCAGGTCAAGGCCAGACCAAACCGCCATACAACCTAATATTAAAAATATGTATGATAAACTACAAAATAATGTTTTAAGTACGCAAATAAATGTTAATTCGTAGACAAAAGATTACTAAGATTAAGATTAAGATTAGATTTACTTATTTAGAAATTTAGTAATTTTCTGTCTTCTTAATCTAAAATATTTTATTTATGTACAATAATTTGTTCATTGCTTTTAGGCGGGAAAAGACTTTGCTGAGATTTAAAAGAGCACATAATATATTAACCCGACACTATACCGAAGATATCCCGAACGTTAGCCTGTACGAGATTAGTATGGCCCTCAAACAGCTGAAGAATGGCAAAGCCCCAGGTGACGACGGAATTACAGCCGAGCTCCTGAAGGCGGGTGGTAAAGCAGTCCTTAGGGGCCTCCAGACGCTGTTTAGTTCCGTCCTCCACGAAGGGAGAACGCCGAACGCGTGCAACAGAAGTGTGGTGGTGCTTTTCTTCAAAAAAGGTGATAACACCTTGCTGAAGAATTATAGACCCATCTCACTTCTGAGCCATGTTTACAAGCTGTTTTCGAGGGTCATCACGAATCGTCTCGCGCGCAGGTTTGACGATTTCCAGCCTCCCGAACAAGCCGGCTTCCGAAAAGGCTATAGCACCGTGGACCACATACATGCGTTGCGGCAGGTTATACAGAAGACCGAAGAGTATAACCTGCCCCTTTGTCTTGCATTTGTGGACTACGAGTAAGCCTTTGATTCGATCGAGACCTGGGCTGTGCTGCAGTCTCTCCAGCGGTGCCAAGTTGACTACCGGTATATCGAAGTGTTGATGTGACTGTACGAAAACGCCACTATGTCCGTCCGACTACATGACCAGACCACGAAGCCTATTCCTCTGCAGCGGGGAGTCAGACAAGGAGATGTGATCTCTCCGAAGTTGTTCACCGCTGCATTGGAGGATGCTTTTAAGGTTCTGGACTGGAAAGGACGAGGCATCAACATAAATGGCGAGTACATCACTCACCTTCGATTCGCCGACGATATTGTGGTCATGGCTGAGACCATGGAGGACCTCAGTGCTATGCTCGCTGACCTCAGCAGAGTTTCCGACCGAGTTGGCCTGAGGATGAACATGGACAAGACGAAAGTCATGTCCAATGTCCATGTTGTGCCAACTCCCGTAATAATCGGAAGCTCTGCGCTCGAAGTTGTTGACGACTATGTCTACCTAGGACAAACGGTCCAGTTAGGTAGGTCCAACTTCGAGAAAGAGGTCACTCGTCGAATCCGACTGGGCTGGGCAGCGTTCGGGAAGCTTCGCAGTGTCTTTTCGTCCAAATTACCGCAGTGTTTGAAGTCAAAAGTCTTTGACCAGTGTGTGTTGCCAGTGATGACTTACGGATCTGAGACGTGGGCGCTAACGATGGGCCTCATAAGGAAGCTCAAAGTCACTCAGAGGGCGATGGAGAGGGCTATGCTCGGGGTTTCTCTGTGGGACAGAATCAGAAATGATGATATCCGCAGTAGAACTAAAGTTACCGACATAGCCCGAAGAATTGCGAAACTTAAGTGGCAGTGGGCGGGGCACATTGCTCGCAGAACTGACGGCCGATGGGGTCGGAAGGTTCTCGAATGGCGTCCACGGACCGGGAGACGAGCTGTCGGTAGGCCTCCAACAAGATGGAGCGACGACCTAGTAAAGATCGCGGGACCGCGGTGGATGCGGAAAGCACAAGACCGCTCTGAGTGGAGAGCCTTGGGGGAGGCCTATATCCAGCAGTGGACGTCTTTCGGCTGACATGATGATGATGATGATGATAATGTAAAAAACACGAGTGCGGTAATTATAAAGTAAAAAACAGGCGTGTGTTATAAGTTGTATTATGAACTTTAACACTATGCAATAAGATTAAATTTACGAGCAAGTGTGTTGAAAAAATAACTTAACTGCCTTATTTATACTAATTAATTATTAATTAACTACAGATCTCTCAATCTAAATAGCAACATAAGAATTGAAAGAAAATATCTGTTACTTCAATTACAATTAAAGGAGAACGGGCTCGGATCAGTGACTTCTTAGATAATAAATTTTAAAAATATATTTAACCCTTAATTTGACAATGAACACCACAATTACCATAATCTAAGTCTATCTTTTTGTATTTTTTTTATAAATATTTTTTCATAATATAGCAAAAATTCAGGACGCCCAAGTAAAGATGAGGCTTGAATCGTCTTTTTTTTTAATTTTGCCAAATTAAGGGTCCTCATATTAGGGATTTAAGCACAGAAAACTATAAATCATGTTACCTATAGTCGAAGGGAAACGCATGTTTAACTCAAGATAATCCTTCAACCGTCGTATGTCACAGATAAAGGACAATAAATCCTTTCTCGACTTTTTAACGACTTTCCTAAGTCAATTCATCGCTAATCCTTGTTAGTCTCTGACGCTCTTATGCGTTTTACGCCGTTTAACTGAATTCCTCAGTCAAACGTGTCGGTAAACCATCACGGCGTGTCGGTAAAGCGTCACTGCAGACCCTTTTCACAAAGGTTGTGATTTTCTACAAACTTACTGTAGAGTTACTAAGATATGACAAGGTTCCATGAGTGCCTCTAAAATTTACGTAATAACGTTCGCGGCACCTTAAAGTTTCATTGACAATAGTGAGAAATTATTAATTCAAATACCGCTACAGTGAGAAATTATGCACAGCTTGCTAGGTCCAAGGATTTGGGCCGGGTGTTGATGACTTAGTTGACTAACTGAGTTGACAGTCAGTTATAACTGATGTATAAAAATATTGTGAACAATTCACAACCCCCTCCTTTTTAGGGTTCCGTACCTCAAAAGGAAAAAACGGAACCCTTATAGGATCACTTTGTTGTCTGTCTGTCTGTCAAGACCATTTACGTCAAACCTTATACGTCAACGCAATCAAAAGATACGGTCATCAAAAAGGCTATTTCCATACCTACAAATTGACGAAATCGAAAAACCTAAAGGGTACTTCCAGTTGTCCTAGAAACTTGAAATTTGGTATGAAGGTAGATCTTACAGCACAACTACCGCAAAAAGTCTCAAAATTTAAGTTTCTAGATTTCGCAAACTAATATAAGTTGACCTTACACTGCGTACATTTTGCTTAAGAGCAGGGTTCGCCTTACACTGGACTTCTTGAAACACTGAGGAAAAGCGTTAAAATCTTTCTACGGAACCCTCGTGCGCGAGTCCGACTCGCATTTGGCCGGTTTTTTTTAGGTCGGTTAAAAAGGACCTGACTGACGAGTAAGTAAGTAAGTAAGTAAGTAAGAAAACGCTTTATTCAAACGAGTCAAGACTTTCTTTTTATATTTACACTAGCTTATGCCCCCGTGAAATATTTCAAAATGGGCTAGGTCCCTATCCCGTGGAAATTTCGAAAAATCCCTTCTTAGTGCACCTCTAGGATACTCAAAATATATGTTTGCCAAATTTCAAGTCTCTAGGTCCAGTGGTTTAGGCTGTGCGTTGTCTGTCATTCAGTCAGTCAGTCAGTCAGTCAGTCATGGTACTGTTTTATAGGTACAGATTAAGATTTTAGTAGGTGAGATAAGTGACTAAACGATAAATCACGCATGCGCCCAGAAATAACCTCTCGTCCAACTTGTGCTGAATCAAGAAGTAGTAAATCAATTCGTTAACAAGTTAAATAGATTCCTAACTTTCGTACCAGCAGACGGGTCCCTGCAAACTTTCATATAAATACTCAATGTTGTTACCGAGTTGTCCGATATAATTATTTGACTTCATTATGCACACTCGTAATCTCTTTACCTTTACCTTTACCTAACAATGAAACAAAAGACTGTCGTGGCTAATTTTGTTTTATTTTTCTGTATAGTCCCCTGCTAGTAAAATGCACTTATTAAATTTTTCAAATATTGAATTTAAACCATTAAAAAAAAAACTTTCGGTTTATCGTCAAAAAAGTCAGTAACCGCAGCCTTCATTTCGTCATCGGTCATAAACCTTCGACCCCTGGGGCCTTTCTTGAGAAGTCTAAACAGAAAATAGTCACAGGGGGCTAAATCTGGACTATAAGGGGGGTGGTCAATGGTTTCGAAGCCATTGTCTTTAATTGCTAGCTTCGTTGTGCGGGCGGTATGCACTGGTGCGTTATCGTGCAAAATCAGAATTCCTTTGCTTAGTTTACTTCGCCGTTTTTCTTTTATTGTCTCTCTTAGTTGATATAGTAAGTTTGAGTAATAATTAGAATTCATTGTAGTTTTCTTCGGTAAATAATCTATGAGCAAAATCCCATCTGTGTCCCAAAAGATTGTAGCCATAAGTTTACCTGCCGATGGACAGACCTTGAATTTCCGAGGCGGGTTCTCATCCTTAAATTTCCACTGTAACGATTCTTGCTTACTTTCCGGGTCCCATTGTCGAATCCAAGTCTCATCACATGTTACAATTCTAGAAATTATTTCTTCCTCTTTCCCTCGACTCATGTCTAAAAACTCTTCGCAACATTTGACACGCCTCTCCATGTCAAATGCAGTCAACATTCTGGTGACCCAACGTGCACTAACCTTGGACATGTTCAAATGCTCATGAATTATTTCATTGACTCGCTCTTTACTGACGCCCACATCTCTAGCTATCTCCCACTGCTTCACTCGTCGGTCCTCTAATATATTTTTTTTCACCCTGGCCACATTTTCATCGGTGACGGCCGAAACTGGTCTTCCGCTACGAGGATCATCTTCCAGGCTCTCACGACCTAACTTAAACTGCTTTGACCAAAACTTTATAACAAATTCGGAAGAACACGAACTGCCAAACACACGTACACACAGACAGCGTATGGTCTGATCTCCGAAAGCGTATTCCCTTCTTTAGTCAAAAATTTAATCACCGCACGCTGCTCGATTTTATCCATTTTCACTTTTTCTACCGACATGTTTGAAACAATTGTAGGAGACAAATAAACGTGATGCAATAAACAAATGAATGTAATACATTTTGAAATTAGAATAACAAACGAATATAAATCCATACCAGCAAGCATTATTTTTGTATATATTTCTGACCAAGGAGATTACTTATCAGCCGCCCCTCGTAACCTAACCTAACCAACTCAGAAAAGTTGAAGAACCCCCGACATTTTCATTTCAAATTTCAATATTTCAAAAACGGGTGAACTGCTTTTAATGAAACTTAACTAATAACCATCTCGATTAAACTAGCTTTCGGTTAAAAATACCGCATCGAAATCGGTCAATCCGTTTGAGAGCTATGATGCCAGAGACAGATACACAGATACACAGACACACAGATACACAGGAGAAACTTATAACACCCTTTTTTTTCGTCGGGGGTTAAAAAAGAGTAGACAGAAACGATGGAGTAGTAGGACATTGTGTTTACCCGACTGCACAAAAGGAGGCTAACGTTGTTCACCGTCATATAGGTGCAGGTATGATTGTGGGTATCTGGGTATGTAAGTCCAATTCCGTGTTTCCTGCTCTTGCTATAGCGAAAACGAACGAAAATTAAAGTAAAAAAATAATTACGTATTTTAGAACTTAATTAGACATACCTACTTATAATGTATGTGTATAGATGAGGTTACGTATGCAATTCTACATAATTAGGCCTTAAAACACTCGTGTGATTCTTATTATAAAATCACACTCGTGTTACAAGGACCGTTATTATATTATGTAACAGCTGCTTATACTAATATTGAACTATTAAATATTAACGGTACGGCTTCGTTAAAACTCCGGTAATTCCTAAGAAATTACAGGACAGCGATAAATGGTTGACTGGACAAAGATATTAACTTTGTTGCCGGTAGAAACATGCTATGGGCTCTAAATTCTTAAGAAAAGGGTTCGTTTGACACCTCGTGTACTCCTTTTAATTGTCTTTCGAAACATTAAATGCGACGGCTATCGATCTCGAGTGATCAGAAAGCCATTATTTACATAAGGGTCCGAATAGATTTCATTGCAAATATTTAAATTTGGCGAGCAATCGAAATTAAATTGTAACCATTCAAATTCAACATCAAAACATTTTACGGATGAATGGAACAATTATTTCCATTATTTACGCTTTGGTTATGGGAAAGCCGTGAAAGTAGTTAAACCTTAACATAGGACTATTATTGTAAAGGCTGGTTTAGTTATAGTTCAATCAAAATTCATAGGACTTTAGTAAAACATCTATTTCATTAGTTTCATTGAGAGGAAATTATTAATTTCACATTCAACGCAATTATGACATTTTAATTAAGTTTTCTTCAGTCTATAAGTCGCAGTTGTTTCGGGAATTGTGTAACCTCTTAGGGAGTAAGAGTACCAATTATTTTAAAACCATCATCATAATCACCAGCTTTTTTTACACCTTTTCAAAATATGCTCATAAAGTATGTTGTTATTTGAAACTTGTTTGCTTCAACAGAACAAACCATTTACATATTATTATTTATGTCTTGTTTTTGTTTTTTTATACTATGTTTTTGTAAAATAAACTGTTTGTTTGGCTGAAGTTAGCATATTTTGCGATTACGGAATTGTGTCTCGAAAATACGTCTATATTTATTTTGCTTGGTAGTTATTTTCTAATCATACACCAGTACAGACTATTGCGTCGGATATGGAACTTCTTAGTGACCATTCTCTCAGTTTTTTGTAATGTTAGGGTTGTTGTATGATATGATTGTAGGTATCGCCCAGCATTGGGTGAAACATTTTAGTTTTTGACAATTGTAATTCTGAAAATAAGACTTCAAGATTGAGTATTTATGTAGTCTTCAGTTTTCAAGATGTCATTAACGGCCGTTCCCAATATTCAATCCACCGAGGGTTTTCCTTACCAATAGTTACATTTTGACACATTTTCTATGGGTAATCTGTCAAAATGTAACTGTTGGTAAGGAAAACCCTCGGTGGATTGAATATTGGGAACGGCCGTAAGCCAACATCATAACTGCAACTCATTACCTTGCTTTCAGGGCACAAGGATACCTACTGGGTTACCTACTAGTTTAGCAGGTGTTAAATGAAATTCTCTAACTAACAATTTATATGTTTAGTGAAAGTACGCAAACTTACCAGGTTTCTGTTAATACATTGTGTTCTTATGTAAATTACCTAAGATAATTCACAGCAAAACGGTTCAATGGAAACTGACCCGAACTTTAACCATCTCAAATTTTCGGTGTCAAGTTTATGAAGCCATTAGCGATGTAATAATTGTTCGGGTAGGAATTCTTCATAAAAAAAACTTCTTATCGAATACCTCTTAGTCTGTGGTTTTTGCAGAAAATATTTTTTGTTAAGTCAGCTACCAAGTGAGGGTGGTTGATCGATGCATAGCGTGTGGAGATATTTGTGTTGTTAATTTTGTTCAGGTTCGGTTTTTTTTACTGTTCTGGGCCAGGAGAAAGATATTGACATAAATATACTGGGGCTATTATCGAGATCACCGGACGTCTGCCGAAAGGCAACGTGTTAACACACATCAAACAACACCGCCCTCTGTTGCTGGCAGCTTTTCAAATGCAATAACCATATTTTCCAGTAATTGGAAGGAAACTGATTTTAACAGACGAGAATTTACAATGTAAACAAATATTTCGGAAAAGCGAAGACAGAAGACAGATTATTACAATACAACTTTAAAAATATGGCTCCATCGATACAATCGATGATTTCGCCAATGTCAAGTATGGAGACACTATCAGTGTTTAGACGTTGTTCGGTAATTTTTAGCGTTGTGGTTAGTTAGGTTAGGCTTCACAGTCTAATCTAAAAACCCAACCCCCCCCCCCCCCCTTCGTCGGATATTTAGCGTTGTTGCCCAGGGTGCACGGGCCCAAGCGCTACTCTTCCCCCTTAAGACCTTAAGAGGGAACCGTAACGCTCGAGCACACGTGGAGGTAGATAATGATATTAATTATTGACAAAAGCTGTCAACATTATTTTGACAGCCGGATGGCCTGGCCCCTGTTTCATAAACGTGACAGGTGACAAATGACAACGACAGTTTGGTGTGGATTACCGGCTTGAAAAGTTTTTGTATTACCAGACTCCATATTAACTTGGAAGTGTAGATGGAATTGTCGTTGTCATTTGTCACCTGTCACGCTTATGAAACGGGGGCCTGGTGGTTCGTAGGTCTGTTCTAATCTCGCTAAAGAGCAGGCTACGTAAATACAAAAGCTTGAGTAAAACACATTTCTGTTTATATTTATTTTATTCCAACCTAGTCATATTTTATTTAATTACCAAACATTTTGTTGTCTAATACCTACTTAATAAATACTTACATATTTGTAAGTAAGACAGTTTGTTCAAATTAGTTTAGATTTTATATTAAAAATGGCATCATTGTGTTTCTTACTTTTACCATAGCCCTTGGGAAAACGCTACTTTAAGTGATTCAGTAAGAAATTTTCTTATATTGTTTCTTACGCAAATTGCCTGTGTACCTACTCCTACAGACAACTCCCAAAAAGATATCTTGTTTCAAATTTATAAACAGTTACAGATAAAAAAAAAATCTTCCTTTGCATACAAACTTTTAGTGGCAAAAACTCAGATAATCACTGCCGTATTACCACCACTAGGAATATGAAATCAGGATCTCAATGCATGAAAAGATGCGACATCACGTACTTTGTTTCTAAGGGACTCTTTTGAGGGGGGTTTGTAAAAAATCAATAACTCGATATCACATATAAGAAAGGTCGGAAGTAACCTTTTTATACCTTTTACTTTTTCATTTCTTTCCTTTTAGATACAAATTCGTACAGTTACAAGTACTTGACTAGTGACTACTTGTATCAAGTGACTATACTTCGGCTGATTTGTCCCTAGTATGCTAGTATTCTGAACTAATATAAACTGGCGAAGATAACGTTATTATTGTAAATTGGACTTCAACGCGGAAGTATCCAGAACACATGCAAGTTTGCATGTTCGTTATACTTGATTGTTTCCTTGTTATATAGAACCTAATAGCAATAAACATGTACACTAGCAGGCTGTAGGGAAATCAATCTAACATTATGCAATGTAAACTACAGTACCTATAGTTCACCTATTGTTTAAGGGTTCGACCACAACATCGGTGCTAAAAACACGCTGACGCATCGGCAACGCAGTTACGTCATAAAATAAAACGTCACGTTTTTTATATAGGCGTCGCTGTGTTTACGATTTTCGGCGTATTTGACTTATCATCACCAAGGGACCGCAATGGATTTTGCATTCATCAACCTAAAATCCGCTTATGTTAATTTCTAATTAAACAATAGCCTTCTTTAAGTCATAATCATAACAAACTGAAATTTATTATGCATATAAAAACAATATACCTAAGTACTGACAGCCAAATTCTAACAAGAATTCCTTCTTTCATTGGAAAATATCGTTGACTCACTTCCATCTGTATTTTCTACCTGTTACCCAAATACGTTATAGGTAACGTCATGTATGTTTTTATACTTGCTGTGGTATTATTAAAACTCCTCAAGATGTTTTCCTTTATCGAGAAGCTCACGATAAATTACAAATGTAATTTCGCACATAAATTCCTAAGACTCAGAGGCCCTGGCCCACACTGCACTATATCTGCACTGTGCCCGCGTGGGAACTATAGCCCAAGGCCTTTTATTGTGAGAGGCATGTGCCCAGCCTTGGGACGAAAAAAGGCTGGTGATGGTTATTGAAATTGCACTAAAGTGTAAAATCTCTAAAGCTTAATACGAATTATTTTACTCTTTACAACAGTTATTGTGTTATTCGCTTTCTTTCGTTTCAGATTTCAACTCGCATTATGAGTACTTGGGCATTTTCAGAAAACTGTCTACCCTTAACTTTTTTTGAATAACCTAACAAATTTTGGATTATTTCTGCTCAGAATCACGAGGACTATCTATTTAAATAATAAAAAAAGTGTCCCTAATTTTTTTGTCAGTTTTGTGACGCGTTTTTACATACACTCCATATGGACCGCCACAAAACTGACAAATAAATTTTCTATGGAAAAATTTAGAACATTTTTGGAAAAAAGGTAAGTACACAGTTTTTTGAAAATGCCCACCTACACATTAATAACCATTTGTCCTTTGTGAACCACCCAAAAAAAATCGACTCCCTCACAATGCCATTTAATTGCTCTACGACTTTTAATTACTTACTTTGTAAATTCCTTTACAGAAAGTGAAAAGGTGTTCAAGCCAGAAGTAATTAGACACGAAAAGTATCTTACACCGGATATGAACAGGAGAAGGCTCATTGATCGAGCGAAGATGAAGTCTTTACGAATGTCTGTAGTCATCGTGGCGGCATTTCTGGTGTGGTGGACGCCTTACTACGTGATGATGGTCATATTCACATTCCTGGATCCTGATAAAAAAGTGAGTATCTGAAAAAAACATCTTTTTCTGAGGGTCGAGTACGAATATTCGAATCCTGATCCTAACGTTATCGTATCGAAATCGAGAAACTTCATGCTAAATTTTAGTTCCAAATACGCTCACGGGCGGGTGCTGTTCCAAACGTCATACAAATTTCTCGATAACGTTAGGTGCTACTCGATTACGTTACGCAGGATTCGTACGTGGGCCTCTGAGGGTCGAGCACGACTTTACGAATGCTGCGTAACGTAAAGTCGAATAGTAAACGTTATCGAGTTTGTATGACGTTTGGAACAGCGCCCGCCCGTGAGCGTATTTGGAACTAAAATTTAGTATGAGGTTTCTCGATCTCGATACGATAACCGTAACGTTACGCAGCTTTCGTAAAGTCGTGCTCGACCCTCTGACCCTCTATCGACGGCCAAAAAATACGAACGCGTTTGTGTTAATGCGTCAAATAATATTAGAATAGTTTGTTGTCGTTACGTGCCGCTAGAGGCGCTGTCAATTGGCCCATTAGTAATTGAAACGCTAACGCGAACGTGATCTAGACGTTTTTTTGTGTCGAAAATTACAGTAGAGGCTCTGAGTATGCTTCAACCCAGTGGCTTCCTTTCGTTCGCCAACACGACCTATAGCTTAAAATCAGAGCCTAAAAAAAAATCTCATTTAAACAAGAGAAAATTCTCTGGACAGTTCACAAATGAAATAGGGCACGGAGACATTAAATCACTTGGCTATTTTTGCAGCGGCACTGAACATTTCTGCTTAAGTTTCATGAATCATTGTGTTAAACATTTAATCTTTGCATAATTAGGAATACCTCAGATTTTAAAGATTAAATTTCTCAATTTAAAATGAAGTACTACTTAAAAAAAAATAGGTATATTATGTAATTGAGAAAATAACAAAAGTGACCGACTAACCTTAATTTCAGGATTGCGAACAACAACTTTTACCTGATCGGAATATTTACAGTGATGATGTAATACTTCTTTCGCCGATTTGGACTTGCTCTGTTTTTATAAGTTGCCAGTATAAAATAATCTTCTTTCTTTTTTAAGGTTTCGTACCTAAAAATAAAAAAACGGATACAAGAACTCTCAATCGTGTCAATCATTATGCCGTTTACCTTAATCAATTGTTAGCATGTCGTTGTTCTCCTGTTTGATACAATATGAAATTACCAATATTTTCTTTCTTCAAAGCTAAACCCCATTTAAGTAAGTACGAGTGCAGTCTGTACAGCAGCAAAAAAATATTCGTCTCAAATGACTCGGCCAAGAATAAAGATTACGTTGCAAAAAAAAAACATTGATCAGGAACAAGTCGGACTCGCGCACTGAGGGTTCCGAGCCATTGTCTAATAATATTTTTTCTACTTTACGTACAGCCAGCTCAATGTAGGATAGACGGTTCGATAAGCACACAGCCGCCATCTCTTGTCTTAATACTGGAACTAATGTTATTTTAAATGTTTTTTTAAAGAAAACTGCTATTTTAGAGACGTCGTTTTATTTTTTCTGTAATCTTTACATAAGCGTCTATTATATTGCAAGTAAGTTTTGTATATAATGTCCGTTGTTCGACCTAATTTCAAAACCTTAGGAAAGAGTTTGACTTCGACTTAATGGTTTGAATTCTGAAGTTGGTTTAAGTAATTTACAAAGATATTGGACGAATGGATTAATAATTTAATGAATGAGATTCATTTTATGGCATAAAGTTTTATTTTAATATAATAATATAAACATTTATTTTATTGTGAATGACAATTTTGGGTAATTACATTAGGTGTTACTTTGTTGAAGTCATTTTTCATGGACTAAAAACAACAAACAAAAGAAATGTAGGAGAAAAAAAAGTTTAGTTCGTTAGTAAAATCAGGTTATGTAATGACAATGAAACTTAGCTTTGCTTTAGAATCTTCAAGGCTTTAAGTTCAAGCCATTGTTTTAGTTAGCAGATAATAGACAACGCATCGTGAACGAAGGACTGTGGGTTTTGGCAATTTAGGAAGTTAGTTTTCCAGCCCAGTGGTTCTTAAAGGCTTTGGTTACGAGCACAAATCTGCTTCATAGGCAGGTATAACAGGGAGTGAATTGGGACCATAATACCCATCAAGATAACCGGTGATAGTATTCATAGAAATTGTAAGTCACTTCTTTGTCAAATTTGACCAAGACATAAAACTTTAAATTCGAGTGACGCATCGGCAAAAGACCCTTTAAAAGAGAGTTGGGCTCACGCGCTGAGGGTTCTGAGCCCTCATATAATAATACTAGCTTCTGCCCGCGACTTGCAAATTTACATAATCTTTGGTATCCTTGAAACGCCTATTAGAGTTTCGATTCCAAATCATCCGTGAAAACCAGTCCACTGAGAATGATCATAAAATAACACCCAATAACACGATCTGTTACGAACAATGACATTTTATATGTTACAAACGATCCATATAGCACCGCATTACTTATTTCCAGTCAACCCTGAAATAAATATATTTTTTGTTACAGCTAAGTGAGGATTTACTATCGGGCATATTTTTCTTCGGAATGTCAAATAGTCTGGTGAATCCTGTTATTTACGGAGCCTTCCATTTGTGGCCTCGGAAGAAGCCCTCGCACCGACATAGCGACAGGTAAATAAATAGTTTTCCTTGTGTAATATTAAGTGCCTGAAGCTTAGGCAGATTAAGATCATCAATCCTGGTTGAATGTTGTACTGCAGTGAAGTAACAGACAACCACCGGCCTTAAATAGTGTCTAATACGCTCGAAATCACAATTGCATTCATTTTGGCATTTCCAAGCCGAGCTCACTTTGAAAATGAAACAATTTATATCGCGTAAGGTCATGACAATCGAAAGCGATGCCGAGACATTTTTCAAGCCCATTGAACGAACGATTGGTTTCACTGTAGGTAAAATGACAGCTCGGAATGGTTTAGTTTGACATGAGTTTGTAGATGCCGATCGTGGTTGCAATCGGAGTCATTTCGTTACACGAAAGCAATGTTTGGAGGCGCTCGTAATCACGATCATTTTTGTCCGTTAAGCCGATTGTGATCCCGAGTGTGTTAGTCAATAAGGCTGCAGGTATAATGGCTTGAAAATTAAAGCTGTAGGTGGAAACGAATTTTATTTACATTTACTTTAACATTCTGATGGCTGATTTTTTTTTTATACGACGAGGAAGGCCAACGAGCAAGTGGGTCTCCTGATGGTAAGTGATCACCACTGCCCATAGACACCCGCAACCCCGGAGGGTTTGCAGATGCGTTGCCAACCTAGAGAACTAAGATGAAATGCCTCTTGTGTCCGTAATTACACCGGCTGTCTTACTCTCCACACCGGGCAAGCACTGCTGTTTAGTGGCAGGATTAGCGAGTAAGATGGTGGTAGCGATCCGGACGGACCTTGCACAAGGTCCTACCACCCGCAAATGCTGGCTACCGCGAGTCAAAAATCAAGTGTCAGACAATCTATTGTCCTATAACTGGTGGAAATTTACTGATAGACCTCACTCGTCATTAGCGATCCTAGCCGATTCTTCCCCTTCATTCTTAGCCATTAGCCCTTATTCACACAAGTGCCATCGTGAATTCAGGAACACTTCACCGAAATCCGTCTCCATAAAAATAAACTTCAAAGATTATGCAGATATGCTTCTATGAACATTTGCTTCATAAATAAAGACCTCCGCAAAGTACCGCCTGATTCAATAAACCGATTCTGCTCGATGCTGCTGCTGTTTGATTATGGATTTTGTTATTGCTTACTTTCATGAAGTGTATTTACCAAAAAAAGTCTGATAACATTTTATTTACATAGAAACTAATTGAGCAGCAGCTGATGTTTTTACGGAATAGTCATCATAACTATGAAAATAGACGACTAGTGATCAAAAAGTGTCAGCAAGATCGTGCAATCGGAAGCTATATAGAAATATTTTAACTGCCACGGTCTTGAACCGTCGATTGTGTTCATGCAAATTATTTCCTCTTTAAATTTTGATTAGCATAAACAGCAAGTCCCATTGTTCAACAAGCATACCTTTATTAGACATCAAAACAAGCACGTTCATAACTGATAAGGAAAATGCAAACACTAACGGAACACGTGTCCATAACGAGGGTTAGCCTTTGAGCATAACGAAGATCCCTTGGTTCCATTTGGCATCTCCGCAAATAACCGCACTAGTGTCACATCTATCCTTGTAGAATGGGTGACAGCTCCTAGAATACAATTTCCTTTCCGCGCTCAATATTTATGGGCCATAATAAATTTGTATTTGCAAGTAAATTATGGTCTCAATAAACTCAAATGTCTATTCAAATTGAAACGATCGTTTTCAATAATACACACAAAAATATTTTGAACACGTACAGCCAACAAAAAGCTTAAGAGAGCTTAATTGTGGAATAGGGCGTATCTATCATTGTTTACCTTTGGAAGGGCTGTATTTGCTTAGAAAATCTTAAATAATAGTTTTCTGCTAAAATGTCTCATCTCACCTTTACGATACGCAATTATCGGGTAGGTATACCTGCCGGATAAACGTAATCTGCCATAAATATTGTTCCATAGCACGGTTCTAAAATTTAGAACCGTGAATTTAGATTTAGGTCAAGATTTCTTTTTTTTTGCTTTTATCATTTCTGTATAAAATTGGATAAAACCTTTACTTAGTAATATTTATGTTGACCGGCAAATATTACGGTTATTAGTTAAAATCACGTTTATCTATATACGAAACAGATTAATCTTAAGTTAAAATGAACATTAAAAAAAAACGCCACAAAATGAATTGAGGCAAAAAGAAAAAACACTTTTAGATCAAACATACAAATGCAGTATCGTTCTAGTTCTGTTATAAAATTGTGCTTGTGATTTTAAGATGTTGCCTATTTAAAGCATCCCGTTTATGAATACGTTAATTTCCATAAAGCTAAGACACATTTTACCTTCTACCCAGATCAAAAGCAAGACGCTGCATACTAAGTAGAAGATTAAATAAATTTTAAGTACCTATATTAAAACCACCACCCTTCAAACGGTGTAACGGAACTTAAAATTTTGGTGTCAACATTATTTAAAAAATTTGTGACAAATAAAAGGTATGCATATTCCTGTAACTTTATAGCTAACCGTTCTCTTACAAAAAAAACCTGCCAAGTGCGAGTCGGACTCGCGCACGAGGGTTCCGTAGAAAGATTTTAACGCTTTTCCCCAGTGTTTTAAGAAGTCCAGTGTCAGCAGAGCCCTGCTCTTAAGCAAAATGTACGCAGTGTGGGGTCAACATATATTGGTCTCCGAAATCTACAGACAGACATGAAAATTTAAGATTTTGAGACTTTTCGGAGTGGTTGTGCTATAAGAGCTACCTTCATACCAAATTTCAAGTTTCTAGGACATCTGGAAGTACCCTTTAGGTTTTCGGAAATCGGCAATTTGTATGGAAATGGCCTTTTTAATTACTGTATCTTTTGATTGCGTTGACTCAGAAGGTTGATTTTTTCACAGCTTCAAGGGACCGCTGACCGCAGGCTTGAGTATTTGATATTAATTTCAGCATGCTACCTCCACGCGTTCCAGAGAAAAAGGGTCTTGACAGACAGACAGACAGACGGACAACAAAGTGATCTTATAAGGGTTCCGTTTTTTCCTTTTGAGGTACGGAACCCTAAAAAAATTACCACATTAATAATAAACGATAACGTTCTCCTTTCATCTCTGAGTTCTTGTAGATCATTAAATCGAATAAGGTAACAAGAAGAAGAAACTAAGAGTAGGTACAGTCGTCAGCGTCAAAAGTAGCTCATCACTTTTGTACCTTGTCGCAATAACACACTTGTCAATTACGAAGGACGCGCTGTATCTGACCGTAGAGCGAAAAGGTACAAAGTGATGAGCGATTAAGGCGACCTAAGGAAAGTAACGCTTCGTCTCTTTGAAAACTTTAAAAATATTTTTCCAGCCCTTTGTAAAAGTAGTGAATTTTTTACAGTAACAGCACTAGGTTTGTATAATAAAGGCAACAAAAATCGCAAATTGCCACTAATAAGACTTGAGATGATTTACGATCGGAGTTGAGATTGTTTCATGTTGTCAGCGCTAAGTTTATACAGCTTTTTAGTGAAGAATTTTACAAATTGGATTTGTTAAATTATATATCTGGAAGTCCGAATTATTCATATTTGTTTGTATCAACAAAAGTGAGTAGGCTTCTACGCGTTCGTCATTAAGCCATTATGAATGATCAACCTGCCATCAATCATTTTCAGTAGTAATTTCGTTCTGTTTCCGTCACAAAAATAGTGGATTAGAATCTCTCTCTACCCTATTAACACCGGTTGAATAATAAGTTTTATTTTATTCCATTCTTTGTTTGCCGTTATTCACGGCCGTTATTGACTACGAAACATTTTGTCGTTTCTTTTTTCATTAAGTACTGTTTCTTCAGTCTACTTCAGTGTAACTTTTTGACACTTAAATTGTAAGTGAGACTGTTTCTAGGGCGGGCGAAAAAACGGAAAATGACACAAACTATTAAACGTCGAAAGAGAACGACACGTATCGCTCTCTATGCCAAGGCTGGCCAATAGATTTTCTAGCTGGGTCAATTTTTTTTAAATCTGTGGCGGCGCCGCACTACTTTTCGAAAAGCAGTGTGGCCAACGTGGTCGCGCTATTGGCCGACGGGCTGATTAACAAGTTGGAGGGCAAATTCAAATGCCTTGGCAGGCCACTTGGCGGACTTGGGTTTGGGTTTTGCACTATGCTCTTATGTATCGTTTCCGCGTAGTAATAGGTTTAGCTGTACGGGATTGGGTGAATGACGCTGTCAGTGAGACATAACAAACCTGAGGCCCGAGTACGAATATTCTTGTTGTGACCTGCGTCACGTAAAATCGAATAGTAAACGTTACAGAGTTTGTATGACGTTTGGAACAGCGCCCGCCCGTGAGCGTATCTGGAATCAAAATTATGTACGAGGTTTCTCGATCTCGATACGATAACCGTAACGTTACGCAGGATTCGAACACTCGTGCTCGACCCTCTGTATCGCATTGTTTAGAGATGAATTGAGAACGCGCGATATGACAGATGGAATTGAAATCACAATGTTCTTTTATTTCATACATTGAATACGATTGATAATTTTTGAACCTTCAAAAAAGGTCGGCTGAAGAAGGCACAAAGGTTTATTTGTTGGTTTTTTCCCTTGAAACAGTATAAACTGGGTTCAACACTACGTATGCTATTGAAGGAACTATAAGCGTTACAAAGCGACGGTGTCGATAATTTTTCGCCCCTTTTCATATATATATATTAGACCGACAACCCTGAAACGAAAGACGCCGTCAATGATGTCATTCTATAGCAGCTGATATTTTCAATATTCGTATTTTCAATAGGTGCACCTTGAACTAGACATTATTCGTGATTTTAATGTATTAACTATTTATTCACTTACCGATATTCTTGGAGCTGATAGTAAGTAGATACTCGGCTAAAAATTTATGCTAGTTTTGGTAGAAAATTATGAAAACGACTTTGCTACTTTAAAATATTGAGTAAACGAGATACATAATAGTCAGTGACCTCTTTGATTCTCTTAATGGATAATCAACCTGTATCTCTTATCTGGCCACTTCAATTATATAAATGAAATCCTACTAATATTATAAATGCCAAGTTACCACTTCACGCTAAAACAGCTGGAAGCATTTGGATCAAATTTGAAATGGAGATACGTAGTTTATACCTTAGATTAAAAAATAGGCTCTATTTTATCCCTGAAGATTGTGTTCCCGCGAGAACGTAAATTTTGATGTAAGATTCTTAACTTACAACTAAACAACCACATAGTATTGGTACATAATTTATTGGAACTATATATAATGCTGTTCGTGGCAATATCGTGACCATTTTCAGGAAAATCGTGATCCTTTTCAGAAAATATGATATTATATATAATTATCCTGTTGACCGATTCCGGCTACGGCGACTGTTTCACTCCCAAAAAATTGTCGTGGGAATACGTGATTTGCGCACAATAATTTGCGCACAAAGCGTTGCCGTAAAATTGCTGTCTCAGAACCTTTTTCCCTTTTCAAGGTTCCGTTAGGTATCTCTAAAGGAAAAATGGAACCCTTATTAGATCACTTTGTTGGCCGTCTGTCTGTCCGTTCATCTGTCAGTCCCAAGTAAATCAAAATCTATAGTACCCTGTTGACCTAAAATCATGAATTTTTTTACAAAGCAATTTCCCACAAGGCCAAGGAAAAAATCTGAAACACGTTCGGTTAGGTAGGTACGAAGTCCGACGTGCACTTTTTCATTTGTATTGGTTATTTGTTACCGTTTATTTTCTTTTCAGGGAATCCGGTGGACACCACGCATCTCTCCTGCGACGTGGCGACCACACGTCGTCTGTAAGACTGACTACTATTCGGTCCATCAGGTCCTCCGCCAAATACTCCAATGGACACAACGTTAGTTTATTATAACTGCAAGTGAGAATAGTTAAACAACCGGTTATAAAATAAGAAAGTGCATTAACAACTACAAATTTAATGATTTATTTGTGGCAACCGGTCACTTTAGATTAGATGGCAACCATTGCCAGTGAGAAAAACTTAAATATGATAGAAAGTCGTTCGTAATTTATGATTGCACTGGAGTATCTTTTTGTATTACTTTTCCATTTTTTTTACTTTTTACGGAATAATAGTTCGTAATCTATGTCAAACAAGCGTCAAAATTGTGCACTGTAATACATAGATAGCATTAGCTAGAGAGCTAATGCTATCACCAACCAAACCAAACCAACCAACCAAACCAACCAAATCACCAACTGTGATTCATAGAGATGAATCACAGTTGGTGATTTTGACGACTGGATAGCCTAGTGGTACGATATGAATGATTGATATGAATTAATATGAATGTTTGCTCTCGGGTCCTGGATGTTTAATATTAATTTATATAAGTATGTTGTCTCGTACCCACAGGCTTTGCCTAGTTTGGGACTAGGTCAATTGGTGCCAATTGTCCCATGATATTTATTTATATTTATTGTGTAAAAAGTTTGTTCTTTGTAAATACTGAAATTTAGTGAGCTCATAAATAAAAAACCGTTTTATAAAAAGTATACCTAATGACTACCTAAATACCTCGAAAACAGCCTTAATTTCACGGATAAATATTGCTGTTTGTATCAGAGAATACAGATTTTTGCTGAATCTGTATTCAGATTGCCTGCATTTTCCAATATTTTAAAAATACTGTCACGTTCGTTACAAATAGGAGAAATTGTGACTGTTATTGGGATCTATAGGTAGCTATCGAAGCACCAGTATATCCGAGTAGACATATTTTAAACACACATTTAATTTTTACCTCATTGATAAAAAAGGGGAAGAACAATTTAGATAATCGTTGTGCTTGCCCCCACCTAAATCTGCCATAATAATTATGATTAATAGATGCCTACATAATTATACTTTCCAAATGTATAGCTACGGCAAGTAAAATTATATTGCGAGGAAAAGTTAGACTTGCCATAATGATTTCCTTTTACCAAACCCAAACTTGTGCTTAGGGCGATACTGTCTCATCAAAATGTTCTGACTTTTGTTTTGATTTGGCTTCTAGTATTAAATACCAACTCCAAAAGGGTGCGTAGCATAATGTCTAATATCAAAATTCATAGTTTCATTTGAACATAATAATATAACATTTCAATTCAAACTTAAATCAACTGGACGTAGGTATAAAAAGTGTGATTTAGAAATTTTGTACATAGGAATTAGGATTTCAAACATAATGCTGCAGACATTTATAGGTACTTGTTGAAAGATATCATAATTACTAGTATTTGATGAAAGACCTATGAAATGTTATGTTTGTGTCAAACATATTTCGTGTTTTATTTGTATGACATTCATGTAAATAGTAGGTTAATTGAAAAGTTAACGTGTAAATGTTTTTAGTAGCGAGCTATTCGAAGTTAATGTTTACTGTGCAACTGTATTTTAGTGTGTAAGTAAATGTTTAAAAAAATTAAGAGAAATTTGATTAAAAGCATGACGATTACATGACTGAAACAGTTTTCTCGATTCCTAATTATATTCATCATCATCATCATCATATCAGCCGAAAGACGTCGATTGCTGGACAAGTGGACAGGACATAGGCCTCTACTAGTAGGCTCTCGACTCAGACCGGTCTTGTGCTTTCCCGCCATTACCTACGTCTCTCCACAATTACCTACATTTTATCCCCATTCAAACCACAAACATTAAAACCATTCTGATATCTTAATATGACTGCTCTATGCACCCTCCTAGTTTAAGAGACAACGTGTAAGTATTTACTGAAACTAGGAGTTAGACTGTAGAGATGACAGCGATTACTTTGACATCGGATATGAAGAGACAAAGCTTACCTACTTAAAAAATAAATAAAAAATAATGTCAACTCTTTTAGTTACTAATCCTTTGAACACCAAGAACATTTAAAAGAGTCGTGTGCTACCGTGCTTGCAAAGCCACCGACACATAAATTATGTACCTACGTAATAGTCACCTACATGTACGAGTATGTATGTGCTAAAGTTACAGTTAGCATTTGGTGACAGCCTTTGTATTCTGTATGATGAATACGAATACTTGTTCTGGACTCTTGAATGTTTAATATTAAGTATGTATTTATGTAATGACATTCATTTTGTAAGTATATTTATCCGTTGTACCTGTACATGTACCCATAACACAGGCTCTGTTTAATTGGGGACTAAGTCAATTAGTCTCGATTGTCCTACGATATTTATTTATTTTATTTATTATTTCAATGGCGTTCAAATAAAGGACACACTTGGGTAACCTTGACACCAACCAGGTTATCCAAAGTCAATTAACCTTCTTAGGTTTACCAACGGACCACTCTAGAAATGGTTTCTTTTCACGTCTTTACCATTCATCCGTCTTTAATTACATTAGAAAGGCTTAGCTAGTTTCTTTTCATTCTTTCAGATTGCCTCTCGGCACAGCGGTCTGTTTCACAAAAGGGCTAATCAAATAGACCCTTAACTTGACATTAATTAAGACCACTTGATTTACTTAATGCAAAAAAAAACCATTTCCAAAATGAAATGTTGCAATAGTAATATACTTATTATCTCCAAGTTCCCAAGTGAAATTCTATACCTACAGGTTCTTCGCAAATGCTGCAAATGCGTATAAGTAAAAAAGAAAGAGGGTTCGAAATAAATCCCAACTTGTTTTATTCTTTACTAGCGGACCCAGCGAATTTCATCCCGCCATATGCCGTTCCATAGAAATTGAATTTTATTAATGCTTTCGCCGGCGGTAAATCAGACACAATAGAACTTCTATTGCTATAACGACTATAGCAGCTTACCGCCTTCGAACGTATTAAAGTAACGATAAGCCATTAAGCCGAAATATTTGAACCAAAAATTGAAATATGAAATAAATCTTCCGCTAACAATGATCGGATTGAAATACGTGACAAATAGAAATAGGACCCATTTACTAACCTTAATGGATAGTATATAATATCTTGTGATTTACAGTCGTTTCCCTTTAATAAAGTGACTCTGTTTTATTGCGTATCAAAGAATTGGTAGCTCTTTGAACATCGGGTTCAATGATCAGGAAGCAAGTTAAGAATCAACAATAAGAAACGTAGGTATTGTTTATTACTTGTAGATGACTTCTCGTGAACAATGCCAATCATGTTTTGAACTGTAACATGGTTCTGAATCTGAACAGAATAATGATAATGATAAAACTGAGTCACACTTGGTGTAAGTACTCAAGCCTTGTTAAAATATATACATACATACATATATGTATATGTATACATTAATTACATATTTTTCAAAGTTTAATACATCAAAAACGGCTAAAGTGATTTTAATTAAACTTAGCTAAGAACCATCTCAATTAAACTAGCTTTTAATTTAAAAACAAACTGCATTGAAATCGGTCCATCTGTTTGGGAGCTATGTTGCCACCGACGGATACAACTATACATAAGTAAACTTATAACATCGCTCTCTTTGGGTCGGGGTTTAAAAAAGACTGAATGGAGCTCTGTAACAAACAAATGCATTATTAAAAATCAAAATGGCATTAAACTAATTATAAAAACAATCTTTAAGCGTAGTGTTTTGTTTGTTTAGAGACAAAAATAAAACATATTACATATTATCTTAAGTCCGATTCTAATCACAAACTATCATCAAAAGCCCTTAACAAAACGCAAAAACAAATCGCATCAAGTTCCGACTTTGAAGCTGATGCAGTCAAAAGTCGATGTTTATTCTATACTTTGTCGCATTTACACATCTGTCAATTTAGTACAGTGTTTTTTAAAGTGTGGGTCGCGACCCCCAGGGGGGTCGCCGCACTTACACAGGTGGGTCGCGAGGATTAGCTTCAAAAATCTCATGCTCGTGACTATCTACATGGAAAGAAGATTTTTTTAAGAACATTTTAATAAAACAACAATATTTATTTCCTTTCAATAAAAAAAAGAAAAACGGTAAGTTGCGAACCAGTAACTACCTTCTGATAAATATAGGTTGCGTTCCAAAACACACGATTGATTGAATTACAGAATTGTGCGTTCTAAATATGATTTCTTAGATAATGGTTGGGTTCTTAGGTTAACCGCACAGACGGGGTTTTGGGGGGGGGGGGTCGCAAAGGAATTTAATGGTCATTGAAGGGCGCTGACACAAAAAAGTTGTTTTTGACACAAAAAAAACACTGATTTAGTATGATGACGATCATGAGGATGAGTACAAAAATAAATTACCTATTTTTGATTTAGACTTTGCATTATCTTTTATTCACACCGAAATGTGGAGACTGACTGAACAGAAGCCCATTGTGACGGAAATCTGGCATAGGAAGTGGCGCTGGAGAGAACATACGTTGAGGAGAACTGACGACCATATACACAAACAGGCTTTGCAATGGCGCCTGCCTGGAGTGAGAAGACGAGGGCGGCCCAAAACACCATGGTAGCGTTCGGTTGAAAAGGAGATACAATCACTGGGCATGAGCTGGCAAGAGTTGGAGGTATTAGCGCAAGGATCGTTCCAAACGGAGTAAATGCTGAGAGCCCTATGTCCTTGAGGATAACAAAATTTTGTATTTACATTAACGCCATAATGCATTAACATTGTCACAGAGTTCTTTATTAACGAACCTCTATTATCAGTGAATTATTAAAATCTGGACCTAACTTACATTGGTTTTTGAAACGCAATTAATCTTAGTTTACGTTGACGTTCTCTTTGTGATCCAGTCAAGGGAGACAGTTTGGCGAAAACAGCTGTCTTCCTAAATTAAGCGTCTAGACTGCAATCTAGACGAAAACGACCCCGTTTACACCCCATTGTCCATTTATAACATTTAAACAGCGGTAATATACATTAACCTTGACACAATGTCTTGTTTGCCTAAGACATAGACAAAGACATAACTTTATCTGACATAAAAAATACGCTTGACTCTTAAACTAATACAAGTTACAAAAATAATGCTTAAAAGATGATGCCGAAAAGGAATAACCTAACGACGTACAGTTCAGAATTTGTTTGTCCCGTTAAAGTACTTATACAAAATATTGTAGGTGCACTGTAAATATCTGGCCTATAAAACGCAAAATGTTATAAAAAAACCTTTAACATCCATCTTATACGTAAAACTCGACTAGTAGTGAACCTGTTTGTTACCTAGTTACCTGCTTGCATACTATTAATTGTGCAATTTTATGCTACATTGAAGACAATGCAAATATGTACATGAGTGTTTATAAAAACCTCCAAAAGGTAAAAATGTGCCTGTGCCCGAAGCTGGCAATTTCAATCTTAATACTTACCTAGAAGGTTGTCAGCAGGGTGTCAGTTATTGGAATTAACGTGTCAATCATTGGAACATTTACCTTGATAATTAGATAGTTGTACAATTTTTATAACCACGTAAGTATTCAACATACAATGACAATGCAAAGAAAAATCCGTTAAGCAGCTGGACTTGAACCAGCAACCTCGGTAATCCGTACCACGCTCCATCAATTAAGCTATACTTAACGTTGGTGTACCTAACGAATTTTTCAATGCCTTGTGTCATATTTTTTATTTGGAAGATCTCTCCTCAGCGCCATCTATGAGTAGC
The DNA here is from genome assembly GCA_963691665.1 of Clepsis dumicolana. NCBI lineage: Eukaryota > Metazoa > Arthropoda > Insecta > Lepidoptera > Tortricidae > Clepsis > Clepsis dumicolana. The sequence goes on from OY829521.1 coordinate 7,230,671, forward strand.
TTAATCAAGCGGCTCACCCACTACGGAACTTCTACAGTTACGCATTAGTGGCAAGAGATGGAACTATTTTCTGAATCAATGAAAATAATCGTTCACGTAAGTATTAATACGAAAATGAAAAACTTTTCCTCTTATCTACAAGTTGATTCGAAAAACGTTTTAGCCTTTCCTCGTTTGACCTTATTGGAGCCATTGGAGGCTTCTATTGCAGACCCACTTTCCTAAAGTATTTAAGTAGCTCCTTTTAGTAGCCGGTTAGAATTAAAGCCGAAAAAATGTTTATCTACACACATATCATAAGTCCTCTATAGTGCGTTCAGAAACCGTAGAAAAAAAACCTTAGAAAAAAAACGTAAAATAATCCTCTGAAATAATGATAAATAATTAAAATAAAATAAAATGCGATTATTTCGGACAACAGAAACTAAAGCCTAAAGTTTAAAGTTTAGGTCATAAAACTTTAGGCTTTAGTTTCTGTTGTACGAAATAAACGCATTTTATTTTATTTTATTTATTTATCATTATTTCAGAGGATTATTTTACGTTTTTTTTCGAAGGTATTTTTTTGAAGGTGGTTTTACTTTTTTGCTTAAAAGATTTTCATTTCACAATTTTACGCTGATTTAACATTTTCAAAATTATCCTCCAACTCCTAACCGCTAAGGAGTTGTACCTTCCACCATCAGCTCATCATCATGAGATGATGACTACCAGACGCAAATACTTGAATAACCTTAGAAAACTATATGAAACACATAGTACGTGCCTATAAAATTTGAGGGTTGCCCTCGATTTCCCCGGGATCCCATCATCTGATCATGACTTGGTGACAATGGGACCACCTCAGGAGTTATACCCTTTCAAATAAAAAAAAATGAAAATCGGTCTACAATTGACGGAGTAATCGGTGAACATACATAAAAAAAAAATACATACAGTGGAACGTAGAACCTCCTCCTTTTTTGAAGTCGGTTAAAACTGACCAGCATTGCAACACGACGACGACTTCGCCGTGAGCCCCAGCACCACCACCACCCCAGCAGTAAAGTAATCGAATTCGATATCGAAAAGTCATTACGACATAATTAGGCCTTAAAACACTCATTATGTAGCAGTTGCATAAACTACTATTATGCAACTGCTACATAATGAGGGTCCTTAAAACACGAGTGTGTTTTTATGAAACGAGGCGAAGCTGAGTTTCATAATAGGATCACACGAGTATTTTAAGGCCTAATTATGTGGAGTTGCATACATTACTTTATCTACACACATTATAAGTACTCTAAGATGGGTGCAGAAGCCGGAGGCATATATCGTACCCATACCTGTCACGAATTTGACTGTTTTTTTTAATAGACAAACATACCGAGCTGACGTTTGGTAAACTGTTTTTTTTTTTGTAAAAAAAAAATCAATATCACATTAATTGTACATGTCGGACTGAACTCGACTTATATACGTGAGTGATCCGATTTATTTCACTATGATTGTAAATTACGTTGGTTTTCAAATTTGAAACACCGAATTTGATATCGAAAAGTTATTACGACATCGAATTCGATGTCGTAATGACTATTACTTTACTGCTGGGGTGGTGGTTGAGGGGCGCTGGCGGCGAAGTCGTGGTCGTGCTGCAATGCAAATTTCTACGGTTTCTGAACGCATTATAGAGGACTTATGATATGTGTGTAGATAAAAGTAATGTATGCAACTTCACATAACTAGGCCTTAAAACACTCCTGTGATCCTATTATGAAACTCAGCTTCACTCAGTTTCATAAAAACACACTCGTGTTTTAAGGAACCTCATTATGTAGCAGTTGCATAAACAACTATTAATATTTGGTATCACACACGTCATGACTGTATTGAAACGACACAAAAGACCCGTAAAGATATCGTAAAGATAAAAACTCCAAAATGAATGTTGATTAAAAAAAAAACTGTAAAAATTATTGGTGTGTTAAGTAAATGCTGGTATTACGCAAGTTTATCTTTTTTTGATTTGATTAAACATTCAGGGCAATAACATTATTTGGGTAAGTTTTAGATGCCAAGAGGGCGGAGGCAGTTATACCTTTTCCCTAAGCGTTTTTATTGTTTAAGATAAAGTACGACATCAAGCTTCCCCTGGTGTATTATTGAACTCAGATCAAAAGAAGAAGTCGTAAAAGATAAAACATTAATAGCACCAATTTAACGCAAAGAATCCGTTCAATTTATTAATTATTAATTTAACCTCAGCTTGCCTTTTTAACAGACTTCAAAAAAAGGAGGAGGTTCTACGTTCCACTGTATTTTTTTTTATTTTTTTTTTATGTATGTTCATCGATTACTCCGTCAATTTTAGACCGATTTTCAAATTTTTATTTTTATTTGAAAGGGTATACTCCTGAGGTGGTCCCATTGTCACCAAGTCATGATCTGATGATGGGATCTCAGGGAAATCGAGGGCAACCCTCAAATTTTATAGGCACGTATAATGTGTTTCATATATTTTCTAAGGCTATTCAAGTATTTGCGTCGGGTAGTCATCATCTTATGTTGATGAGCTGATGATGAAAGGTACAACTCCTTAACGGTTAGAAGTTGGAGGATACAAAAATCTTTTAACAAAAAAGTAAAACCGCCTTAAAAAAAAACATTAGAAAAAAAACGTAAAATAATCCTCTAAAGTAATGATAAATAAATAAAATAAAATAAAATGCGTTTATTTCGGACAACAGAAACTAAAGCCTATGGCCTAGCACTAAGCAGCAGAAATATGAAGTCGGTGCGGTGCGAGCGGAATATTCTTTGAATGAAGCACCGACTTCATATTTCTGCTGCTTAGTGCTAGGCCATAAAACTTTAGGCTTTAGTTTCTGTTGTCCGAAATAAACGCATTTTATTTTATTTTATTTAATTGACATTATTTTAGAGGATTATTTTACGTTTTTTTTCTAAGGTTTTTATTTTGAAGGCGGTTTTACTTTTTTGTTATTGTTTAGCTAGACAGTGGGAAACTTGAGAATTTGTGGTTTCTTCGTATTGTGGTGTAATGTTCATAAGATTCCGCTGATTTAAATAACAATAGGGTCTAAGGAATTTTGACAGGCCCAAGGAAAACCCTAATATAAATTAGAAAGAAAGAGAAAGAAACTTATATTTATTAGAAACTAATTCGACACATACTCATACAAATAAAAACAAATCAATAATCAACAATAACCAGACAATGCAAACACTATTAACTAACAAAGACAGCTTAGAAACTAACGATTAAAAATATGTGCCGAATAGCACTAAAAGGGTCACCCTCAGCATGATGCTACGGCAAGCCGTAGCGCTGGTTTTCAGTGTGACCCTTAATTTTTTTTTACCTTTTTTTACCTTTACCTACTAACTTAATTTCAATAAATCTTGAGGCATCTTACATGTTAAATCCCAAACGGCATCTTAAGTAAAAATAAAATCGCTTACTCAGAAAATTAATTTCAGGATCCCTGATAACGATTAGAAAAATCTTGTTAGGAGGTAATAGACGGGTGCGGCTAATATTCCTTAATAATAATTTTCCCATTTTCCTACCGGGTTGTGTCACTGGCGATTACGATTTTTGCATTAGACAGGAAAAAAATAGTCAAATTCAAACTCTTTGGCTTACATTATTGTTATTCAAACTTTGGAATTTTGATAATTTGCACGAGAAAGAAAAATAATTTACCATCACATTTCTTGAGATAAGATAATAGTCTAGAATTACAGAAACTGATTGAAAGTCTGCTAGGAGAGAAATCTCTATGACAAACATTTTTATATAATTTTGTAACAATTATTAATTTTCAACTAGACTTCAGAGAATTAATTCCTGTAGAATTGTTGCCACGGTAGCTTTTCTAATGCCAGCTTTAAATAGGTGAATAACGGCTTGAATTGTTATATTTAAACAAAAAGTGTCATTTTTATTTTATTAAGGTCGTAGTTTGAAGCTTTTCAGACATCATAAAAAGTTTTGTTTTTTGAATACAAGCAGTGGTAATTTTTTTAAATCTAATCCTTCTGCCAGGAAATCCTGATATGTATTCAATTATCGAAATAACGGGTGACAAAGAGAATCCTGCAAATTCGTACAATTTAATTGGCCTTCCGCTCTCGGAAAAGTAATTATGTAAGGAGTCAGGAAACGAAATAAAACCAGAGTGGGGTTTTTAAACATAGGCACAAAAAACAGGGACACATTTTCTTTGCTTTAGAATGCTTTTTGTATTCTTTTGAATTTCTGAAACATTTTATCAAATAAAAAACCGCGGACACGTCCAGGGTAACCAGTGTGAAGTGTAGTATTACGCTACTTACAGTGTAATTTTTAGCATCCTTTTACTCAATTTACGTCACTTATGTTTTCGAACACACCTTCAATTCTTAATTATTTTCTCTACATTCATTTCCATAGGACCCTGGAACGTTTTAAACTCATATTAACACCATTTCACTTTATTTTCACTGCAATTCTTCACGCTATAAGCGTTCTTAAAATCCCACATCTGCTGATTTACCTTTCTTTGCGTTTCACAGTCTTCTACTGAACTCTACAAAACCGGGCTTCGCACGCGCTTATGCGCTACACTTTTTCCTTTTCTTTTATTTACTAATTAACTTATTTTCACTTTTCTCGTCAATGTTATGAACCTAAATTTAATAGAATGAAAGTAAATTTTGACATGTTTTGACATCTTTGTTTATATGGTCGTCTGGTAATTTCTGTTTCCTTTTCTCGTCAGCCTGGTGTTTTTATAGTAAATCTCCATCAAAATTACTCATTTCTTCTTGGCCACTTACAAAATTTTGCTTTTAATTTGAAATCTTTTGCGTTCTGATTCTAAAGCCGCCGTCGGGCACGCATCTCCGGCCGAATCCTATATAAGCCGTACAAGCGCCCGACGACGGCAGTCTCTCGTCATCTTTCAATAAAGAAAGAACTGAATTAAAGGCCTTGTCCCGGGGTCGCTAAATCCCGGGACCCTGCAGTGCCATCTTAAGTTTTTCTCTACTGTGCATAAAAGTCTTCATCTCAAAAGTTCATCGTCATCTTCAAGCTGCGCCTTCTAAGGCGTCTCGCTCGACAAGGCGCGTGAGGTCGTCCTGCACGTGCGCACTGCCCATTGGCACGCGCCCTTCATGTTCTTCGTACTACCTGGGTGCGTGGCTCGTCGTGCGCACCCACTCCGCTACCTGAAGTCACCCTCCGCGTGCACGCTTACCATTGGCGTGTGCGCTCTTTGAAACCACCGAGTCTGTGCGCGCTCCCTGGGTGCGTGACTTATCGTGCGCACCCACTCCACTGCCTACCATTATCCCGTACCCGAGCTCCGTCGTGCTGTGCGCTCCCTCAGTGTGCGCTTGAACGCACGCTCCCCACCGCCGCCTTTCTCCGTGCTCCGCTCCGCTACATAGTGTGCGCTTGGACGCACGCTCCCCACCGCCGCCTTCCTCCGTGCTCCGCTCCGCTACATAGTGTGCGCTTGGACGCACACTCCCCGCCGCCGCCTTCCTCCGTCCTTCTCCCTTTTTCTTCTACCACTCCACTTCACACACCTACCTATACCCATCACCCACTCTACACATTTTCACTACACGACTCATCTTTGTATTTTTTACTAATCCCTTGTAAATATTTGTCTTTAATAAACTGTTATTTTTCTTTTAAACTTTCTATTTTCATTCACTAGTTTTTAGTTCTAGGTTAGGTCTTTTCCTTTTTTCACTGTCGCTTCACGACAGAAGTTAGCGGTCAAAAGTTGGCTTCGGACTATTGGCCCACTATTGGCCAACTATCCGCCAACTTCACACCGAAATTACCCTACAAAATTAAGAAGTTCTGTTAATAATTAACCGTTAGAACACCTCAAAGAATGGCTTAATAAAACAATGGTAAGGTTACGTATAGCCATTACGAATAAGTCCTTGCATGTTATTTAATAATACACCTAGTATTTTACTATACCTAATTATATTTTATTAGGTTTGTCAAATGATCAACTTATTGTAATAATTTTCCTTTGAAAATCACAATATAAGTATAAACTATCTTGAGAGAAGAAGACACTAAACTTGACTCTTACAAAAAAGTGCACTTTAATCTGAATGTTTCCCAAACGGATCCCTAAATCGATACTTTTTGAAAACCTATTCAACAACACCATAGGATATACAGGAAAAAATATTCAACCCCACTTTAGTTAGCCTAAAATTTCACAAGTAACTATTGTAACTAACTTGGCGATTTATTAATCCGTATCAGATGAGAAGTCAATGACCTAATTTGATAACGGAAACTCAGCATTTGGTTGCGTCTGCGACCCAAATTAACTACAGTGCTTGTGGGCTTTGATGCTTTTGTTTAAGCCGATTGTGGTTCATTTAAGCACATTCTTTGTCACACATTTCGTTTGCTAATTGGTCTAATCCCCTCCGGCACTTTAGGTCTTATTACCGGAATGTCCAGTCAGTTCATTAAGTCCACTTCCCTGAACGTCCATTCCCTAATAGTCCACTTCCCTGATGGTCCACTTCCCAGATAGTCCAGTTCCCTGATGGTCCACTTCCCAGATAGTCTAGTTCCCTGGACGTCCATGTTTGAGGCACGGCCAGCTAATCCACAAAGCCAATAGAAGTAGAAATCAAACGAAAGATTCTCAGATTTTAATTTTGTAGCGATATGTCGTATTTACGTTACCTTTATAGTGCAACCTCTTTATCTTTGAAGTGGTACTTGAAATTATGAATAATATGACAGCTATCAGAATATCAAAATATAATTTCAAAATGAACGAGAATAATATACAGTTTGTGAAAAGCTGATTCCCCCGCCGTTGAATTCAAAATATTGCGCCATCGTTAATATTTTTATTATTCAGTTGTCACTTGACTACAATGAATGACATATTTCCCCGTCAAGTCCAATAAGTGACATTTAAGTTTTATCAGATTGCAAGTGACCAGTGTCTGAAAACTATATTCTGAGATGGAATCCGAGATCAAAAAGTGTTTCATTCCATATACATAAATGTATGTACTCAAATTCTATCAGGGAATGGACGTTCAGGGAAATGGACTATCAGGGAAGTGGACGTTCAGGGAAATGGACTATCCGGGAAATGGACTATCAGGGAAGTGGACGTTCAGGGAAATGGACTTAATGAACTGACTGGACATTCCGGTAATAAGACCTAAAGTGCCGGAGGGGTCTGATCTTTCCAAAGATTCGGAGCTGATTAAAAGGGCCGTGTATAAATTGGGGGCCATTATTTCTACCCTTATAACTAATGGTGTAATAAGCATTTTTCCTCGTTTACTATAGCATGTTTCGTTTATTATAATTAAGGGAGCAGTGTAATAACTGGCTTTCGATATTGCTTAAATCAGATAAGGAAATTAACACATTGAATTTATCATACCAAACTCTTACAAGTAGTCAACAGCTTACCTACGCGTCTTTCTTGAAAAGGTTTTTTGTTTTGGTTTCGTTTCTATCAATCAGAAATATTAGGTGATAAACATCCCTTGTTTCGAAAGCTAGCGCGTCAACTCATGGCAGTTTGTCAAACCAGAATATTATCTGAGTCTGCTCAGCTGGGTTAGGTTCATAAGGACTAGATTGCATAACGACTCTATAAGCAAAACGTCTTAGTTGCATAAGGTCTTGGTAAGCAAAATGTCTTTTTTGCAGAATGCCCTAGTGAGTAGAATGTCTTAGTTGTTCGATCGGCAACTATAGCATAACGCCCGAAGTTGCAAAATGACTAATAGAGTTTACGTCCAAGTTATTAATAAGTCTTGATTGTAAAACGACTCATAAGGAAAAGTGTCTGGATAGCATATGGTCTTGGTAGCAAAACGTCATGATTGCATACCGGCTAGGTATTCAAAGAGTTGCTTCACAAACTACGTTGGAGTTTTTCTTGTCATTCAACCATCTAGTCGTTATGCCATTTAGACGTTATTAATGTTTGACGATATGCCTACCTAGTCGTTTTGCTATTACAACATTTTGATATTAGGGCGTTATACAAACAAGACGTAGTAGAACTAAGTCCAATCTTAAACCCGGGCATTCTACTATTAAGACGTTTGTACAATAAGACATTTAGCTACCAAGACCTTATGTAACTAAGACGTTTTGCTTATAGAGTCGTTACGTAATCTAGTCCTTACGAACCTAACCCGCTCAGCTGTCTTCCAGACCTTGAGTAAGTACGGTACTTTGGACTCGGAACGTTACAAAACTATCCACATAAGTCACGTGCTACACTAAAGCCCAAGGTGACATCATCAGTGCCCTAAGCACGACTTGTCGAATCCTGCGTCACGTAAAATCGAATAGTAAACTATAACGAGTTTGTATGACGTTTGGAACAGCGCCCGCCCGTGAGCGTATTTGGAACTAAAATTTAGTATGAGATTTCTCGGTCTCGATACGATAACCGTAACGTAACGCAGGATTCGACAAGTCGTGCTTAGGGCACTGGTCTCTTTCTCTATCCCCCAATAATCCGCATGGTTCCTTAGCAGCAGTTAAGTACGCCGAGCACGAAGTTTTCGAATCCTGCGCAACGTTACGTTATCGTATCAAAATCGAGAAACCTCATACTAAATTTTAGTTCTAAATACGCTCACGGGCGGGCGCTATTCCAAACGGCATAGTAAATTTCTCGATAATGTTACTACTCGATTACGTTACGCAGGATTCGAAAACTTCGTGGTCGACCTTCTGGAATCGAAACAGTGGTAAGGGCTAGACGAATGAGTCCCGATAGATTAGTTCTGGCCTCAGGTGACCCCAGGGCTGGCACTGACATAACTCAAGGGTTAGGGTTAGCAGTAACAGAGAAGTAACGCGTCCAAGCGTCTTAGGGTCGATGCCTGTGGTGTTTTTCGACGACATATTATTTACCTTTTAGGTAAAGTTTCTTTCCGTTTAGCTGTGATTTTGTTGACATGAAACTACCGTGAGGTGAGACTCAATCATAGTGAAATAAAACAGATCACTCACCCACCTCGTGCGTTCCCAGAGGCATGTCGGGCTAAACTCGACTTATATACGTGAGTGATTCGTTTTATTTCACTGTGATTATGTTATTCATTATTTGGTTACTTAATTAAAACTTGTAATTGTATTGCATTCTGTTACGACTTCGGAAAAGAGTGCCGTCTTCATTTTGTACGGCAAGTTATACAAAAAGGCTAAATTACTTTAAGTGATTTTATAACGCTATAACATTTTTTTTTTTTCACAATTTATAGTTGATGAGAACGAGGAAGACGGTCAACTGTTTGATAGTACTTCACTAATATGGTACTTACATACATAATAGATAATGGCAACAACAGAGGGACTGCAGATACGTTGCCATTCTCAACCAAAAAGAATTGCATCTCGTGTCATTTATTGCCCCAACTGTCTTACTCAAAACTTTATCCACCGCGTCAGAGCAAAATAAAACGTGAAAGAACCTACATTTTATTACAGGTCCTTTATTTAGTTACTTTAGTTAGTTACTAACTTTTATTGCAATAATGAAAACGGGATATTACCCGGGATATTACGGGAGTTTGGCCGTGATCATGATGCATGCAACTGCATCGAAATATCGGGAGCTCATCAAACCTATAAGGTAATCGCGGTCAATATCCCGTTTAAATTCAGACATTCGCTACGGACAAGAAGCTCACAACAGACGTGAACATTATCCTTTCGTTCAGAGTGGGATATCTAAGCGTAGGTATTGAAATTGAGCCTCTAGATCACTACTGATAATACTTACAAACAATTATTATTGAATGTATTGCGGAGTCTTGCGAAACAGGCTTGGTGGATTCACATAACATTATGGCCCGTAAGGAAAATCCTCAAGGATTATTTCAAGTGGGGTTATGTTTTCCAATAATGAAGGTTTGTTGACAGCACTCTTCTCTGAATACATACGCATGAGTGGAGCCAATAGTACCTCGGAATTGTTGCCTCCAGGGATTTAAAGGGACAATTTTGTATGTGAATAGGTACAACTGAAAAGACAAATGTAAATTTTTTACATGAAGACTTTTAACAAACATTACAGACCGTTTTCTAACCTGACATAAATGTGACAAAGTGCACGAAAGGTTAATAATTAAATTAGAGTGTTGGCGAGTGAACTATCGAAAACGCCTGTAAAAGTTTTGCCTAAACATATTAACATTTATATGAGGCAAAACGTTAACGAGGTTAACGATGGTTATTATGATGTTGCTTGTAATTTATTTTGATTTGAAATTTACTGAATGTTCATACAAAATGTAAGTTAGTAATACACAATGTGTACCTAAATTGTTACGCTAAGGGTTTGGTTGTGTATTGTATCTAGCTATATTTATCACAGTTATTAATATATTTTTATTTTATCTCTTCATTATTTTCATAATTTGACACGTGACACAGGCAATTGTGATTGGCAGTCCACATTTCATTTCTCAGATTTCTGACATGGTAGTTCCACATTTGTATTTTGATGGTACAGTTATTCCTTTTTCACCTACCGTCAGAAATCTGGGGATCATCATGGACCAGACTTTCTCTTGGTCGGCTCAGGTTGCTGAGGTCAGTCGAAAGCTCTTTGCCTCGCTTCACTCGCTCAGACGCTTGCAGAATTTTCTGCCGCTTCAAACCAAAATCACGGTAGCTCAATCCCTTTTGCTCCCGCTTCTTGACGATTGATGGTGATATTGGGTACTTGGATCTTACTGAGGGGCTACTTGACAAACGACCGGCTTCAGAATGTATGTATTCGGTACATTTTTGGGCTTCGTAAGTACGATCACGTGTCATAATTTGACTTTTTGCCTATTTTTGCCAAGTTTTCCTTACCCAAACTAGGTTAGCTGGAAGGCATTCCTTCATTTTCTGTTTTTAGTGTATTTATTTATTAGGTACTTAATGTTTTTTGTGTGAAATAAAGTACAAACATATATATGTACATTTTCAAGCATATAGAGTGAAATCAGTAAGTACCTATAATTACATTGGACAAAATACGAAATGAGTTGGCGCTTCGGATACAGTTGCACGTAATGTCACAGAATTGGGAAGTCTCTTCTCCACGGCCGGCCAAACCTCACTGATTACCTGCACTGTATGTATAGCCATATGACCTTACATACGTATAACATAAGTATCTACGATAATGAAATAAAAACGGATCACTCACGTATATAAGTCAAGTTTAGCCGGACATGTTCCGGACTAAATCGTAGTCCTTCCTCTGGGAGCACAGCCGCAGCGCGCGATGTACGTCTCGCCGCCGCTGGGTCGTGCGCTCCCAGAGGAAGGCCTACGAATTAGTCCGAAACATGTCGGGCTAAACTCGACTTATATACGTGAGTGATCCGTTTTATTTCATTATGATTGAGTCTCACGGTAGTTTCATGTTATAATATCTATGAGTAAACAGCCAATCGTTAAAAGCATTTATAAGCAAACTTTATTGCCAATAATATCTTATTGGAGCTCTTGACCGTCGTCAAGAAAACTGTGAAAAAGTTACAAAGTTGCGGTGGAATTTCGTAACTTTTTTCATTAACTTCAACTGATCTTTAAAGAAGTGAGTACCCTTAACTTCTAAGTAGTTATTGTCACTAACTTTTTCAAGCGAAAATTTGTTTATGATTTGTTCTCTCTAGAGATCACGATAGTGTCATAAAAGTATTGCCCATTGCTATTTTGCATTACTTCCTTGTACCTTTTTCTGTTTTGTTTATTAGGTATGTGGTTTTTAAAATTAATCCTTGTATTGTATTTTATTGATACCTAACAAACCCTATTCAAATGAAACCCACCCAGCTGTTGTGATGAAATGCAAAACAAACCATAGTTCGAGTAAAACTAAGCAAACGAAAACTAGTGCAAGTTCGGGTATAATAATATACGTGATCCGAGTTACGACGGACTTCCCGAGGGTCGAGCACGACTTTACGAATGCTGCGTAACGTTACGGTTATCGTATCGCGATCGAGAAACCTTATACTAAATTTTAGTTCCAAATACGCTCACGGGCGGGCGCTGTTCCAAACGTCATACAAACTCGACAACGTTTACTATTCAATTTTACGTTACGCAGCATTCGTAAAGTCGTACTCGACTCTCTGATCTTTGTTATACCTACTCTAACAGAAAATCGGCGCGAAACAACGGCACGCCTGTTGCGTTTCGTTCGGCCAGTACCGAAGTCCCAATCCCCCTCCCCCCCACCCCCTCTCATCTATCCCTTTTTCCTACTTAAAGGCCGCCGGCAACGGACTAGTGATTCTTGGGGTTGCTGGTTCTCATGGGTGGCGGTGATCGCTTACCATCAGGTGACCCGCTTGCTAGTTTGCCTCCCTCTTTCAATAAAATGAATATACAGAGTGCGTTATAATGAATCGTCAATAATTCAGCCTGGGGTTGTGTAACTTTAAATGAACACTAGTGTAAAGTTTTTATTTAAACAGTGAACGCTTAAAGACACGGAAGCAGTCTTTCCATACAACGTATCGTTCACTAGCAGAACCAAAACTCGCACAAAGATGAAGTACACACACAGCAGCAAAGTAACCATACACTAAACTATCCATGCAACCAAAAATTAAGTTAATGCGCACCAATCTAGGTCGCTATTAGGATGTGCTTTGCTAGTTACGCCATTTTATAAATAATCAAAGATTTGACCAGAAGGCCACTAGCGTTTGTCAGCGTCCGTCAATGCGCACTGGCCTAATGTGATTAGTTCTCGGCATGACAGATTACGGCCATTATTGGTTCGCGCGCCTGCTGCGATGTCAACGTCTGTCAGATGTGGTCAGATGCGTGGACAACGTTATGCATGAGGGGACCAGTCATAAAAAAATCGTGTTCTTGCACTATCTTAATAATTATAATTATAATATATTATATTTAGCAAATTTAGAGTATTGTAAGATTTTACTTTTACTTACGTAAATCCAATAAAACCAAGTATTGCTATTATAATTTGTTTATTTGTCGTCCTTCTAATATTGCATTACAAGTTTTTATCACCCTGAAAAATTTTTAAGCTTCTATATAACGTTTCCCTCCAAAAACCGTGCCGGCTTCCTTCTCTCTCGCTCCTCTCACGGCCGCCACAGTCTGCCTCTGCCTCCCCCTCTCTTTCTGCATTCAAATATGGCGGACAGCACGAAGCGAAGACAACACTTCGCATTTATTTATAAAAAACAAATGAGTACTTACATTAAATTGAATATAAACTGTTAAACAATTATCCTATTAATTTTAAGAAAGATAACAGTATACATAAGTAAACCAATTTTAAATATGGTTAAATATGATAACATAGGTAGTCAACCCTCACCTCAGGCGCACAACGCTATAAAACAAGGCTGGTAATAGATTCTCTAGCTGGGCCAATTTTTTTAAGTCCACTACTTTTTGAAGGTGGAACCAGTGTGGCCGATCATCGCCGCGTCGTGCTATCGGCTGGCTGGCTAATTAACGCGTTGGCGGGCAAATTCAAATGCCTTGGCGGGCATTTGAATTACTTAGTTTCCCGCGAGCCTGGATTTGGACAACGTTCCGAATTTCCACTCGCTTTCGCTTGAAATCCAAATCTGTATCTTAATAAATATATAGTCCAACAGGTAATTAATAATTAGTAAAATGAGCTGCTACATTATGCATAATGACATCCCTGTGGTAAGCAAGAAGATTTTTGAGTTTTCTAGTAATGGTGTACTTACATGTGAAAAGTGATTCCACTACCCTTGGGTGCCTTGGGATAGTGATCCGTGTGGTTTTTGCACAACTTCACCACACACGAAGGCATTTTAAAACATCAATCTTATTTTTGATGATTAAAATAAACTGTCAAAACAGCGTCCGCCATTGCGGACTCGCGCAACCTAACTGATCGGCGCGCAGGTACAGTTTTCAAGCCCCACCCACCGCGGTACAGTTTTCATGGGTTCATTTTAAAGTGACAGGAATGCTTCCATGTCTTATAATATGCGTTCACTGGGAAAAAAGAATTAAAAAAACATTCTCTCAAACATTCATTACCTTTGCTGGTCGAGAATATTTCTTGATGATATTGTACCGATGAATGATTCACTTAGACCTACTCAGCACCTGGTTTAATTTTTGAAGATTCATTTCATGAATTCATGGTTAAATAAAAATGATAGACTAACGTTTTGCCAACGGGACTGGGCTGACCATGTCTGCCGTAAATGGTGTGCCTAACTTGCCAAAGTAATCATTTTATTCAGTAGAACTGAATGATCTTGTACGAAATTGACTTAAGCTAACCAAATAACTACATTATTGTTTAATGAAATAGAAACGCGATTGGCGATTATTTCTCAGTGTAAACACGCCCCGCCCCCAACCCGCTGCCGTTCAGTGCGCGTTTTTGGGCTTAAGAATTAGGCGAAAAGACCCTTTGTTCAGCAGTACTATTAATTACACTGATACAAGATAAAAATGCACAATTACAAGCTAAATTACATGAACCCTGAAAAAAAAATCTTAAGTGGATTTGGAGTAGGTAATAGATCTTGTGATACACAATAACTGTGTGTACACAAATGTCTCTCGAATAGTCTACACAAATATTTGCTAACGCTCGCTGAAATATTGTGTTGTTTTAGAGTTTTCCGGCATCAGCCTCCGAATCTAAATTTAGGATGCACTTCACTGCCATGAGGGCCGTTGTTTTACCTTCGTGCTACCAGTCGTTTGTTTATGGTGGTTCCGCTACCATTACAAAAATACAAGGTTTTTACCCGCGACTTTTGTAGATGACTTAATTTGATGATTTTGTCGACTCTTTCTCAGCCGCTTTAAATATGATTATATAAGTCATCTAGACTTGAACACGGTCTAGCCTCCCTTTTATGTGAAACTAGCCGATTCGTCGAACTCCGTACCGCTTAAGCCGGGCAGTAAAAAATGTAAGTACCTACCAGAAAATTAACTTTATTCATTATTTTTCTGTTTGTTAATTTTTACCTTCTTTTAGTTTTCTATTCGGAGCGGAGACAAATCCAACAAATCAAAGATCATAATAATCGATATACCTAATCTAAAACGACTTTCTTTTATATTCACACATATAGATAACAAAGTATGAAAGAAAGTGAACGCTAAATAGTAATACGTGACATAAATACTAAATGAGTGTGATGACGTCTGTGTTTGTGTGTGTCTCGCAGTAAGAGTCCTACGAGCGACCTTAAAAACACTCGATCGTCCCTTTCATGGCATCGGAAACCGTTACCGGTGAGGCCTGTACGCAAATTCATGTCGCCCTGAGGGTCGAGCACGACTTTACGAATGTTGCGTAACGTTACGGTTATCGTATCGAGATCGAGAAACCTCATAATAAATTTTAGTTCCAAATACGCTCACGGGCGGGCGTTGTTCCAAACGTCATACAAACTCGACAACGTTTACTATTCGATTTTACGTGACGCAGGTTTCGAAAAGTCGTGCTCGACCCTCTGATAAGCTATGGTAATTTATTAGTATATTACAAATAATGATGACTCCAAAAGCGCTTTTCGAAAACTTATTCCAGACAACAGACACAATAGTGATGTTGCCTCTTGGTCAAATCAGCAACTTTTTATGAAATGCCAAAACGATTTGATCGGATCCATCAGTATGAAGTTTGTATTGAGTTACAGAATTATGCCGTCATAATTTTCAGTGATCAAACTGCCTCCTTTTATGAGTGTTTGTTAAATTAGAAATCGTTTTAATTGCAGTAATAAGTAAGGAATCTGTTTTTATGAGTATTTTCGTAAGCTTGTTAAGTGAAAATGTAAAATGATTTTATTTTGACATGTCAACAACCCTATTGACAGAACTGAATCTCGCGCTAGGAGCGACTGGACCCTAATCTACCTATCGGGAGAGACAAAACACTGAACTTTAAATAAAGTAAATGCCATTAGGTAACTTGTAAGTACCTACCTACCTTTTGGTAATGGGTTTGGATTCCTATTTCAGTGCGTAAGTAGATTGCGACGAAACGTACCTCTTGGTGACCTTAGTTACTTTATATTTGTTCCAGATACTAAAGTTAGGTAAAAGCCTTATAAGGCTTTGCATAGCTGGTGCGGTGTACTAGAGTACCTACGTAGTTTTAGAAAGAATTATAGTGAACCTACGTATCAGGTAATCGTATGTAAACACTAATCATTGTTTTATCGCTAGATTAGATAGATACCCATAGAACTTTGGGTACACACTGAACGGTTTATAATTATAGTATTCGCACTTTCTTTTCCCTTTAATTTTCTGTATAAGTTTTTGAAAACAAGGTAAACTGACCCTATAAGAGGCAGTCAAAATCTGCCCAAAGAAATCAAAATTCAAGTCCGAATCAATGGCCAGTATACTTTTGTTAGGTACTTACAAAATTTTACGGAAATTATAAGTATTACTAACACCAAGTTACACTTGCAGGAGTTATAAATTACGAGTTAGAGTCGGCATTAATCTGTTGACATAGAGCCATCTTTTGAAATTTGTCTAACTCCACAACGTCAAATAGTACATCCAGCTTCTGCAGACGAGAAATAGGTTTTACTTCTCAAATTTACCCTCTTGTTTGTACCTAATGTTGGCTCAAACCACTAGATGGCGCTAGGTGTAACCTGTCACTTTATACACGTCTCTATCAACGCCATCTCTGGTCGCAGTGTAAAACCATTTCCAGTGAACTTTGACTAAAATGGTGACAGCAACCTTGGTGTCGCTTGGTGTCTAAGCAAGACAGGTAAATGTTTTGAAAAAGGAAAGGCAGGATCGTTCTTCTAACTTACGCAAGATGGCAACACATCATAATTATGTTTGTAATGGCGAAAAGGTACCGTTTTACTTTCGCTACATTTTATTAAGTTTACCCAGTACAGTATAATTATGTTGCTGCTAATGATGAGACTATTATGATGACGTATACATACTTAATAGTGCTACAAGCCTGCAACATTACTGCTACAAAAACTGCTCTCCAAAACCCGCAAATTTACTGCTTCGAGCTAATATTTCATGCTTTAGTTCGTCTTGATTTCTGCAGCATTGAATTTAGTTACGAGTAGAAGGGATTTACCCAAGTTAGCAACGAAGACGAAAACCAAAAAAGATGGCGTAATGACTTAGATCACACTTTGACAGGAACATAACAAGTGTATTCAAATAATAAATTGTTTTAAGAGACGTTGTAAAAAAAAAACTATTTTTTTGTAAAAATCCAAATACTTTCTTTTAGAAGTCGGGTTTGATGAAGGGAGTTCGCATGGAATCGCCAAAAGTTTAACAAGGGATTTTTTTTATACTTACATAGATTAAACAACGTTCAATCTAAGCCTGAATCAATTCTCGGCAATAGCGGATTCACGATCCTTCAAAACATTAATTAGCTAAGAATCATCTCGATTAAACTAACTTTTGATTAAAAAAAACCGCATCGAAATCGGTCTATCCGTTTGGAAGCTATGATGCCACAGACAGATACACAGGTCAAACTTATAACACCTCTGTTTTTGGGCCGGGGTTAAAAATATGCTGGCTCTTTTTTTTTTTATAATAAATAACGACACTCTTAACATAGTGCAACGCGATGAAGGGAGGTATATCATTTCATTTCCCCTAAGAGTCATTCTCTTGATAGATACTTGTTCGGATCTAGTAGCTATGCTGGTCACGAACGTGTGTGTTCCACACGTTTCGCAACATACTGCGCCGTTGTATCGAGTAATATCCGCGAGGGAACAATTGGTCTTTTTACTGATTATTTGCCGGTATCTTTCAAACGATTATTCTTTGTGTCTTTTTCACCACCCTCAAATAAGTTATAATAATTATCTAACAAATAAATGTGATGTGATGTGTGTATGTGTGTGTGCAATGTGATGTGTGTGTGTGTTTTCTAACGAAATAAACAGAGATGGTATGACAGAGATATATGTCAGATACCTATGTTTATTTATTGGAGGTTGGTGAAAAAGGCGGTAAGTATTATTGATCTGGAGACCCTATACATCTCCAGCTCAATTAAAACGTGCCAGTAAAGTATAGTGTTCTGGTTTTGCTGTTCTAATAATTACTTTTTACACTTGTTTCTAAAACACGGTATTTTTTTTTTCTCTTAATTTTTTAATGACAATGCGAGGTTTATTTGTGTAATTTATCTGTGGTTACGTATTGTAAGAGCTAATGTAACTTGTTTTTAGAAAAAATTGCTTTGTGCCAAGTTTCTTGCGGCGCATTCTTCTTGGCAATCATGGTATTTCCGAAAGCGCTGGTAGACTCAAAAAAAAATGACGTGTAAAAGAGCATTCAACTGCCTATTTGCTGAATAAAATTTTGAATTTTTGAATTTTTGAATTTTTGAATTTTGAATAAAATTGTTTTAGTATAGTCTTGGTCTCGGCTGAATGTGGCCTAGGATTTTCTTGGGATTTTTCCTTTCATAAAATACATTTCTAGTCCGCGCACTAGACTTGCGTGGTAACTTATATTACCCCAAGCCCTCTCATTTTGAGATGGTCAGTACCTGGCGTTTAAAGACGGTGTTAAAAAATAATGAAAAACTTTTAAAAAACTTTCTCTCACCAGTACCTACCGACCCCTTATCCAATCAAATGACTACTAATTCTAAACGAGAGGCTGAGAATTAGTCCGAAACTCAACTTCTAAAATGTAAGTGTGTGTTCTGTTTTATGTCACTATACTTGACTATACAGACTTTCTGGTTTAAAAGCACTACTCATATAATATTGCTAATCCTATTTATTCTAATGACTTAAAGAAGCGTTGATTCATATTAAAACTACTAGCTATATTCGTGACGAAAACTTGTAGTATTAATAATACGATCCTTATCTACTACAGTTTCGTAAGACTATAATCCAATGAAGTTGAGAAGCATCGACATTTAGAGCCCAAACCTATTACCTACTGAAAAAACGTTACATATCATAAAACGGATAATTTATGATGGAAGGAATATATTAACTTATGTGAGTGTTTGTGCTACGGAGGTAAAGACTTCAAAAGAAAGTCTAATGTATGTTATTTCAGCTTTTACAAAAGCTGTAAACATAATATCATGCCGATCAAATGGAAAGAAAAATTTAAGCGCCTGTGGCAGCAGTCACTAGTTGGAACAAGAGATACCTAACTTAGCTATTTATTTGAAAGTTTTTTTGTCTGATTATTCAGAAATTGAAAAGATTTCATATTTTTAAATTAGATCATTTAAAACGCCTTAAATAGTTAAAAAAAGCGATACCACTACTCGTTCTGTAGATAAAACATTTATTAACAAGATATCATAAGACGTCAACGAGTATTACCTAACAGTTTCAATATATTCTTCTGTAGATATATGAAGTTATACGCGTATTGAAAGATTGAACTTATTGTAAAGTTCAATCTCACTTTAGCAATGACATGCCATTAGCGTTAGTGCAAGAATACTTGGTTGCGATTAATTAACTAAAAAACCAGTCGCGTTTTTGTTAGCTAAGTCCCCGGGAATTCACTATGCGAGCTTAAATTTACGAGCCATCCGGTAGGTATACAAATTGCCAGCTTTTGTTCAGCATCCTCCAAAATAGAATGGGGAGAAAGGATCGATAGGTCTGATTTTTTTTGCCTAGATTTTTTCTTAGCCTTTCAGCATTGTTCTCGGAGCTCGCCGAAAAATGAGCAAACATGCCTTTAGCTGTAATAGTACGGTCCTATCGCGATTATGCCATGACTTATTTGTAGGTAGTGGGGCATATTTATTAAATTCCAATATAGCGCACCTACTGTAGCGGCTCAAATTTAAGTGATCTGTCCGTGTATCATTTTCGTCTGGTGCGACTCATTGTGTAAATGTGTATACCAACGTATGACATAATATTTAACGAAAACACGAAAGTAAGATAAAATTAATGTCACGTGATTTGGTAATTAGGTTGTGTAAATACTGAGTAGGTAGGTACCCCATACCATTTAATTTTGATCCAAATACAAAAAAATCTTATTATAATATCCATAGTTACTTGCAAGTTCTGACATTATTCATGGTGTCATTATACCTTATGTTAAAATTATACAAAGTTATGTAAGTATATATCTTAAGTAAGGAAGTAAGTACAGAAAATACAGAAATAAGGAAAAGTTACTAATAATGTTACAAGTACAAAGGCGGATATCTTATGAGTGTTGTTAATTACTTTTGTTCTTATTATAATTATAATTGCATCACTTATCCGCTATCATCATGATTAATGATTCGCAAATGTCACGCAGTTAGAAAATAAAGTCATTAATTTTAATATGGCAATGACAATAATTAAACACTTTATACATTATTCTTTCCACTACTGCCAAGCTTTTCACAGAAAGAGATGGTAATTCCCACGCGGATTGGGAAATGCACACACCGCATATAAAAAACAGTATCTAGTGGTAAATACAGTTGCAGTTACATAGTTAATGCTAGTTGAAATATGCAGAAAATAAGATAAAATATGCACATAATCTTTAATTCGCCTCTAACAGTAGTTAACAAGTTTCAGAAACAATTGCGTCAAAAGAAATATTGCTTGTCCTTTGTAATATTTCAAGGGGATATCTTTCAGCCATGGCGCATTACTTTAACTAGGCAGGTAAAAAGCTGACATTACAGCCACTGAATGTTGACTTTGTGATCATTCCAACGGGAGTCATTTCAGCAAATGGGCTTTTAGCTGAGAGCCTTGACTCGCAATGCGAGTTTTCTTCCGATAGCTGAATAAATACGGAATCGCATAAGAACATTCTATTATTTCTACAGATAAGTAAAGGAATGTTAAAAGACAAGTTTAATAAACGAATTATTGAAAATTTAAGTAGCAGTCAACATGGAAGAGACGTGAAATTATGGTTTCTGGTATCAGATGTAGATCATCCATATTAAAAATTCGTCATAATCATAAGGGTTAAGCAACCGATTCAAGTACAAACTAACGTGCTATGACTGGATTCTTATAAATGCTATGAGTGCTGAAATACGGGAGTTTTATAATAATATCAATATAAGAATATTTGTATTGTATTGTAATGTTGTAATATCGCATGCATTAAAATCCATCTAACTGAGCTAAGTCATAGGCTTAGTTTAAAATATGTATTATAGCCAATATTGCAGGTATTATAAATGCAGTAATATCATAATACAGAAAGCAAAAAATACAACGTTTTGTTTTTAGAAAAACGTACAAAGCATTTTTTTTATTAAATCTTATGTAAGTATAATTATTTTCATGGTGCATTGTGAAACAATAATTGGGATGTTATAATGGCATTTACTGGCAGTAAAGTTCTGCAGCTGATCACGATTAAAATTGTTCGATTGTATCTCTATAATTATCTATCTGCTTGCATATGTAGTTTATAATTGTTAGGAACATTAAAATTACAAAATAATATTTTCAAACCAAATAGCTTCGTAAAGTTTAAATTACGATTGAATAAGAAATAAGGTCGTTTGAAATCCTAATCAATTAGTCATTTTGTTCCACCGAATATTACGATAAAACTCTGACTCTCAAAACCTAGTTGATTGCCAAAGTTCCCTAACATAAAATTAATTGTAAAACTTTTTCTTTACTTAGTTAGGTAGGTACTCTCCGCTATCAGAAATCTGGTGACTATTTATAAGGTCAACTTAGTCTGTAATATTGAAGAACTAGCCATTGCCCGTGACTTTGTCTGCATAGAATTCGGTTATCGCTATCCCGTGGGAAGAGAAGCATGCAATAATCTCGTACCTATTCGGATAAAAAAATACAGTTTTACCTGAAAAAGTAACAATAATTTAAGCAGCCATCTTAACAAACATTCGCGTTTGTAATGTTAGTAGGATTATGTAATATTAGTATGACACACATTTTCTTGTAAAAGGCCAATTGACATTCAAATATGATACAAATAAATAAAAAGACATTTTATTCAATAATTTGTCTTACATAAAATGCTACTAACTATTGAAATATTGTTTATTTTATTTTGTCATGCTGCCTTTTTTAGGGTTCCTAACCAATGGTAAAAAGGAACCCACCCCTATGGTAACTCGGTCCGTCAGTCTGTCTGTCCGTCACAGCTGGTTACCTCGAGAACCTAACGACTTGAAATTTGTAAGAGTTTCAGATAATACTTGCCCTTCTAGTATTTTGCAATAGGTACATAAGTACTCGTACATTGCTACGGGGGACTAGTATTTCAAATTGTGGGGATATTCCGGTTTCACCTAATATAACTAAGCCTTTGTTCTACAACAGGTGGAGTAGAACTAAACGGTTTGGTTAACGTTAAATCGAAAGTATGCTAACATGAATAATGAGCTATGCTGCAAGTGATTCTAATTATATGTATGTTACCGCCACTGTATACTCTATACCTACCTTGATAACGTATTTTATAAATAAATATAGCTAAAGTGCGCATGAAATGTGTGATTTATAAATTCCACATCAATTCAGTAAATTATTATTAATCCAAATCATAGATGGAATGGAAAATGATTTCATCCTGTGTCCATATAGGGCCCCGGGAGAGAAATTTTCAATCAAAACGTTTGAATGAGTCTTTATTTCCCAATTCAATGACGCGTAAAGGGCAATGAAAATGTTAATTTACTGAAAATGGATTCGTGCGAGTGTTCAATTACAGGTACTTGTTCGGGTTGTTGCAGAAATCATTTTTTAATACAGTTGCTCAAAAAGTGGTACTTTTTGTAGGCACGTATCATATGGAAAGTTTGATTTTCCGCACCGCGCGCGCCGGGCTCCACGACTCGACCCTGGACACCTTGGGACTCTTGCAAAATGACATACTTTCCGCACTTATATCAAAAAGTACTATATTGCAAGCTCTTATCGAAGTTACGTCATTATTTTTCTTCAGTCCTAGTTTTACCTCCTCATCATAACTTTATTATTATGAGGCTACACCAACCAGTGTTACCTTTTTGTGTCCTCTAACTTTCAAGCATTAAAATGCTTTCAACGTGAATTTGAAACTTTTAAAGCCTATAGCACGGGGAAATTGGAAAAGCTAAGCCAAACATCCCGTAGTGCGGAAAATTGCTTCAAGGAAATGAAAACATGTGGCAGCGTATTGGTGAAAACATGAAAAGCAGTGAAAAATATCCAAGCGATTGATAAAAATTCCAAACTCTTAAGTTTGTAGATATTCGTGACTTGTAAAAAGGAACTGATAGACAACGCACAGCCTAAACCACTGGACCTAGAGACTTGAAATTTGGCAAACATATACCTTGAGTATCCTAGAGGTGCACTAAGAAGGGATTTTTCGAATTTCCCACGGGATAGGGAACTAGCCCATTTTGAAATATTTTACGGGGGCAAAGCCGTGGGGCATAAGCTAGTTAAATTATAAATCTTGATCACGAAAGCAACGAATTAATCAGATCACAGCTATTTTCCCACAAGCTGAAGGCGAAGGTGATGAACATGCGACAGAGGGCTTCATTTTTCACTGCACGTCGTGATGAACAAAAAACATTAACCGACATTGACTTGCATACTTTAAGACAGAACACAGATTCAAAATAGCTCCACGGATTTCCCTGCGTCCAGGTTTATTGGCCTGGTCGTAAATAAGTCGGGCCGTCCTGTGGCTTCGGAACAAATATTCGTTTAGACCCACCCTACCACAAAGCACTTATACGGGAAATGGAAACGCGCGCTTTCCCTTCTACAAAAAAAAACAAAAAAGTGCGAGTTAAACTCACATGGAGAGGGCTTCGTACGTTGATTACATTAATCAGTCTAGTATAATCGAACGATTGTAACACTACAACAGCAAATTAAACTCATACGCACAAGTATATTTCCGCCTATTTCCCAAATAAATAAATAAATAAAAAGTTTTATCTTAAAATTATACTTATCTTTAATTGATTATTATTGGTTTTGTATTTTAAATGTTTATGTATACGCCAAACGATTTAATAAAAAAAACTGACAACAAGCTCTTTCATTTTGGTATGTTACATAATAGGTATAGTTTACAATGTTATTTTTTTAATTTTCCAATTTCCCTGCCAAAAGTGGTCCCCATGTTTAAAATTTATTTTTTGTACTTCTTGTTTAATGTGTGCCAAATTTCAACTCATTTGATCCAACAGTTTCGGAGCAAATTTATCATAGGAAACGCTAACTATGCGTGTTTTGACATTAGTGTGAAAGTTTTGTTTTGGTATGAGTTCGCAGGAACGTAACAAATTTTGACAAGAGTGTTGACTTTTAATGTACACGAATTTATAACACACTCCTTTCACAACGTAGCAGACGAAATGCGGTTCAAAGAAAGGCAAAGAGGTAACTCCTTTATAAGTGCTCTACGTTTAGACCCGGTTTCACATGCAGAGTAGCGAAATAAAGCTGTGGCGCAACCATTGTGTTCCGGGCTGCAAATTGCTTATTGCTTGCGTTCACATCTACATTTTATTGCATGTTTACAGTCGATGCGATTATTGATTTTTGGGATGGATTAAGTCTTTATAACTTTAATAAGAAGATAGATCTGATGCTATATTCATACTCATATTCATTTATTTCGACAAAACATAAACAACATAAGACTTAAATGAGAGCTATCACGAGTTGTTTTATTTTTGTGTTATGACGTCTCTACATGTCCATTGCACGTCAACGTGTCAAGCCTGTTTGAGACATTTTACTGTTTTACAGAATAGTAAAAACAATTTGTAAATTATTTTATATTATGTAAAGGAAAATAATAAACGTCCTTCCATCTCTTTTAGCAGTTCAGTACGTCTCAACTCAACAGCTGAACAACTTAGTGTTTTAATTTTTTTTTTTTCGTGTACATTATATGCATAATCACTAGGTAAATGGACGGAAGGCTAGTCGCTTTTCATAGCACATAAAATATGTACGAATGAAAATAATATTATCGTAAAAATAAGTCTCATGCGGAAACCAGTTGGCTATATAGAAAGCGGCATTTCATTTTCACCAGTAAACGTCTACGCCTAGAGTCAATCAAGTGAGTAGGCATCCGATATTTTCCGTCAAAAGAACCGTTTTATCTTGAGAATAAATACAATATTGAGTCCTGCGTAAATGTTTAGTTCATTAAAACTTCTGAAATTTACGTCTGGATTTAAAATATTGAGCATAAGTATAATATGTATTATACAAACCTATTCGCAGTACAACATACTTCTTTGTAGAAAACAGATACTTTTGAATTTTAAATTTGAAGTACCAGTAACTGAACCAAATAAAAAAGCATCATAAAACCAATCGCATCTTCTTAAACAATTAAAAACTAGTGTCCGGGGTAGCAACTTAGACTTACTCAACCCTTGGCTGAATTCTTGACAGTTCATTAAAACAGACCCTGTAGGATTTTTTATTTATTTAGTCTGTAATTGTGTCCCACTGCTGGGCAAAGACCTCTCCTCTTGACTTCCATATCTCCCTATCCTCAGCCGCATAGGGCCAATCTTTTAATGCGGAGTCTAGGTCGTCTCGCCATCTCCGCCTGGGCCTGCCTCGCCACCGCTGACTGTCGTTCGGTACCTGTAGGAATAATAACTAAAAATGTCTATTTAACAGTCTTATCGCACTAGCGATTTCCGAGCGAGTCTTCATACTAATATCGCTCGCGGCGAACACGTTGCGTAATCGCCTCAATACAAAACTCGCTAGCAAACCGCCAGTGTGACAAGGCTTTTGTAAGTGGCTTTAGAGTCGTTCAATACATTCGTACTAGCTCTAGAGAATGCATCCATACCTAGTAAACACAGCACACAGTACCATAAAACCACCATCAAAAGTAACCCATCAAAATGCCGTCAGCGAGGTAAGATTGCGCGTGGCAGGCAATTAACAAGCCCTCCATTGTTATGGTGCCTGCTATTGACATACAGACGTGACCAACTAATTTTAGGTGACCAGCATGGCGCGCACAAAATCTAAGACACGATGTTATAGGTCTGCTGCACAAGGAGCCACTAGTCGCGGCTACTAGACGCGACCACAAGCCAGACGAGTTTTTTTATACATTTTGTACAACATCGGCTCAAACCGAGCGTTTGAGTGGCCGCGTTCGAGCTACAAGCTGCGGGAGTCGCCCGCGCTCGCTACTTAGTGGTCGCGTGTAGTGGCCGCGACTAGGGGCTCAGTATGCGACAGGGCTATTGTTATTGTGTCCTTTTTTAATTATACCGATATAAACGAAGCGCACTGAACGGGAAGCGATCAACGGTTTTCACTATACTTATTCTCTTATGGCGTACACAATTATGTCTGACTATTTTTAGACGATCAGCGGACTAGCAATTTTGCTGTGCCCGATATTAGTATGCGACCCTTTATTTAAAGTTCAGTAGTCAACAAGGAAGCATTATTTATAGTTTCATAATAAATAAATTAATTCGCATAAATAGTCATAAATAGGCATAAATTAGTCTAGGTAGTAGAAAGCTAAACACGCCGACAGAGCAGTAGATATACCTAATAAAATAATGGAAAAAAATGGGGTGAAAAATCTTGCTTTATTGATGCACAAATGAATATTTTATGACATGTAGGTATGCCTAATTTCGTCAGCTTTCACTGTACGGCAAGAAAGTTTATTTTATAGTGCTGGCAAAACAAAACCTGTGGAATACGGTTACCGTTATAAAATGCCGTTGTTAAATTTTCATAAAGAGTTTCAGGGTTCCGCGACAAAAAATACATTTTTATAAAAGTAATAATAACGTACGTTTAACATGAAACTACTGTGAGACTCAATTATGGTGAAATAAAACGGATCACTCACGTATATAAGTCCACTTTAGCCTGACAATTTTTGGTCACGATAACTCATTTTTCAAGCGGCAACCGCTTCGAGCAGGCAGACCGACATATTTGGCATCAGAGAGGTGCTCTTTATCATAGTAGGCCACTTAGGAGATCGTTACCAAATTTGTCGTGACCTCCTATTATAATTATACAGTAATGTCATGCACAAAAGAAAAAAAAACAAAGCAATAAAACTATTGCCATGAGATGTAGACATTAACTCTGTTATTCGTAAACCCATTTCAACTAAAATGCCGTTAAAGTTGGTTTGTCCTTTTGAACTTTTATGCCCTTATTCATACCCTATACATCTCCTGCTCAATTAAAACGTGCCAGTAAAGTAAAGTGTTCTGGTTTTGCTGTTCTAATAATTACTTTTTACACTTGTTTCTAAAATGCGATATTTTTTTTCTCTCTCTTAATCTTTTAATGACAGAGCGAGGTTTCTTTGTGTAATTTGTCTGTGGTTACGTATTGTAAGAGCTAATGTAACTTGTTTTGAGAAAAAATTGCTTTGTGCCAAGTTTCTTACGGCGCATTCTTCTTGGCAATCATGGTCTTTCCGAAAGCGCTGGTAGACTCAAAAAAAAATGACGTGTAAAAGAGCATTCAACTGCCTATTTGCTGAATAAAATTTTGAATTTTGAATTTTTGAACGTCACTCAAGCCTTCATTAGCTAAAATAGGTTTGGTCTCCTTCTTATTACCTGAAATGTCAATGTGACAAAAAAGGGCAAACGAACTTTAACGGCATTTTAGTTAATATAGGTTTATGAATAATAGGGTAAATATCTACATCTCACCCAGAATCGTGTCACTATACTACTACACTACACTACTACACTACTTTACTGGCTACAATGTATTGTTATTGTGTGATGGCTAAAACGAATATAAATCATTTTCATTTTATTGTGTATCTGAATAACAAGTAACTACTATTCCGCGATGACAGAAAAAAATCGGGACTCAATAGAATTATTGATTTTAATATTTTGCAAGTTTGTTTTGCATAATATATGATTTGATTTCCTTTGTTTTTGTAGTACAGAAAATAAAATAAAGAAAACCTTTTGCGATATACCTACTGAGGCCTATTTGAATGACATAAACAATAATAATAATGTGGAAGTAAAATTAAAAAGTATATTTTCAAATATTTCTTACTCGGTAATAATAATACCAAGTAAGGAGGTACTTAGATTTGACGTAAAATAGTAGGTGTAGATAACACTTTGTCATAATATAGATTACAACGGTAAATTGAGGCTAACAGTTTAGCGGGAACTCTAAAAGCCGGAACGGAGTCTCATGCTGCGTCAAATTTAAATAAAGCTCTATTGCCCGTGCGATCGTCACGCGGGCATAACGCATAAACGTTATTTTTTATTATTATTCTGTTACTGAGCCCCGGTATTTCAAAGGTTTGTTTCACTTAGGTGGATCGATAGTTGCCGCCTGCCTGCTTACGACAATCTATTTGAGATGTAGACCTCGCGACCTAGTTTTTGAACATTTTTCGGATTTTTTTTTTCTTTTTTTATCCAAAAATCTAATCGCAAAAACTTATATTTATTTTGCGAACCCGCTCACAAACTTTCACGAAAATTGATTGAAAAATGCATCATGTAGAGGAGAACAGCCAGACAGACGGCGGAAAGACATAATAATATACGAAAGTATTTTTGTCCAAGCTGAGACGGAGAGAATTATAATACGGTCGTAAATATGACGTTATGACGTTCACAGCCTATTTTTTATACGCGTCCTAAATAATTAATATTACATATAACGAAAAGGGTTCAACATTTGGGCTGGAAACTCGCCCTATTTTCTACAAGTTTCACATAATAATTGAATTATCCCAAAACTATTCCGGTCGCGACACTGTCTACGGAATTAGAACTTTGGGGGTATCGTGTTATTTGCCGCTGAATTATTTCATCTGCCTCGAGCCGTTTATTCCCATACGTATAATTAATATAAGTATGCGATTAATTTTCCTGTTGGCGGGAAGTGGAGGCACGTTTTTCACTCGTTTAAGACGAGTAGGTATAAGTTACATGTGCCGTTTCGTTGTTGGAGTAATTCCTTTTGGTGATGTGTTTGAAATAAGTGAGTATCAAACTAACTAGGGTACGTTTTGTGCAATTTGTGCTTACTAAAAAAATATGTATAAAACCATTAAAAGACCCTTACTTAGCTCTAACTTTTTGATTGCCGATTGATATTTTAAAGGAATGTCATTTTAATTTCAAGTCAATAATTAAAAGTAACTGCGTGGAAACTATAGCCCAAGCCCTCGCATTCTGAGAGGAGGCCTGTGCCCAGCAGTGGGACGTAAAAAAGGCTAGTGATTAATTGAAAGTAAACAAATTAGAAATCGGTATTTCCTTTCTATACATGGTATTTATTATTCCCGTATATTTATTACAATCTTAGGCTAGGTTTTCACAATATTCATATAAAAAGTAATAAAACAATATTAATACAAAATATAAAAACATTATAAAAACCTAACCTAGGGTGCCACCGGCAGCGAGGCGGGGCCTAAGCTACCGGTGGTCAGGGCGACAGAGAGAGGAACCTCCTGACTATCCGAGCCGTGTCCAGGAGTACCGCCTTCTGTATCTGACCCTTGACCCAACCATCTAGCGAGAGCCTTTTAAGGTGATGGTCAAGGCTCTTCGCTATTAGACCGTTCGCCGAAACGACTATCGGGACAGTGATCGTCGAATCAACAGGCCACATGGCGGTAACCTCGTGAGCCAAGTCAAGGTACTTGCTGACTTTGTCCTTCTCGGCTTTCACGAGGTTCACGTCATGGGGGATCGTGATGTCGACGAGCACTGCCTGGCGCTTCGATCGATCTATCAGCACGATATCAGGTTTATTGGCGACAATAGTCCTGTCCGTGATGATAGATCGATCCCAGTAGAGCGTGACACGACCATTTTCAAGAACTGGTGCAGGTGTGTACTTATAGTACGGCACTTCGAAGTCCACAAGACCGAATAAAAGAGCAAGTTGCTGGTGAATAATCCTGGCTACAAGGTTATGTCTGTGCAAGTACTCGCCGTTAGCAAGACTAGAACAACCAGAGATAATATGCCTGAGTGACTCCCCGGGACGGCGGCATGCCCGACAGATGTCGACCGTACCGTCCTTCAGGATATACCTGCGGTAGTTATTAGTCATGATAACTTCGTCCGCAATTGCACAGGCAAAACCTTATTATTATTATTTATTTACATCGGACATGAGAATTCATAACGAGTTAGTACCAATTATACCTTACGTCTAAGTTAGTAAAAGTAAAAAACCAAGTGAACCACAATAAATAGAAATAAAAAAATTATAAACTAAACATCCATAAACCATTAACCACCACCAAACCACCAACCATTCATGCCCTTTACTCGGCCTTTAAAAACGATTCTAAGAAGAGTCCAAACTAGCATCGTACAAAACCTAGCTCTTAAAGAAGTATTTGTCTATTCCTGAAGCCATGTGGAACAGGCTCAGGCTCAATAAATTTAAATTCCCCTTCAAGTAACCGCAGATTTATTTTGGTGTTTTGAATTTGGCTCAAAAGATATAAATAACCCCGGGAGACATTTAGTCGTAAACGTGTGGAGCAAATTCGGTATCCCAAGATACAGATAACTATGTAAATGTACCCAAGTTCGCTTTATCGTTCCAACGGCAAACGTGGAGGCGGCTCGGGATCGAAAAAGAATTTGTATACGATTTTTTTAAATTACTACGAGTATATTAGAATGTTTGCTGTACATGGATGACAAGGAAATGATTTTGTTGCTGATACTTGCATGACATTCCGTAATAATATTGAAACTATTTTGGGGAGAAAAGAATAATAGCTGAAGACTGGGTATAATAATTCACTAGGTAATTTTTTATACTAAAGAAAACAGGACAATGAAAATGTAGAGCACAGTATCATCCTGTCAAACTGTAAAATGTTTCTTTGGCCAGGTAATCTTTTTTAAAATACTACGGTACCTAAAGCCAAAAGGAAGTGTGTTATGATTTTAGAGAGAGAGAGAAACATTTATTCACATACATTCGACACATACAGAGAAAAAAACAGTACATTTAAAAAGAATGAAATACAACAGAACTTAAATAGCTATCTCATTTAACAGTACACGATTGCACCGAACGATGTGAAATGGGCCCCACTCAGCATAATTTTAGCAGTAGGTATAGGTACAATAAGCGTCAGAGAAAACGACCCCCCCCCCTCTCGTGACAAGTGAATCAGAGGTCTCGCGGGTTCAAATCCACTTCTACGAAGACTGTACGAGGGCTGTTTGATAAGTACCCGTTTATGGAAAAAAATATATATTTTTTTGTATATATACATTTATTTTTCTACGTAGTCACCTTTTAACTCTATACATTTGTTCCACCTATACTCAAGCTTCAATAAACCATCCAAAAAGTATGATTTTGGAAAGTCATTAAAATTGGCCTCTGTGGCGGCAATGACTTCGTCATTTGATCCAAATCGCTTGCCACCGAGCCATTTTTTTAGGTTGGGAAACAAAAAGAAATTGCATGGGGCCAAATCTGGAGAATACGGGGGGTGAGACAATAGTTCGTAGCGTAACTGTGCTAATTTAGCCGTCACAACTCTGGACGAATGAGCCGCGGCGTTGTCGTGATGAAACAGTACTTTTTTCTTTTTAAATGGGGTCGTTTGTCCTTCAACACGGCGTCAAATTCATCCAATAAATTGGCATAGTACTGCCCTGTTATTGTTTTTCCCTTTTCTAAATAGTCAATATGTATAATACCCTGCGAATCCCAAAAAACGGTCGCCATGACCTTTCCAGCCGATGGGACGGTTTTTGCTTTCTTTGGAGCAGGTTCACCCGGTAAAATCCACTGCTTCGACTGTCTTTCATTTCCGGGGTGTAGTAATGGACCCACGTTTCGTCCACGGTCACGAAACGACGCAGAAACTCCTTCGGGTTACGTTTGAACACGGCCAAACACTGCTCCGAAGTAGTCAGTCGGTTCCATTTTTGCTCCTCCGTGAGTAAACGCGGCACCCACCTCGCCGATACTTTCTTCATACCCAATTTTTCTTCTAATATGTGTTTGATTGAAACGTTTACAGCATCAACGATTTCTCGAAGTTTAATTCGGCGGTCGGCTAAAACGTTATTTTAAATTTTCTTAACCACATCGTCTGTAGTCACCTCAACTGGCCGGCCTGGGCGATCCTCATCAAAGACGGTTGTTCTCCCCCGCTTAAACTCGTTATACCAATATCTGACGGTTGTCATAGAAGGAGCACATTCATGGTAAACCGCTTGCATTCTTACTTTTATTCCATCACATGTTTTTCCTTCCAAAAATAAGAATCTAATTACAGACCGATACTGTTCTTTATCCGTTTTAACAATTTTAAGTTCACGCCTTCACTGAATCGTTGTCAAATGAGAAAAAAAAACAAAAGAATGCCATTTTTTTAATTTTCCCACCTCTGAAAAATGGCTTAAAAAGGTGGTATACTTATTTGCGGCCAGTGATATTAATATATTTAGAAAACGGGCCCAAACAGCCCTCGTATGTTTTATTTGTTTTTGTTTTAATTTTTCGTAGCATTTTTCTGACCATTTAGTTAGGTAAGTAAAAAAAAAAAAGTTTTGCTCATTGATAATATTTTTTTTAGCCACACTAGAATCGATACAATACAATCTTCGTAGGTTTGAGTGAGACAAGAGAACCTTAGTAATAATATCCGAATTGTATTTTTTGTTACCCGACTGCGTTTTATTATTATTCCACGAACAGGCAACTTACATTAGTAACAGAACTCTTTTTTGATTCAATACTCGCATTGCAAGTCACATTCACAGTCTTCGCCAAGCGGTCCGTGATAGCTTACAAAAATATATTTTTACCAAATGTCACAGTTTTTTCTGATTGGGTTGGAATCGAACTCGATTCACTGCAACAAGTGCCATATCGTATGATTCAATCTGCCGCTAGGCCATTTGAACACTTGACATTGGCTGCAAATTTAATAGTTGCTTGTTGCGTGCCATTACAATTCAGTATATGCCAGACGACAAAGCAAATGCAATCTTATTGCACAGCAAATTGCGACTTTCAAAGAAGCAACGACTGAGATATTGCTAAGTTTTAACTTTGTTTTTCATATTGAGACTTTGAGGGTAAATACTTATGGCAGATATTTCCTTAATCTTTGCATCCTTGTCCAGCTAATGCGTAGATATAGATAATTAGATTGTGTTTATTGCCGATTGTAGCACTACCGCAATATTATTATGAGTCTCATTTACTAAACTGAGGGTAGGTAATGTTTATAATGACTACAAGTTGTTACGTTTCGTGTCGATCTCCTAGTGTAAATCGTCGTAATATTATCCAATTTGTTAAATACTCGATTTTTTTTATTATAGTTCTATAAACAGCTTTCTTGAAGACTAAAATTATTGTTCTCTGGGAACAAGAACAATCTGTAAAGAAAACAGCACGAGATAATTATGTAATGGGCATAACGGTAAGATTTACTTTATATACTTAATATTTATATTCATTGTTGGAATATTTCTTACAAATTGCACTATTCTTGTATTACTATTCATGCTATTATTTTCTTATTTACAATGAAAAACAGTTCGTAGATGGATACAATAAGTTATCAAGCGACAAGTGATATGTAATGATTAGATTAGATTCATTTATTTCGATTTGAAAATTACACATATTATTTGACATGTCTAAATATACTTCATTCACAAAAAGATCGTCATCAATTAAATAATAATACAAAAATATATAGAATATAAAACAATTGAATTCAAAGTGGGACAATGTCAATAACAGAACTAGAAATAAAATAAAACGTAATTAAATGTCAAAATAATAATAATAATAATATTAAGTCACAGAATGTGAGAATGTCAATAATTATAAATATACTAAAACAAAGGTACAAACTATGGTACAGAAAAAACAAAAAAAAAAAAAACACATTTCAGTGTCAAATAGTTTCGCTGTACTCTTTCACAGAATACAGCGATTTATTTAAAAGAAGTTTTTTTAGTTGGCGTCCAAACGTTTCATCCGAAGATTCGTTTTTTAGGTCAGCGGGTAGTTTTTCGTACAATCTAGGGCCAATGACGCGCGGGTTTTTGTCGAGCAGCGCCAACCGCCGTGGCACCGCTTGCAATCGCCCGGTCTGACGGGTTATTCTACCCGGAATATTGACGCGTTTAAATGAATTAATGTTACGGCGAGTTAACATTAAAATGTCGTACACATATTGAGAGTAGTGCGTCAATATTCCAAATGTTTTAAATAGATCCCTGCACGAATCCCGTGGTTTGACACCCGCCAATGTGCGCAGAGCTCGCTTTTGTATTCTAAACACTTTGTCGGAGTTCGTCGAATTTCCCCACAAAATAATGCCGTACGACAAGAGCGAATGGAAGTGAGCATAGTAGATCTGGACTAGGGCTTTCCCGGAAACAAGTGGCTTAAGCTTTCGCAATGCAAAAACAGCACTGCATAGTTTTTCACAAAGCTTCTCCACATGCTGTTTCCAAGTTAACCCGGAGTCCATCACAAAACCTAAAAACTTGGTCATGTTGCATAATGGCAGTGGACTATGAACCTGTGGGATCTCAGTGTAGTTCCTGGCTGAAAACAACATCACGTTGGACTTCGTGACGTTAAGGATTAATCCATTTGCCGAAAACCAATCGCTTAGCTGATCATATACGCTACGTATCTTGTGTTCAAGCTGGTCATATGCACACGCGTTCACTACAACTGTGGTGTCATCCGCAAACAACACAACTTGACCATCAGGCACAGAGGCTGCAAGATCATTGACAAACAATGAGAACAGGGTATTTCCCAAAGACGAGCCCTGTGGAATCCCGACGTCTACATCGCCTGCACTAGATTGAACCCTCTTCCCATCAATTATCACTGCAACCGTCTGTTGTCTGCCTTTTAGGAAAGATGTGAACAATTGTAAGACTTTGCTTTTAATGCCGTAGTGCTTAATTTTTTCTAATAGCAATTCATGGTTAATTACATCGAACGCTTTAGACAAATCACAGAATATACCTGCTACTTTGTCCTTCTCATCCAAAGCTGTTGCAATACAGTCATACACTTTATACGCAGCTAGTGTGGTAGATCTATTTTTCCTGTATGCAAATTGTCTGTCCGTCAGTAGGTCACTTGTCTCTAGATGACTCAATAAGCTGTTTGATAAAATCGATTCAACAATTTTTGAGATGTTTGGCACTATAGTGATAGGTCTGTAGCTATCAACCGCACATCTATCCCCTTTACCTTTAAATACAGGACAGACACGTGTAATTTTCAATACATCTGGGTACACTCCTGATTCAAATACACCATTAATAAGTTCAACTAGTAAACCCGAAATGACCGGCCAGATAAACAAGAGTATGTTAACAGAGATGTCGTATATGTCAAGAGTGCCGCGCGTCTTCATCATCGCCAGCAACACGCGGTTGACGTCCGCAAGTGTTACCGTGGGTAAGACAAAGTTCGGAACAGTAACATCGTAATGTGATCGCCAAAAGGCCCTTGTCCCTCGCTATGGCTTACACCGACGAAGAAGAGCTCACACCGTAATTATAGTGCAAGTTCACTCAGTGGAAGTGCAAGTCCCTTCAAATCTATACGCTCAAGTGCTGAAACTTTTGGGGTGCCTCTTAGCACAATTCGACGGCATCTACACGCGGCGAACATCCATACTTAATTATAAACCCCCAGAAAAAATTAAATTCGTTATTTAAATTTCGACGGAAGAAACGAAATAGTTATATTGACTAATTTTTAATCAATAATAGACAAACCTTTATTAATACTATCAATCAGGCTACCCTTGTTTACCTACGAGTATTCGTGTGTTAATGATGAACCATCTGCACATAGGTATTGTTTTTAATGTTGTGTTAGAAGTGTTGTGAAATGTGATAAAAGAGAAAGATATAAATTGCTATACTATAACAGTTTAGCAAGTTGGTTATTTCTCAGTGATTCACAGGCACAATTAGCTAATGTTAGCAGCTTAAATAAATGTTGTAACTATGTTTCTAGAAATACGCGTAACGAAATATGTAAACGAAACGTGACTCATGTATCCATTTGTTTTGTTAGTAAATTTAGTTCGTTTCAAAACCTAGGTAAATGGCCATATTTTAACACATATAGAAATCTGTATACTGAACCAGGAATCTATGGATTAATTAAATAAACAAATATTGTATTTGTAACATGCCTATCTTTTCTTGTATTGTATACCTCATACCTACTTTAGCAAAGAGCTCTTAAATAATAGTCAATGATTAAATAATGGAAACAAAAATAAAAGCAAAAAGTTACCTGTCGTAGATTCGAACCGTGGACCTCAGTACTGCGAGGCCGATCGACTAACGACTAGACTAACTTGCTTACTGTGTTAGTGGACAAAAAACTTGAACGCTTCCATGTCATTACCAGAGGGGGGTTGTTTTCGCCTTGGCTTACTTATTGCTTGTTTATAATTCATCATCATCATCATCAGCCTATTTACGTCCCACAGCTGGGCACAGGCCTCCTCTCAGAATGAGAGGGCTGGGGCTATAGTTCCCACGCGGGCCTAGTGCGGATTGGGAACTTCATACATACCATTGAATTGCTTCGCAGGAGTGTGCAAGTTTCCTCACGATGTTTTCCTTCACCGAAAAGCTCATGATAAATTACAACTGTAATTTCGCAAATAAATTCCGAAAAACTCACAGGTGCGAGCCGGGGTTTGAACCCACGACCCTCTGCTTGGGAGGCGATAGGTCAAACCACTAGGCTATCCCGGCTGTTTATAATTATAATCAACCAGTTCTTTGTTTCTTTTCACGGCCTATACTTTGATTATATTTTGTCACCATTTAGGTAATTACGTGATTATTTTAGACGTCTGTCGTAGCATTAAACCTTATTGTAAAGTGATTATCGTCCCGCATTGATCAAGTGTAACACGTGTTTACTAATGCATTTAGATAGCTTTCAATCATGGACAGTGTTTACTCTGTAACACAATAGACGACATATTGGATGACAATGCTATTCCTAATTGGTCTAAGCAATTAGATGAGGAAACTTTTTAAGCAAAACTGAGATAAATTGCCACTAACAAATTGTGTACGTCACTATAGTGTGTGTCACTATAGTGTGTGTGGTCCTGTCAGTTGAGTGTGTAGATAGAACCTGACAGTTTAACATAACAGAAACGTACTGTGACTACCGTAGAACGCTGTCACAAGAAATTACATTATCATTTTCCTTGTCAGACACTGCGCTGACAGTACGACATGTATTGCAAAAAAGTTTAACCACATTCGGTTTGAATAATATTATACGTGCTAAGCTGTTTGTATTAATGTTTTGAAATACTAGATAGCGTAACCAAGTGTTAGTTTATTACCTTTATAAGCTTTAGCATTAAATCTGTAACATGATTTGACGACCTAACGTCACTTCTGTACTAGTACAATTCGTTACACTGAGAAGTCTGCACGAACTTAGTTACCTCATTTAATAAATGGTTCAGATAATCTCCATAAAAACTTATAATGAATGTTAAATATTTGGTAGTACCTATTGTTTTC
Organism: Clepsis dumicolana; assembly: GCA_963691665.1. NCBI lineage: Eukaryota > Metazoa > Arthropoda > Insecta > Lepidoptera > Tortricidae > Clepsis > Clepsis dumicolana. The sequence goes on from OY829521.1 coordinate 7,268,278, forward strand.
TATAAAAGGAGTGTCCCGGATTTAACAGGAACAAATAACATTAACATTATAACTACCACGGACGTATTTAATGAGCTATTAAATGTAACACGCCCCACTATGGAGCGCAAGTCAAATGTTGTATTTAAAACGAGGAAATTGTGTGTATACTCGCAGAACTATAGAGATAGAAGAAAGAGTTTTTCGTTTTGAATGCAAATACCTCGATTAACAGTTCAAACTCTTTGATGGTGTATAAACTGTTAACTATTCAATAACAAGACATTTTGTTTTTGAAATTTGACGTCGCACACCGAAAACGATGGTAATGGACTGATGGTCTCGGCCTTTCTTTTGGCACGTGAGGTAAGTACGTACTCTTTCCTTCTATATATACTTATAAAACAGTACCGTGACTGACTGACTGACTGACTGACAGACAACGCACAGCCTAAAATACTGGACCTAAAGACTTGAAATTTTACAAAATCCCACGGGATAGGGAACTAGCCCATTTTGAAATCATTCACGGGGCTGTGCACGGGGGCAGAGCAAAGCTAGTCTCGATAATAATTCTGTAGCCATACTCTTGATAGTGACAGCTTTTCTAATCAAATCACCCTAATTCCGATGTGAAATTGAGCGTATTTGCTTCATATTCGCATTTTGTACCTCCTTTGATACTTGACGCTGTTATATGTACGGACTCCTGAAGTGTCTTAGCAAGCAACCAACACTGTTTGCTAACAGACAACGTAGTTTCTATACAATAGCCTGCGTATTCTGCTTACGTCACACAGTCTCTATTTGTTAATCTGCGGAGGATAGTACTGCATAGTTATTCAATCAAAAGGCTTGTAGGATTTGGTATAGGAACACATTCTAGTGCTAATATACTACTGTACACTGTACAGCCTAATCAACTTTGAAAAGTTGAAAACCCCCGAAATTTTTATTGCAAAGTTTAATACCCCAAAACGAATGAACCGATGTTGATTGAAGCCTTGCTAAGAAACATCTCGATTAATAGTTTAAAGCTAATATTTTTGATTCAAAAAAACGCATTCAAATTTAAGAGTTACGATGCCACAAATGAGTCCTCGAATGCAGACCACGAACGGGGAAACGTAGTGTGGGGCGTCCTGAGGCATGATAGACGGACGACCTTCAGAGGGTTGCTGGCGGCGGATGGATGCGAGGGGCCGAAGACAGAGTGTTGTGGCGCGCCATGGAAGAGGCCTATGTCCGGCAGTGGACTGCTGCTGTTGTGGGCTGATGGTGATGCCACAAACAGACACACGGATATACACGTCAATCTTAAAACACTCCTTTTTGGGTCAGAGGTTAATACAACGACAAAATACAAAAGCTTCAACAAGGTTTACTTTAAAATTAAAAGTAAGGACATGACAAACGTTGGAAGCGTAATTATTGCGTACCCTATTAGGCTCTTTAACTCTGCAACGGCGAATGTAAAGGGAATATTTAGCTAATTAAAATTAAATACTAAGCAAACATTGTGCCATTTGCTGAAACAAACGTCGCGTGTATTTACTCAAATATAATAAGCCTACATCCGCAACATTACGCATCTGGTGACCGGCCGAAAATTTGTCGGCGCAAACGATGGCGACTGAGGCGCGCAATGCGGCCCCCGTACAAATTGAAGAGATAAAATAGAAATTCGTCAATGTGCTATGCCGTGACCAATCTGCAAATCAAAATCGGTTAAAATATAGTGTCTAGCAAAAAAAGAAACAATAATAAACAACTTTTATGAAACTTGTACAACTATTGTGTACCTATGAGGGTCGAGCACGACTTTTCGAATCCTGCGTAACGGTACGGTTATCGTATCGAGATTGAGAAACCTCGTACTAAATTTTAGTTCCAAATACGCTCACGGGTGGGCGGTGTTCCAAACGTCATGCAAACTCGATAACGTTTACTATTCGATTTTACGTGACGCAGGTTTCGAATATTTGTACTAGGGCCTCTGTTTGACAAATCAATTGGTATTGCTATTTACAACGGCTTACAATTAATTTGTACTGTGCAATTGAGAAATAGTTTTACACTACAAAGTATTATAATATAATATGCCTGACCTGTGTCAAAACTTTAGACCTAGGTATAGGTACATCTAAATAACAACCCACAAAGACGCCTGACACAGAATTTGCTAATTTGATACAATACGTGTATCAGGAGACAATTTTAGGACCAAATAAGTAGGTATGATATAAACGACGGTTCATTCACATTGACAATTTTTTCCTCGTCCCTAATCAAATTGTGGGGTCAGCGGTGTTAGAACGAGTGACAATACTGCTCTTAAGTACATCTGTGTACGTGAGTGGGATGAGACATAACGAAATTACACGGGTTGAGGGACTCACGTTCATACTCATAATAATAAAAACTTTGAGAAGCATTCCCGACACAATGAGCGGGGGCAGTTCAAACTCTACTTTTTGTCGTAGAGATTTTTCCAGTTAGAATTTTGGGGTCAAAGCATTTTTATGATGCGTGAATGAGTAGAGTTACTCGTTGTGCTTTTGTTTAATAATAAGTAACTTATGCGATCCTGATTAAACGAAATTGGACAATTGGGCTAGAGATGCGGTATTCTCACTAACATTTCTTCCATAAGCTATAACGTTTAACGACACAATGTATAACGTTATTTTTAATAATTTACAGAAGCATGTGCCAACTGGCCTCTTTTAAAACAGTCTAGTACGTATATTGGCCATTGGCTGCGGGTAGCACAAAAGCGATCGTCGTGGAGATCCTTGGGGAAGGGCTATGTCCAGCAGTGGACGTTTTCCAACTGATATGATGATGAAATTTTGACGAGTCCGGTGGTGCTGCGAAGCGGCGGAAATGGGATTCATTGTCCAATTCATTGGTTCAGAGACCGGACTGAAGCGCGCTATTTCGAACGCACATTTTGAAGTGAGACTTTTATTGTCTTTTATTACATTGATATTGTTACTGATTTTGTTACTGATTGTTTATTAAGCTATTCTATCTTATTAAAACAGAAAATAATAAATAGTCTCGTATGAGGTTAACTTCGTACTTGTAAGACAAAGTTCGTAAACAAGCAGACGCTTATTTCTAACACCTCACATAACAATACAATTATTTACATTATCATCACCATCATGTCAGCTGAAAGACGTCTACTGCTGGCCATAGGCCTCCCCAAGACTCTCCACTCAGACCTATCTTGTGCTTTCCGCATCCACCGCGATCCCGCGATCTTTACCAGGTCGTCGCTCTATCTTGTTGGAGGCCTATACCGAGACCTCGTCTTCCGGCCCGCGGACGCTATTCGAGAACCTTCTGACCCCATCGGCCATCAGTCCTACGACTACTGCCTTAAGTTTCGCAGTTCTTCGAGCTATGTTGGTAACCTTAGATTATAACTAGTAGAAACTCTGTTGACTAAACAAGCTAATTTACCCTATCCCGTCTATTTTTGTGATGAGTATTTTTGCAGTAACGGAAAATGAGCAATCTACTGATTATTCGTAACAATTTTCTCATAATATAACATTTCTTTTTTGCCTTAACAAACAACGTGACAGGGGGCTATATGATAACTTTGGTAATCCAGTTTCACTAAGCGTAGGCTTTGCGCCTCGGGTGATATTTCTATTTTTGGTGATACGAAAAGGAAGATAATGGTATAATTATGATCTCCAGAGAAAAAAGTTGAAGCAGCTCGCGAAAAAGTTGGTTAGAATAGTAACGACTTTGGCGATCTCAGAAATCGTTTTGTTATTTCGTTCGCCTTCTGAATGCAATTTATCGCTAATGGTTTTACTTTAAATATCTGTACGTGGTCAGCATTTCGAAGTAACGGAACGGAAAGTTGAAAATGTGAATTGTAGTAAATTGATCCTTACCTAATATAATAATTGATACTGCACAAGACCGGTCTGAGTGGAGAGCCTTGGGGGAGGCCTATGTCCAGCAGTGGACGTCTTTCGGCTGACATGATGATAATAATTGATACATTGATAGCCGATCCATGCATTACTGCACCATGATCCACTAGGTACTTCACAAGGACTGGTTCTTCTTTTTATGGCATAGTCTTCATTGTTTTTTTAACTGACTTTTTTTTAAGCTGCAAGCAATAAAAACTAAAATCATTAACTTACTCATCCGCGACCACACGTGAAAAATAGCTACCTCCGCAAAGTGACGGCTGTCGGCTGTTTCAATCAATTTGCAAGCAATATGCAAAAAGCAGACAGGTACATAATTTTATATCCGTCTTTCCTCCAGAATTACAAGACATCACGCCTCTAGAAATTACCTTAGGAATGTTGCATTAGGTGAAAGGATGATACAAATTGTGGAATAACTCGATGTAATATAAACTGGTACCGGCAACGGCTTTTATAACGGCCGGGCTGCAGCCGTCTTCATTATCACTTCAATAAGTGACTTTAATAAGACGCTGCCGTTGGCGCTCGGCTCTGGTGCGTTCCGCTTGCGAACGACTTTTAACCGCCTTCGAAATAGAGGAGCAAAATCAAATATCGTCATTTCATTCGCTGGACAGGACACAAATCGCAGAAGCCGACTGGAAGCCAGAATTGGCAATATCTTTTGGAAGAACGCCAATGGGTTGGGGCAAAGAGAGCGACAGAAAAGTTTTTTTGCGCCGAAAACGTCATAATGCCAACTTATTTCTGAATATTTAGACTTAACATGGCGTCTGATATTGTCTCGCCAATATTGCCTAGGTCTTACACCATATCGGTATTTTATTTTCCATTCGCTTATTTTTAAAACCATATGTTTCTAGGGATTCTACTTTCCTTTAGGACTTAGTTATATTATTATAACTTGATAAAATTATGTTCATCTATAGTTAGGTTCAAATCGTCCGAACTAAAAACAATGGCACACATTACTATCTAATTTCGATGTGTTAGTACTGGGTAAATACTAAATACACGGTAACGGTGCGCCTAGCTTCAGCTTGAGTATTTGTTTAAAAAATACATTTGAAGGTGTGAATGTGAGGGTAAAAGAGACAGCCGCGTATACTTATGTAAGGTACTATTATCCTTTATACCTATGAAACAGTACCGTGACTGACTGACTGGCAGACGACGCTCAGTCTAAACCACTGGACCTAGAGACTTGAAATTTGGCAAACGAATACCTTGAGTATCGTAGAGGTGCACCAAGAAGGGATTTTTCGAAATTCCCACGGAATAGGGAATTAGCCCATTTTGAAATATTTCACGGGGGCAAAGCCGCGGGGCATATGCTCGTTATATTATATAGTACAGGTGGGTCAATTGACAGATAGCGGTCATAACGGCTCATGGGCACTAGCACCACGTGACTAGGCACAGGTGAGTTGCTAGCCCTTATTTAAGTGAGTAAGCTCATAAAAACGTTTTTAAAAGTTACTACTATTAAATCGAAAGCGGAGTAGAACTTTAAAATGGTGCACGCAAGGAACATCTGGTAGACTGTCGTTCTCCCGTCTTAGCTGAAATTCTCTGCTATGGATGTTGCTTCCACCTATGCTTGTTTGATTTTAAAATTTTGTTAGCGCCATATTTATTTTACTCCGTTTTTCCTTTCTGTGTGCTTTTTTCGTTTTTTCATGTGGTGCAACGGTGCTAAGCGATCCAACGTAGCAGAAGTGGAAAATAGATAGTCATAATTATCTAGAATATGGTATAAACAAAAAACAATCAAATTTCTGAAAGAATATGGAATATAATGTCAGTCCCAGACAATTTACCTGTATTTAAATTCTTATACACAACATTTAATATGCAATAAAGAGTTTGAGTCACAAAATATTCAAGATTTTTTATTGTACCTTTATATTCTATAAGTTTAATGACTTTTGTCTAAGTAATGGAAGCGTGGTATGAATATTAATTAATTAATTCGCAGCATGAAAGTTAACAATTTAGCACCGTTAATTAAAAGAGCGCTTAAGTGATTGAAATCTGTCTGAATTAAACAGGGAACCGAAATAAGCCGTCATTAAAAGGCGAATTACCTCTTAATTAGGGATTGTTGAAACTGGAGTGGACTCTCTTAATTCAAATAAGACTTTAACAGGCAAAATCTTTTTCTGCCAATTTAGCACGAGAATTTCTCTGTGAAAATTGCCCGAAGCAGATTCGTTTCCATCTATCGGCCTTTGATTTGCATCAAAATATCAAGTTATTTGAAACCGCAATCAGGAATGTGATCTTTGAAATCAAAATTTATTACGGCTTCATACCACAAAATGTATTTCAAACGGCTGTATGATATAATACAAATTTCTTACCAGTGAAGAGATCGCATATTTAAATTTTTTTGTTGTTTTGTGTGGAGCTTCAGTATCTCATATTCTGGTGTTCTGTCGTATAGTTATTTCTTCTCTAGTTACGGTTTTTGTATTTTTAGAAAAGATGTATTTTTAACAATTATCTATCTTAACTTGCACTGCGGTCGTTTCATGGTAGCTAGTCGATAAATGACTTTATTGCCGGCAATAGTTCAATCATCAATCATTTCTGTGAAGGAATTCTGATGAATAAGAATAAGAATCGTTTATTTAAGTCAATGAATTACCTTTGCAGGTGGTAGGACCTTGTGCGAGGTCCGCCCGGATCGCTACCACCATCTTACTCGCTAATCCTGCCGCTAAGCAGCTTGCACTGTTATGTTCCGGTGCGGAGAGTAAGACAACCGGTGTAATTTCGGGCACAAGAGGCATTCCATCTTAGTTCTCTAGGTTGGCAACGCATCTGAAAACCCTCCAGGGTTGCGGGTGTCTATGGGTAGTGGTGATCACTTACCATCGGGTGACCCATTTGCTCGTTTGCCTTCCTCGTCGTATAAAAAAAAACCTTTAAATAAATATATCAGTGAGACATTTTACCACTGATGCCACTTTATGATGTACGCTATAATATTATTAGCAATTAGACAATACAATAAGATTATATTTAGGTTGGCTGTCACAATTCCGTTTATAGCGAACATTATTCGGACGACGCCAGACCACATTTAGTGGGTCTTGTTTTTGCCTTTCGCGCGCAATAAACTCAACATTTTATGGGTTTTTGCTCATGACAATGGTATCATGAACTAAATCAAGATTGTTAAAATATTCCCAAATTATTCTTATTGGCTACTATGAAATACGATCTGACCTTCAAGTTCAGAAGCGTTATTGTTTAGCACTATGAAAATAATACTAGCGGTCAATGGTCATTGTCTTTATTTTTTATCAACTTGATACACGTGATATTATTATATCCACTGCGTTGTCTGGCAGTGGTCTTCATAGGATTGCGTTGTGTTGCAAAAGAGAACACTCACTGGTCTTGCATCCATGTTGATTAGTTAATTATTTTGTTGAACTGAAATAACTAACAACTGCCGTATTGTATTATACCGCATTTCTTTCTAAGTTGAGCTATTTGTATATGCGGAATCAGAAAAAGAAAGACGGATTTACGAGTATTTTTACTTAACTTGGAAAAAATACCAAATGCGTCTTTTTTACGTAGGGCGGCAATATCGCTTAACTCACGTAACATTAACATTGCTAGCCGCGACCGTAATTCACGGAGTAACGAGGTAATTGGCTTAAATTCATTGATAAAAGCTCCTATTACGCAAAGTCACGTGCGATTCAATAAATTAACGTTGCATATCAAATACAAAAGCGGCACATTTATTTTAACCATAAAATGGGTCTAGACACCTGTGAAATAGTTTTCTTTGTTAATCAGGAGTCTTTTTTTACGTCCCACTGCTGGGTCCAGAGGGTCGAGCACGACTTGTCGCATCCTGCGTAACGTTACAGTTATCGTATCGAGATCGAGAAGCCTCATACTAAATTTTAGTTCCAAATACGCTCACGGGCGGGCGCTGTTCCAAACGTCATACGAACTCGACAACGTTTACTATTCGATTTTACGTGACGCAGGATTCGAAAAGTCGTGCTCGACCCTTAGGGCTCCTCTCAGTTTTCTTTGTTATTATTTGTCATAGGAAACTTAATACTCACATTTTTCGGAGAAATAAAGAGCCTCGTGTGTAATCTAATAATTATGGAAGTAAATTATCCGAACCTGTATTATTTTTTGCGTCAGACGTAAACAAAAACGTGTGTTGTTTAATATTGCGTGGGATAACAAAGATATATAGGCAAATTAGGCCTTGGATTGGAAACATGCCCGTATATACGAACCCGTACAAAGAACCCCCGCCGCCGCCGTATGAACGAGTCCATACAAAGTGACCCGTTTTTTTTTGCTCTTGAGAGTAGATCACAAAGATGGGGTCTCTTTGTTTAAAAATATTGTTTTGTTACCAAACAATAATTAGTCGAGTATGGGAAGCGATAAAATTATAAATTAAGTCATATAAATATACGATTTGGAAATCGTCGCCTGTATTAGTCATTGTCTAAAGCCTTTTACGTCCCACTACTGCTGTCCACTGGCATCTTAGAATGCTTGCATTGATCTTCTCTCTCTTCTTCAACCTTTGACTACACTACCCAAAGCTGAGTATAGGTTTCTTCCATTTCCTTCCAGGTTGTGCGGTCATAAATATGCCTTTCGCATCTAGTCCCTCCCTGCAACTTGTCTCAGATCGTCATGGAATGTTAGAGGGTATACTTGGACTATGTAATTATAAATTTACATAATTGAATAATCGGTATATTGATACGGTATTGATTCAACGTTAAAAGTCGTATCCCACACAATTTTCATACGTACTTTCTTGAACAAATTTCCGTCGCTTTTTTTCAGCAATGATGACTTACGGATCGTTATACCTGATTGAAACATCTACACACCTATCGTTCACGGTGATGCCTTGCTATTCTTTTCTTGCATATTTTGATTCACTATATGCGCAAACGAGAAAGAAAGTGTTTATTAAGTACGTAGGTATAATTAACGTATTGACAACCAATTTAAACCGCCGCATGCACTTAACTCTTCCAAGTTTGTCTATAGAAAATCTGTTAAAAGCTTCGAGAAATAACTAGCCCTTCATTGAGCAACTACAAACTTAATACCGAAACGAAATAGGCCTTCGGCGCTAGTAAACGGGAAACTGGCTTAGCAAAAAACTATGATAAGCATCATTGGATATTTTTTTTATAAGTACGCTTTTATACGGGGCGGATGTTTTGGATTTGATCGTAAATATTTGATAGCACACAAAAAGTTGTCGTAACTTTTGCGGTTTATAATCATGACGAAATCGATCAGTGGACAAGAAGCAGCATTTTAGTGTTCTTTTTATCAAACAAATACTAAAACTGAGGAGGTTAATTATTTTTGTGTGTGAAAGATAGTAAGTTACTTTCATGGTTTATCTGTTTGTCGTTCAAGCACAATTAGTTGAATGTCTGCACGGATTTGGAAAAATTAGACAGAACCGTGACACGGAGAAAACTGTATGATAGGTATTACTTTACATAATATCCAGGAAAATTGCTCCTGCGGGATAGCGATAAGTGCGATAACAAAGTTTTACGCGTATGAATTCGCGGGCCAAAACTAGAAGAGCATTAAAAACATATAATGTACCTAATAATGTAAAACTCACAAGTTCACATTACTTTCCATGTAAATTAAATAAGTGTTCAAACGAATTGGGAACCTCCTCCTTTTTTTGAAGTCGCTTAAAAAGCTATAACTACCTATATATAGCCATGCCCCTAATCCTGACTCTAAAAACTCTACAATCTGGTTAAACAGCTTAGTTGAAAAATATGGATTAGGTGAGGTAAATATCCCTGTTCCGACACTGCCTCGATAGCTGGCTCCTTCAATCTTAATGCGTAGCAATAAAGGTGACAAGCAGGGTGTCAATTATTGGAATGAACCGTGTCGATCCGGAGGTTGCAAAAATTTACGAAATTATGTTTTCCCTCAAACGTTTCCAATGTTCGTTTAAGAAGCAGGCCTGTTTGTAATATTATGTATACCATATTTATATAGCTAGAACCCCTAGCGACAGTAAATAATGAAAGACAAGTTAAATTAGTTCGGAACGTGCCTTCAGTAAGCCTCCCGATGAAATGTGAATATGCGTGTACTTCACACGTAATGGGAGATCTAACGATGCCAATAACATATCTGTCTGTCTGCCTTCTTAATTGATGGAACATGAACTGTTGCCAAGGAGATTTAGTTACGATTCTGTGGGACAATAAATGACAAGAAAATTATAGGTAATTATAGGTAACTACTACAAAAGTATAATAGTGATCGCAGTGTCTCTAAGTGAAGTAAATCGAATAGATTAACATTTGAAAAACTTAACGTCGATTTCCGTTAAACTGATCTAAATATGGTAGTTTTAAAAGCAGAAAATTACAGACAAGAAAATCGTTATTAAAAATAAAGATTACATTTTATAGGGTTGATGAACTCCCTATAATCAAACATATAAGTTACTCGCGGTCAATATCCCATTTCGTTTACGTCTAATGCAATTAATAGCGAATAATTTAAAACTGTTAAATTTCATTAAGATCGCTACAGCGTTTTTGCCGTGCAGTGCAGAGGTAACAAACAGACAAGCACACATAAAGAATAACTTCCACATTTATAATATTAATAGGTACTTATATGTTTACAATAATAGTATAGGTATAAATGAGTCGAAACTCATAATATTATTTTCTGTGAGCCTAACTTACGCAGACCGCCCGCTGTAACGATGTATCTCGCGTAATTTCAAAACTTTGCCAAAAAAAGATTACTGTAAGAAGCGTTATCAATCTATATACAGCGGGTTTAACTCCGGAGATCTATTCATGTGCCATCATCAGTCACGCTAGTTGACACGTGAAGGATCTGCCTCGCGGATTACGTCGTAAGTAAGCACTCCCCCAAAATGAAGAACTACATACTTACACAGAATATTGTTTACCACAACCCAAAAGCTCTGGTTAGACAACGCTAAACAAATCAATCAATAGCGAGGAAAACTCAAGCAGAAGTCCATTTAAGTACGTAGTATAATGATTCCGCTAAAATAGTAGTTTATGTAAGTCATTAAAACACGTGTGTTCATAATATAGGGTCACACGAGTGATTTAAGGCCCAATTGTGTAGAGTTGCATACATTGCTTTATCTGCACACATATTATAAGTACCCTGAGATGAGTTCAGAAGCCGAAGGCATAATAAATCTGTGACGAATTTGGCTAGTTTATTTTTTAATCATAGACAAACATAATATTTTATAGAGCTGACGTTTCGTATCGGCAACGTTTTTTAAATGGAGGCCTATTTTTAAATTGTATTGGTTTTTGAAGATAAAAATTGATTGTTGTGATGACGGTCATTAGGTACCTACAGCTTCTGAACGCATAATAGAGGACTTATGATACATGTATGTAGATGAACTTATTTATACATGATAGTGCAGTTTTTCATGTGAAGGAAATTATTCTGTTATTATGAATACCTAAGTAAAGTCTGTTTGCACCTAAGTTATTTTTAACTAAAGACTACAGTAGTATAATTTAACCGTAACTACCGTAAAAATCAATTATAGTGCGTCAATCACATTTGAAAATACTAGAAATCCATTCCACTAAATTTCTGTGATTTTTTCGCACAACATACACCAAGGGAACTTCAACGCGTTATTTCGTCCCACTCTAAAGGCTGCTGTTTATGAAGGAAATGCAGACCGAGCTTCCATTCGCCACTGCAGACTCCGAACACGTTCAGTCGAATTTCGTTCTTCCGGAAAAGTTTACAGCTTAACTTTACCGAAGAAAGCAAACTTAGTAGTTGCATAAAGGTTTTGTAAGGAGCTGGCGTTATTCCACAGTGTGTGAGATGAATGTGCTACTTGTTCTTGAAAGTTTTTATTTAATTTGTATGTTGTCAAAATAAAGCCATGTGCTGGATATTATAAAATAACCTCACCAACTTAAAATTTAAAACAGAAAACCCGACTGTAATTCCATGGAATGACTCTTTATGTCACTCCCACAACTGAAACAAATCTAATGACACCTCATACGTTGAAATTCGTCCAACGGTTTAGGTAGGCTGCAGCAGAACGTGCCAAAGAATTAGATATACGTACATACATACATACGCTCGAAAAACATAACCATCCTTCGGCAGTCGGGTAATAAAAACACAAAAATACAATTAACCAATTAATTTCTGAACACTTTTTTAGCAACATTAACAATATTATTTCCAGAGTTATATTTATTTTGTAATAGATACTTGTCACCGCAAGTCAATCAGTCTGACTTGCGGGAAACTGGGTTAACAGTTAACTCACAAACTCGGAAATAAAGTTACATCTAATACGTCAAGTTCACCTCCAGTTACTGGGTTAACACATACCTATACATACAAGTATAGCAATGTAGGCATAATGTAGGTTTTCCTGTTACGCGCGAATGACAGTAATTGAGCCGAGAGTAGTGTGCCTAATCTAATTATTTACAGCGAATTAGTGATAATGAATTCCTGGTTTAACTCATATTCTGCCCTAACTAAGTAGGGTACTTTAATAGTAACTAGGAATAAAATTATAGAGCCTTAGGATTGGACTGCTGGATAGCCTAGTGGTTAGGGAAATGATTAAGAATCTAGAGGTTGCGGGTTTGATTCCTGTGTGGTGGCTTAGTGTGGCATATGTTCAGCAGTGGCCTGATGATAATGATAATGATGACGAGGGACAGCCTTTGTAGAAGGTACCCAAGACGCATGCTTTGGGGGCATGTCTAGCTTGTGTATGATTTACTCACCTGCGACCACATGTGTAAAATAGCTACGTCTAAAGTAGTGGTGGCGCTGATAGTTGAGTCTGTGTGGCAGTGGAGAAGGAGGTGTGCATTAAAACATACATTTGTCTTGTAGGTGTGGTCGTGGGTAAGTATACCTATTAAAAAATTATAACAAAATAAGAACACCTAATAAAAACATGAAAGCCCTGTTTTGTAACAGCGATAAATCAATACGAAATTAGTTTTCAATGACAGAAAACTCATCCGCAGAGAATTCATTGCTTTCCGATTACCAATAGTTTGTGAGACAAACTTGTTGAGTTATGGCACTTGCCAAGTTTGGAAACATTAAGAAGCTCATAGCAGATGCAAGGACAAACAGACCGACTCTGCAGAATTGCAATTATCACGGATTTCACTGAGCTTCGTAAGTTAATTTGCTATTAATCATACCAGAGTATTTTCTAGTTGCGATTCAAAGAAGTGACGTAATAGTTCAAGAAAAAGTTAAATGAACTCAGCATTTGTAAATGGGTCGTTAGTTGCTGTTACGAAAGAATAATAAGAACGACAACAAAGCTAGCGAAGCATTATTTTTTATGGAAGCTGAACGTCGTCTTTATCATCATCATCATCATTCTATTTACGTCCTATTTACGTCCCACTGTTGAGCAAAGACCTCCTCTTAGAATGAGAGGGCTTGGGCTATAGCTTCCACGTTGGCCCAGTGCGGATTTTGAATTAACACACACGTCGTCACACAGCATTTTCTTAACCAATCAAATTTATGAACTGAAATCCAAACCAATCAAATTGTAAACACGAAAAATTTACAGCAAAAATACGGCAAACATTTAGTTTTACTTGTAACCTAAATGATAATTGAATGACAAAGTGTAAAAGAGTTTATGGAAAGCGAAAAAGGGAAAGCAAACCATTCCAATCTTAGGATCAGCCGTAAAATTCGACATAAACAACACGTCAGGATACGCTTTGACCTCAAACTAGAATTACTTACATAAAAACAACAAAAACGAGACGGGATTTGAAGCACTCACGCTGGTACCTGGCAACAAAAGGCTAAGTGCTAATACGGTTCGTTCTTAAAGGATTCCGTAGATAATTTATTACCTAAGACGATCATATATCGAGGATTTAGAAGGCACGTGTTGAGTTCTGCAAGCTAGAAAATTTCGTTCGAACTCAACTTAGGTTACGTTAAGTTGTCCCCCACTGAAAAAACATATGTTGAATTACAAGTTAAAAACGCAATATTACCTAAACGAAGAGTCGTATAAACGTTGACTTATCCCTTAATGCGATCTCGTCCAAACTAATCTGGTATTATTGTTTAGTCATATTGTCGGGCAAACAGGAGTAAATTAATCCACATGCTAGGTTTCTCTAACTACAATTGATAAGAAATTATGAAACCAAAAAAAAGATGATCCTTCTTGTATCTCTACATGGACGGGAACTCTAAAAATCACTGATGTTTCTAAGGAAAACTGGGCTTTACCCTTTCGGCTTGCCAGGTGGCACCGTGACCCGAAACCCTTGAATCAATGGCATATGTTTTTTACCAAACGTGAAAATGTATATTCAATTACGAAATTATATTGGCGTTTTCTGCAGAAAGTATTTGATTTTAATATTTTTAATACAGATTCGTGATTTCAAATTAATATTATGGTTATAAAAAGCTAGTTACGAGAGTAGTATCTTACTAGCTTGGTTTCATAAGCGTTTTTCACCGACTTGTTCCAGAGATGTTACTCTGTATGTTTTTTTATGTATGTTTATCGATTTCTCTATCGCTTGTAGACCGATTTTCAAATTTTGAAGGCACAAATATGAGGTCGGTGCTTCATTCAAAGAATATTTCGCTCGCACTCTTATTTGTGCTATTACTTTTTTGTTAAAAGATATTTAAAATTTATATTTATATACAAATTAAATCTGAAATTGCAAAATACTGCAACTTACTCAAAAATATGTCCCGTGGCTCTTAAGTCAGCAAATTAAGGTTGTTGGGGTGGATTAATATTTTTGCACTTGAGCGTGTACCTATTTAAATTAAATATACACTTTTTGAAATAGACTGCTTAAAAGCTAAGTTGTAAAATGGCAATATTGATCTTTCCCTTGTTCAAGCCACCTGTACATTACTAGCTTTCTCCTTAACGTAACGGCTTCATAAAAAAGGCGTATTCAGTTGCCTTGTCTAAAGGAATTGCCTTTGAAGGCACACAACGATCGGGTTGCCTCGTAAAGACTCGCCAGGGATCGCATTCAATGTTATTAATGATAATTTCTGTTTATATCCAATAGTTCGTAGAGAACAAAAGCGATATCGGGGTAATATACGCTATCCGCACACTGGAACGACGTCCAATGTATTGACAGTCGAGAAGAGATCCTAACAGCTTCAATTATCGGACCGACAGGATCTATCGGTGACTGTAAAAAACTTTACCGTCAGTTACAGCTACTTGACCAAGGTTTTCGCTTTTATTTTTTTGCATCAAGTATGTAAATAACCTGCTCATCGTAAGAATATAACTTACTTTAAAAGGTTTCTTAATTGTGGAAAAAATATATGTAAAAAACCAGGTCTCACAAAATAATAGGCATCATGCATTTCATTTATAGTGACTACATTTTAGCTACATCCGCTGATTAGAACGTCTAAAGCAGGTGTTACAGGTACACAAAATTGGGTTATATCATAATTAGAATCCCTAAAATTGATTTACCCAGCGACGGTGTAGCTAAAATTGAATGGCCGAAGTTTAAAATGCCTAAAAACGAATTATCTACACTCAAGAGCAAAAAACGGATCACTTTGTATGGAATTGATCATACAAAGTGACCCGTTTTTATTGCTCTTGAGTATGTTTGGCTGAAATACTTAACGGCTGATTCTGACAGTTGAATAATCTAGTTTCTAATGGCTAATTAATTTAAAGTTCTATAGTATCCCATTCTTATCCTGCCGCTAAGCAGCAGTGAGCTTGCATCATTGTGTTCCGGTGTGGATGGTAAGACAGCCGAAGAAATCACAGGTACAAGAGGCATTTTATCTTAGTCCTCTAAGTTGGCAACGCATCTGCAAACCCCCTGGAGTTGCGGGTGTCTATGGGCAGTGGTAATCACTTACCATCAGGTGACCCACTTGCTCGTTTTCCTTCCTTAACGTATAAAAGAAAAACAATGTATAGGAAGCTTAAAAACATAGATTAGTCAAGGCGCGCAACGTATCAGCCACACGGAATCGGAGCTCCGCGATCACTTATGTATCTAAGTCGAGCTTAGCCCAACGTGTTTCGGATTAAATCGTATCATCATAGTCATAGTCGGAAAAACGGTCAAGGCACTTAAAACTACTGCGTGGTGCTATGGTATCGACCATATTACGGGAAAATGGACTAAAAAGGTACATGAGAACAGTTGTAGCGTTACTACACCCTTAATAACAAGTCCAGTGATCGCAACGGAACATTATTGGATTTTATTTTGCCCAAGTCTATAAAAGGAAATTCGGCTACACAATTACGGTGCTATAAGCATGACAGTCACAATATGCGGTAAAAACTAATGGGGAAAATGACTACAACTAAGTAGTGTTTTTTGCCGGGAGGCTATTTGATCCTTTCTTGTTTGTATGTTCTTATGTTATGGCTAGAACATAATTAGAGAAGATACTGGTCAAATAAGAAAATGTTTACCGTACAGAATGTTCCTTACGCGTTGACCCAAGAAGTTTCTCGTATTAATTTTCCCTTGAAATTGACGTTTAATTACGCGCGTAAAAATAGGCATACTACAATTAAATAGTTCAGAAAACGGTTACAATATCATTGTTTGGACTAGATGACAAATGAGAATAATTCCAAAATTTGTTTGACCTTACATTTCCGAGTTTATCTCCGCAATTATGTAACGTCACTAGAGATACTTTGCATTGCCGAATTTTCCGATAGACGACTGAACACCAAACGAACTGATACAGGTAATTTATTTTCACAAGAAAGTTCGCATTAATGTCAGGAGCTGCTGGCAATTTATCTTGGCGTAATTCACGTAAAACGCTTATTGGCTGTCGTGGTCCACGCAAAGATAACATGATTTATATCCGGCCGCTAATTATTTTTCTAGATACGCGCCGGTAATATGATAAGCCACTGCTCTGGGCTTTTCATATCTTCGGTATTTCTTGCGGAGGTGACTTAACGATCTCTTTAATAATCGGGAATCGAGAATTTGTCACTATATCTTTCATTTTAGGTGGAGAATTAAAGCTTTTACCTCGGTTGAACGAGCCCAGGATTAATTGTATTTATTAAGTTTCCTGGTTTCTGTAACCAGACGTGTATGACTTACGAGAAAATAAATCCCATTTCTAGCCGGTTTAAAGAATCGGTTTTAGACTAAATTTGTTAACTTTTAAATTATCTTGAGCATTAAAAACAGTTAAAAATGATCAAATAACAGGATTCGGAATGAAATGCAAGTCAATAAAAATAAATTCAGTTTCCAATGAGTATACAAAATGCGAACAATCCGTATTCCCGGTCAATTGCATCTCGCATAGTTGGCAAATGCACACAATATATTATTCGCAGCATTGTAATTCAGTAAAGAAGGAAGTGACGCGTGCACTAATGGCTGTGTCGCTGTACTTTGCTTCCACAATTATGCACTCTCGGCCGCAATGCTGTTTGTGCCACAGTGCAGTTAAAGAGACATGCTTAAAATGGCACATTTCTAAGGAATTTTCTTACAGTCGCATGCTAAAAAATAAAGCATATTTTATGAGAATCACTTTTTGTACTTTACAGTCTGGTTTCGTATTTGTATTGAGACATTTTTTTCTAATTTTATACCTCCATTTTTAGAACAAGGTAAATAATAGATAAACGGAAGTAGCGTAGTATTTACAAGAAAAACGGACGATGACATGTTTATTCGCTTCTTAAAATAATGAGGAAGTGCCTGTTAGCAAAAATGTAGGGGCGAAAATATTTTTTAACATAAAATATGAAATCGCAGGAACATGAGAAACGCTTTATCTTCAATAAGGAAGGCGTTTGAGGCGGGTGGGGAGATAAGTATGGGAGGATGTTATAAATTCTGTGCGAAAAAGTTTCTATTTGAAATTTTATTTCTGTCAACGATAAATCTTGACGTGCGTTTACTTTATTAGTTGAAAACTTGTTTTTTTTTCTGAGATTTTCTTCGTTTTTGTTTCAAGTTTTTGTTGAATATTGTTGAATAACAAGTGGTTTCAAACATAACAAAAAATAAGTAAGTAAATTAGTGAGTAAACGCTTTATTGTACAGAAAATATAGAAATAAATACAAGTTACAAACAGTCAGATACAAGTACAATGGCGAACTTATCCCTATAAGGAAAATATGTTTGCCATTATAATTACATACATACTGTTTGCATTTTGTAATAATTAAGCATAGCCATCATGATTAACAGTATCTAAAGTTGAAAATAAACAGCATGATGTGGGCAAATGCTTTGAGAGTACCAGTACTCGCAGTTCGTCGAAATATCACACGCATCTTTGACCTGAAATAACATGTTTCAGGATCACTTTGTTGTCCGTCTGTCTATCTGTCTGTCAAGGCCCGTTTTCTCTGTAACGCGTGGAGGTAGGAAGCTGAAAACATTTTTTTTTATATATGCATTTATTTTTCTACGTAGTCACCTTTTAACTCTATACATTAAATGTATGTGGAACAAATTTTGTTCCACCTATACTCAAGCTTCAGAACCTGCTCCAAAGAAAGCAAAAACCGTCCCATCGGCTGGAAAGGTCATGGCGACCGTTTTTTGGGATTCGCAGGGTATTATACATATTGACTATTTAGAAAAGGGAAAAACAATAACAGGGCAGTACTATGCCAATTTATTGGATGAATTTGATGCCGTGTTGAAGGACAAACGACCCCATTAAAAAAAGAAAAATGTACTATTTCATCACGACAACGCCGCGGCTCATTCGTCCAGAGTTGTGACGGCTAAATTAGCACAGTTACACTACGAACTATTGTCTCACCCCCCCCCCCCCCCGTATTCTCCAGATTTGGCCCCATGCGATTTCTTTTTGTTTCCAAACCTAAAAAAATGGCTCAGTGGCAAGCGATTTGGATCAAATGACGAAGTCATTGCCGCCACAGAGGCCTATTTTAATGACTTTCCAAAATCATACTTTTTGGATGGTTTATTGAAGCTTGAGTATAGGTGGAACAAATGTATAGAGTTAAAAGGTGACTACGTAGAAAAATAAATGCATATATCAAAAAAAAAATGTTTTTTTTTTCCATAAACGGGTACTTTTCAAACAGCCCTCGTACTTCCAGTTGTCCTAGACATTTGAAATTTGGTACGAAGGTAGCTCATTATAGCACAACAAATCAGAAAAATCTGAAAATCCTAAATTTTTATTTTATTCTGTATTATGTGTTTGAGCTGATGCTCTTGCTTGATGATATGATGCGGTGATTGAAAGACGACTGGTTCGTAAATAAAAACTATATTGACTAAATATTCAAACAATTATCACAAGACAAATGTTTGCGGTAAGACGACCTGTGCCCTATCCCACAACATTTTACAAGTGTACAATTCGACAAAAATGTTAAATTGTAAATAAAATAATGTACCACAATAATTACAAATATGTATTAGTTACAAGTTTGAAGTCTACCTATAATTCGCGTTTGTAAAAGCGTATCACGTAAAATGGAGGTTATGTCACGACAGCTACATAATTGTAGGATTGTAGATTTGTAATTATATCGACATATTATAAAGTTACAATTACAAATATGTAACAATTATTCGCTCCTTTAATATTGAACGTAGTTTCACTTTGTATAAGTTAATATCACTAATATCAAGTCAATTATGAGTACACTAATTAAAATTAGTAATTGCATGAGCCCAACCATCTTAAAACTGTTAATACTTAGCTGTTGTTTTGGATCAAGAGCGTGACTTCTTCGTGTCGGATGTCGAAGGTTTCCACTTATAGTATGCATTAGATATTCCACAGTAGATTTACTCACTCTGATTCTTTGGTTGAACGTAAAATCCGTTATATTAAAAGTTAAATTTATGCGTTCTTTGTACGTCCTAGAATGTCTTACTATTAATTCTTCTTCACTATCACTGCCACTAGAACTAAACATTTCGTGAAACAAAATATTCTCGTTTAATGTAACAAAATGTATTTGCAATTATACCCTCTTGACACATGTCTAGAGAATTGTAAACTTGTAGGTACAATTCTACATACATGTATACTTATTACTACAATTTACTGTAGAACAACTGACAATTTACAACAATTAACTGTACAATTTACTGTGTGTGTTAGTTTTTCCGGAAAAACATTTGTTGTATGTAAAATTTTGTGATACAATAAATTGTAGAGTTTACAATTTACTAATTTGTAAAAATTTTCCTTAACAAATATGTGACTTGTATATTTTATGGTACGCACACTTGTTTTACTACAAAATTGTAACTTGACACTTGTAAAGTTGTAATTGTAAGTTTTGTGGGATAGGCCACTGAACGCGACTGCCGGCCGGCGGAGCCGCCCCGCTCCCCGCGCGTCCGTCCCCGACAAACCAGTTGCCGTGTGCCCGTGCGACGGCGCATGATGTTGCGATGCAAGATGCAACATATTTATATGTCAGATATCAATATAAAATTACTCCACACTGCGTACATTTTGCTTAGGAGCAGTGCTCAGCTAACACTGGACAACTTAAAACATCCGATAAAGCTGGAAAATCTTAGAGACTCGATTTCCGTGATAGAAGAAAACTATTTACACACCTACAAATGAGTACGGAACCCTTAGTGTGCGAGTCCTACTCGCACTTTGGCCGGTTTCTTTATCATCTTCTCGCGCTACCAAAGTTTCTCAAGTGCATAAATACAACTTCCAACTCTCCAACTCTCTTCCTTCGGACTTAGTCTCCAGGCAGATGTGATGCCTGTCAGCCTGGACTTTTTACTTTGGTTGATTAAGATGGGCGGACTCTCTCTCTTTGAATATTCACCTAATTTCAACATTTGTGTTTTTCTACACACTCTGATATAATTGGATGGAAGTATAAACAGTATTGTCTATTCTCTCAGAAAATATTATACACGAAAATGAACTATTTATTTGAGTTGGGAGTACCTACTTCAAACAGGGTTGCAACGCGTTAATCCCACTACTTACAGGCAATAAATACTTACACAAACTTTATCTTATTGTGCCAATGTGTTCGAGCTATCTTTATGAACACTCGACCACCATTTTCATCTACGTCGGTCAAAAAAATAAAAAGTGTTTTGTTTTCAGGTAAGTATTAATTGACATATCCGAGAGTACATTGGTAGGCTGTTAAATTATTCATGATAACGGTTACCTATCGTTTGTCTGAAAAACGTTTCACCATTTTCTCGTTTCACCTTTTTTTAGTTTGTCCGAATACATTTTTTTCTGAAGCTGTAAATATTTTAGGATTTATTTCAAGATTCAGGATTCCTAAAATATTTACAGTTTCAGAAAAAAATGCATTCGTACAAACGAAAAAAAAGTGAAACGAGGCGGAGGTGTAACGTAGGTAGTATAATTATTATTATTATTATAGATTCTCGATTATCACGTACTTCAATTAAGTACGTAGGTAAGTAGGTAGGTATCTACCTACCTAACTTATTACCAACAGCTTAAGTAAAATTTTCAATATTCCAACAAATAAAGAACGTAGTTAAGTTATGTTATGAACTAAAAACCATTACTTTGCTCACCCGCGACCACCCGTGATTTTGTGGTCGCGGGTGAGCAGAGTAATTGTTTTTAGTTCATAAATATGGACCTCCGCAAAGTAACGCCTGATTCAATAATTTAAGTTATGTTAGTTGATACCGTCAGTAAAACAAGCTGATATCATAACAGAAGTTAACAATAACTGGACATTTAAGTACCGAAGAACAATAGAAGAGAAAATAACACCGATATCCATTTGATTGCATATCGACGTTCCCATCAGCTGAATGCTCGATATGCAGCAATCGTTCAGGGCTGTCGCATCGCGATCTATATGATTCCTTATGTAAACATATATAATTGATTTTCTCTATATTCACGATTATGATTTGCCTTTTTATTGCGCTGCATTATTGCCTTTTAACGAATTCAGTGCGGGCGGATCATGGGCGTTTTTGTGAGCTGCCTAATGCCTGTGCGCGAGTGTCGTGATTTTGCAAGCATTTGATTGCAATTAAGCGTAGGTGACATTTGAAGATATTTTAGGTTTTAGGTTTTTAAAATACCTCTTAATTTGTAATTTTCAGCCAAACCCATTTTATGAACAATTAGCAAAATACTCGTTTAATTAATTGTCCAGGTTCACATCTATTGCAATCAAAAAACTTCTTAAAGTACCTACTTCGCTCATTGTTTCAAGTCGCGTAACCAGAACCCTTGTTTTCTTAAGCATTGCCTTTGTGTGTTTGAAAGGCAACCCTAGTAAACCGCAGACGGGTATTGCGGAGCAATTAACTTCTCAGGTGGCACAAGCCACAGGGCATGGAACAGAGCAACGGTGCACTGCTCCATGGAACAGTATTGCCATTATCCCGGTGTGTGTTGCGCATGCTAGCATGCGGGTGTTCTGACAGGGCAAGCTTGCGACGCGTTAATCCTAGTACAGGCAACAAATACCTACGCAAACTTTATCGTGCCTATAGTGGTGTAGGTTACCTAGAGTAATATTTATTGAATACCTATACTGACACGGTGAATTTGAATAATAGTTGTACATGGTTGTAATAGGGTAAGTTCGAATCGTTCGTCAAAAAGGCGAAGGCCAGCTGTAAAAAAACACAGTGATTGTTTTTTTGTAGTTAGTTATGATTTTTTACGAGCTGAACACACGCTTCGTTTTTAACATGACACTACCGTGAGACTGACTATTAGTGAAAAAATCTTTTAACAAAGAAGTAAAACCGCCTTCAAAAAAATTACCTTAGAAAAAAAACGAAAAGTAATCCTCTAAAATAATGATAAATAAATAAAATAAAACAAAACAAATTTGCTGTCAAGTGTCAACTGTCAACATCTCTCTGTAATATTCCTGAAGAATTTTATAAATATTTATTGTTTTTGAAGAATCACGGCACTTATTATATATTTAATTGACGCGGGCTGTGCCCCGCTATTTGCCTCAATGTGGGCAAGCCAGTTCTTGCCGTAATTTAAATTCAAGACGTTATATATATTTGGCACCCGTTGCAAAGGACGCCATAATCAAAAATATCTTCCGAAAGACGACCGTTTAGCCTCTGTGCATAGCCCAAGCATGGCCTAGTGCCTGTAACTAAGGACGCCCGGGACACCGGCCTTTGCCACGGCGACGACGGTGCCCGCCGGCCTCGGCAACCGTCACCAAGCCGCCAATGACACGCTGCTTGTCATAATAATATTAGAAAATTTGTTCTTTTGTGTGATACCTCCTGCTACGTTTTATATTGGATCCGTTAATAAGATTTCTTTTAGTGCCTTGTGTTTTATAGCCGTGGATGCAGCCTGCGACCCAATCTGGTGATAGCGCGTCGACCGATGTTAAGTTATGGACAAAGTCTTTCATAGAAGTAGTAACGAAGAAAATCCTATATTATTTTCAAAATTAGTGTGTTTTTCCTATTCTTATATATTTTCTTATTTTCTAATTTTGTACAAATTTAGTTGATGTCCTTACCTACCCCAAATAATGCCACAGCTACTGCGTCGTTGGATGTTTACGTGCAGTGTCCACAATGCCCACAACCACGTCTTTTTAAAGGTTCGAGAGGTCTCAAAATTCATATTTCGAAAAAGCATCGACCGAACGACATACCATCCTCGGCCCCTGCTCCTGTTCCCACAGATTCAAATTCTGTTTTGACACCTCAACCCTCGCAACCATTTTGGCAAGCCCTCAGTGACCTCAAAAACTCGCTTAAGCGTCCGCAAAGTTTCAAGTGTATCTCTGCCTGCCTTTTTGTCCTCTGTGCACAGTGCGCAACCGCTTATAGGGAAAATTTTAGCTCCCTCATTGGGGGTCCTAGAGGTTGCTCACTGCACCGAGACCAAAGATGTTTGGTCATTAGCATGTCCGGGTACAGACGCGCCTGCGAATCCCTGCTCGCAGAGGCAGTGAGACGAGCCACACTGCCAACTGGTGAGGAACAATCTGCTAAGCACAGCATCCAGTCCGGCAGAGCGCGCTCGTCTTCTTGCTACCGCGGAGTGGGAATCAGACCTCTGGCTTCAAACCCTTCCCTCAACTACGATAGGCACCCTCCTCGATAACACCACTTTCCGCCTCGCCACCAGTCTCAGGGTAGGGGCACCAACAAATGTCCCTCATCGCTGCCAATGTGGGAAAATGACTGATAGGCATGGATACCATGGCCTATCATGCGGCAGAAGCGCGGGTCGTATACCTCGCCACGCCAGCATTAATGATGTCATCCGTAGGGCACTTGTCAGCGTCCAAGTGCCGGCCGTCTTGAAACCTAACAGCCTGGCTAGAGACGATGGTAAGAGGCCCGAAAGTCTGACACTGGTTCCTTGGCGGATGGGTCGGCCTTTAGTATGGGACGCCACTTGTGTGGATACCCTCGCACCGACCCATCTTTCAAGGACCCAAAATGTTGCTGGCTCTGCCGCGGCCTCAGCAGAAGACCTTAAACGCCGCAAATATAGTTCCCTTGGAGCTAGTTACATATTTGAGACGTTTGGGGTCGAAACTCTGGGGCCTTGGGGGCCTAGCGCGCGCCATTTATATAAAGATCTCTCGGCGCGCCTTATAGAGGCCTCCCGTGACCAGAGGGCTGGCCAATACTTCGCTCAGCGAATCAGCATCGCCATACAACGTGGCAATGCTGCCAGCCTTCTGGGCATCCTTCCCATTGGCGGCGATCTGGGAGAGATTTTTTACCTTTAGTTTAGTTTTAGTTAGTAAGTATTTAGTATAAATTTTAGTTTTAAGTTTTATAATGTACCTACCTCATTATAATTTATTTACTTGTAAACGATTACATAGATGTACGTACCTAGTGCGAAAACTTGACCAATCCATGGAGTTTTGACCTTTGGCACCTAGGTACCATAGTATATCGAATTCGATACAAAGCTTGCCAGTAAAACAGCCATTGAGATTATTAATAATTACCATGTACCTATCTTAAACTGGCTTACAAGTTTGACTCATATGCTTTGCGGTCAGAAAGGGTTCAAGGTAACGCCTGCTCTCTAGGACATAATCAGTATATTCTTTACCAAAACATAGCAAGCCCACACGCTTGTGCAAATTTATTTTGTCAACTACAGACATCCGAGGTAGCTATAATTGATAAACATAGTCCGCCCAAGTGTGCTCTCCGAATAGTTTGATTTACTTTCCAAGTACGTACAACTCTCGAACAATGTGTAGTGTTACCTCGAGCAGATCCACTCTTGTTGGGTAAACTATCCGATAGTTGTCGGGAGAGGAAGCCACGACCAGAAATGTTCCAGTTAACAAATGTCGACGGCCGTCGGCTCCGCGAGACGCCGAGTGGGCCGATTGTCTCCGTCAGACAGTATTATTAGTTATTGCTTTTTTATTTACCCATGTTATAGAAGTATGTATCTGACTTGTAATGGAAAAGTTCGTGTCAAATCATGTACGTGCGAACTTGAAAGTTTGGAATTGGAAAGACGAAGTTGGTACTGTTTCTCGCGGCGGAACAGACGTATTCGAATATGACTGTGATTCTGAGGGAACGCAAGTTCCAAATAATACTTTGGAATAGTGATGTTTTGAAATCCCACGATTCTAAGTTGTTGTAAAATACTATGTTAAAATTACTCATTGAGCTCGCAACTAAAGCATGGCCTTTATTATTTTTGTATTTTTTCTTGACAAAACACTTATCATGAAAATTACCTTCAGGTAAGCGTGTGTTAGACATCTCCAACAGACTCGAAATCTGTTTAGTCATTTTCAAAATTCAAGGAGAAAATTGGAATTCGTTTGTATAGAAAATTGGGTTCTTTGACATCCTCTTCAGGTGCTATTTTTAGATACGTTTAATAAAAAGCCACAAGTTCTTTTTGTCCTCAGTTTATTTAGAGGTACATTAACGAAGCTGACCCCATTATCAAATAAAATTTTGAATTAAACTGAATGCGCGCGACTGCAATAAACTATAAAGTAACTAAAATTTGAAATAAAATATTAATCAATCATAGGACCCGAACGAACAAAAAACATAAAAAATATATAGAGGAAATCACAGAATCGAAGCTAAACGATATTATTGAAAAACATTAGAATTTATAAAAAGCTGATAGCTATTCGAAGCAAAGTTATGTGGAGTCGGACACAGCTAATATTTTAGCATTTTTAATATTAGCCTACTTGAGATGCAATAAAAACTGGAGTATAAATGGTAATAAAATTTTCATTTCTACTTTGGCCATTCTTTGGAAATTGTTAGCCAAATTGGCTGTTTTGCAGCAATTCTATCTAGTTGTAATGTATGCGTTTTCGCTTTGTTTGGCGCATTCAGTGTCATTTGTAGACACATTATGCAACTAAACTTGCCAAATTAATAGCAAAATTAATACAAAATAATTAATGTTAAGGTCCCCAGTATAGATAGCCTGCGAAAAAATATTATTTCTAAAGATCTAGTGTGCCTATACTGCTACTTATAAAAAAGGACAGTCCATTTTTTTGTACTTATGAGTTTTAATGACTTGACATACCTTAACAAACGTTTTTATTATTATTATTGTGTTATTATTTTTAACATGAACCGTGAGAATTAATCCTAGCGAAATAAGTCGAGTATAGCCCGAAATGACGAAGAATGATGAGGGTATTTGTGCGCCACTGTCAGCTGCGCCTAGTAGTCGCGCGAGCAGGACGTTGGCACGCAGTGTACGTTTCGTTGCCATGCTTCGTGTGCTCCCAGAGGAAGGACTACTAGAAGGACCATACTACTAGAAGGATCATACTACTCAGAAACATGTTGGGCTAAACTCTACATATACATGAGTGATCCGTTATTATTATTACTCTGAGGTCCCGTTTTATTGTTCTAGCAGTTATTATTTCAATTATTATGAATAAATGAAGCTAAGAGACTAGAGGGAACAATCAAAATAATTGTTAATTATCAACGGGCGCCGGCACATAATTATTGCTCTACACTCATGAACGTCCTTATAATTAGCTCAGTATTTATAATGATTGTAAATAGTGCTACGACAGTTTGCAGTGCTACGAACCGCAATATGCGAAGCGGTGCTACGAAGTGAACTGTGTTAAATAAAATAAAATTATTTTTCGAATGTTCCCATCCAACAAATAAACAGGTCAGGGAGAAAGTTTTGAGTTTTTTCATAATAAATAAAAACGTTTTACTAAAGCTGAAATATTTTTTTCGAATTTAAAATTAAAATAAATCTCCAAACCAAAGCGCGACACCAAAAAGATATTAAAATATGCTGTATGTTAGCGTATGTCGCAATGTGAGCTAGCAGGGCTATTAAGTATTTACTTACCCAAAACTGTTTCAAAATGAAAAGAATCTGAACAATGTGTATTGAAGTATAAATATTAAACGCTGAAACTTTTAAATCGATCGTACGGTCGTTAGCTCCATAATGCGATATCTGGAAAAATAACGCAGAGCACGGCTGCATGCATTGTGCGGCAAATAAAACGACTACGCTATTGACAATATCCGACGCCTTTGTACTCTGAACGCGAGAGGGGTATTCATAAGAATTTTAATATGTAACTCAATGAACGTATTAACTATAAACTGTACTTATAGGTACTCAATTTGAAAGAGTTAAACACAGTAGGGGTGTGTAGGTACGCGATAAGTAGTTTGAATTGTGGGTTGAATTTGTCATGGCTAAAATACAGTGTTTTGTTTAGTTATAGGTTATAATGCCCTTTTTTCGTGAAAATGACTAATGTGTTTTTTGATTAATGGAATTAAACAGTTGTTGGTTTTTTTTAGGATTACGCTATGTACGTCTCGTTATTGAAGTGTAACCGTTTGTTCCTGAATAAACAAAAAAAAATACCAAAACCATTATGAATAAAACACACACTATTTTTTTATTACTTTTTATATGAATATTGTAAAAACCTACCCTAAGACGTTAAAATAAATATACATAATAATAATAATAATAATTTATTGCGTATCACATTACAAACATGGATGGAATTATAAACGAATAGGTATACATGTGACGCCCTGTTAGGGCACAGCAACACTGGAGGGTAAATTATTCTATTATGTTATACGCCTTACATTTACATTAACAAATATTTTTACATTACTATTCACCTAGCCGACACAAACCAAAGTCAAACACAAATCGAAAAAAAAAAAAAAAACACATGGTAACATTCTCGCTTACTTACTAGTATCGTCAAAGTACTCTCTTAAACTGTAGAAACATTTGTTGATTAAAAACAATTTCAACCCTTTGCTGAACAATTTTGGATTATCCAGGTTTTTTATTGAGTTCGGAAGGTGGTTATAGATTTTAATAGTCATATAATGGGGGCTACATGTGACAAGTTTTAATTTCGAAAATGGCATTTTAAGTTGGTTTAGATTACTGTCATTTCTTTTAATTTTAACAAGGCTATGCAATATTTTTTCAACGTTAACGGTGATGCACGTGATCTGCGAATCGTTTTATAAACAACTATAGCAGACGGTTCAGAAAAACAGTCAGTGAAAAAAACACACGATAAACATTTGAAAGTGATCATGATCATTAATCAGTATTCTACAATTTGTTAACAAAAAGGGTGTACGGTCTGAAATCCAATGATAGTACTTATGAAACTGAACAACTTTTCCCAAAGAACATAAGACATTTTGTATGGAAAGTACAATTTTCTTTTTCATATTTCGGCCCATGTTTCTTGGAAAAAGTTTTTCAGTTTCATAATGTACTATCACTGGGTTTCGGGTCATACGCCCTTTTTGTTAACACATTGTACTACAAAATATTGCTATAAAAATAATCATAAATCGTAGTCAAGTACCATGAATGGTTTCCATGTAATTTCTACGAGTATTCCAAAGAAATAGCTAACTACTATGACAGTGAAGCTTGGACTAAAATTACTACCTACTGAATAATTTAAATTACTGTTTCTCAGTGGGTTGGTAACTACTAATTTAGGCCCATTAATTTGCTTCACTGTCTGGTTATTATGGTAATCACGTTCGATTGGAGGACACCATTCAGAATAAGTAAGTAGAATCACTAAGAAAGAAAATTGTCTGTAGTCGAAAAAAATACATATTATTATTTTAATACATAATAATTACTATGTTAGTTAATCAATGTCAAAAATAAACCCCTAAAAACACTAATCAAATAACCCGCCCCTGACCGTTCCCGGCGCAAAGGTCCCCATCACACTCGCCGCATTACCGCGCTGAATGGCGATGTCCAACCTTTGCACCAAAAACGAACTGGAGCGGGAGTCACCAGAGACATCCGCGAGCCTACGACCCAACTCCCGCACAAAACCCTTTGCATCCGCACCCCATCTGCCCAAGGTCTCCACAGCCACAGGAACAAAGTGGTACAGCTGCTCCAAGGCTGCGTATTTAAGCCGTTTCTTTGCACCGGCCTCCTCCGCGGCTGCAGGCGGGGCGCGGACGGTACGGCTCAGGTGGCTGGCGGCAACAGTGCTGACGCAAGTAGCGTCCCATACTAGGCACTTTCCGTTCTTCCAGGGCACCAGAGTCAGGCCGTCCGGCCTCTTGCCATCAGATCTGCTTAGACCAGGAGGCTCAAGTACGCCGGGCACGTTTGCCGGTATGAGGGCTCTACGGACAATGTCATTGAGGGCATGGTGCCGCGGGAACCTCCCAGAACAACGATGGCAACTCAGTGCGTGATGGCCATCGGCCTCCACCGTGGAACCGCAGGTGCATACATGGGGTTCGCACACCTTGCAGCCCAGGCGGAGAGCCACCGCCACCCGCAGAGAGTCGTCATCCAGTAAGGTGCCCAGGTGAGGCGAAGGCAGCGCATGCAACCACGCCCCGGATTCTGGTTGCGACACAGCCCGCAGTCTGGCCTTATCGACACCCGTGGCGCCCTCCAATAAATGCTCCTGAAGCCGCTTCGCCCCCACATCATCCCACGCCCGCTGAACGTGCGCTGCTTGTGGGACCGTCGCACCCGAGCTAAAGGCCGACCAAGCTGACAGCGCATCTGGCACAAAAGGAATGCTCCCCACGCCACCATTAGAATGGAGTAAAACAGTGACAAGGTTCGCAACGCCATGCGCCGACGCTAGAAAACCTAGCAGGCCCATATCATGGGCGCAACGCACCCCAAGACCACCATAACGGATTGGTAAAGCAGCCTGACTCCACTGGGTCTCATCAAGGGAGACATTGAGGACTGACTCCACCACCGATTTTAAAGCCTCGTCAAAAGAGAAAACCTCTTCCGGACACAGCCAGGTAGGGGTGGTCCACAACAGGTACGTGATTTTCGGAAGACATAACATTAGACATTTTAATACATTATTTTGGTACAAAAATCATTTGTTTGAAGGCTCTTTTTCTAGGAACAACGGCAAGAAAAATATTTTTGGATTTATGTCGCTAGCTCTCACACCATTACACATTATAGGTAGGTACATAACATGTATAAGATAAATTAGAAAACATAAAGAACCCGACAAGTACGTTTTCATTTAGGTAGCGGGCTTAATTTAGACCTGGAGTCGTGGCAGGAAAATTGGTTATCCAAAAGGCACCGTGCCACCTGGCTTTGCTTTAGAACTTTACTGCATTCACTTTCGCTAGTCTGGATTAATTAATTTCTTGAATATTTGATTTTAATTTGTATTTCGCAGGATGAATACGCGAAGTTCCGTGTTATATCAGTTTGACTTGCAAAAGTCGCGCTGAAATTAGTTTGACTGCAAAATTTGCTCTCGTTTTGATGAAAACTATAAATGGAAGACAGTGTAATTAATATGAACGAATTGACGTGATTATAGAGGTAGTAGGCATGCCAAGTTACAGTGCTCTATTACCGTCTCTGAACTATGCCGCGTACAGACCGACAGACGAATAGAAAGACGGGCATGGAGAAACTAAAAGGGTTGTTGAGTACAGAAACTAAAAAAATGTGAACAACAAAATAGGGGACAAAATAAGCAAGTCATATTTTTATTTAAACGAGGTTTGTCTAACTTCATTTTATATCGAATTAAGTAAAAATAATGCTTTTCACAATCGGTTTCGGTCAGTTTCAGAACAAAATCAGAGTTCCGGAACAACTTTATACATAAGCCGTCGTTCATCGTGGCTGCTATTTTTGTGTGGATTTTACAAAGAGCCAGCAATCAGTTCGGATTTTTTTTAAATATTAAAGTAAAACTACTGTTTTCTGGTTACTTTAACCTACACAGACACATACATACACGACAAGACACAACACACAACACACACAACTTCTACAGGTAACTATTATTAATTGTCGTTGCATCGACGTCATTTTCTCTCAAGACACTAGTGATTTGGCCGAAAACAGCGATGCGACATCCCACTGTAAGGCGACTGACGAGCCTTTTCCTTTAGTGGTCGTAAAACTGAGGCCAAAAATCAGAACCAACAATTTAATCCTAAAAATAGAATGTGACCATTATAAACAGAAGTTACACTTTCCGTTGAAACTAAATAAGAGCGCAACCTACATTCGGTTTCGCTTTAAAGTGCTACTTTCAGTCGGAAACTAAATAAATGTTTTGTGAAAAAGTTCGCACTGTCATGTGACGACTACATCAGCTGGTAGGTATTGTGGTAAATAGAAGTTTTATAACTGTGTTAACACAAAATAGCAAACTTTAATTACATTTTAGATTCTAAAAATATGTACCAACCTACCACATGCAATAATATTTTATCGTGTATTCGTCGTTGCCGCCTTCAGCTTAGTTACATCTCACTGCTGGGCACATGCCTCTTCTCAGAATTAGAGGGTTTGGGCTACAGTTCTTACGCATGCTTAATGCAGATTGGGGACTTTAGACACAAAACAGACAATGTAATTGTCGGATGACACTTCAATGAAAGAACAATATTGACCAATTAATAGGTAGCTAAAATTTACCATAACCACTAAAATATTGACTGAAATCAGTTTATGGTTAAATTAAAAGAAAAATGGAAACAAACTGAAATTGTAATCAGATAATACAATAGTTCGCTTTAACAGTTTACACTCTATTAACTCCATGATGGAATCAGTAGGTACCATCGTCCCACACGTTTAATACATTACAGGAACGCACGATCTTAATAAATACAATAGAATCCATTTTCCTTTTAGGCATATCGCTTAATGACAGCCTATCATAAACATACAACAAAAGATAATATTACCTAAAAGAAAAGATATTACGATTAATGCGAAAAAATATAATGGTCGCTATGGACCTTTCGGAAAAACAAGCGAACGAAAAGCATACATCCGTAAAATAACAGAAAGTATGCGAGGTTACTTTTTTATTTTTTGGCGTTATGTAACGATGTAAAAGTAGAATATTTTTTCTTTATCCAATAAATGTACTGTTTTTTTCATTAAGCAACAAAAGATTCCGGTGCTATTACAATGAGTTAAATGTCGTCCAAGACAGTTCGGTCTCTATCTACAAGAATTGCAAAAGATGCCAAAGGTGCAACTTAAGTACTGGTTCAATGACAGTTTATCCACTGTACTCCTGTAGAGCCCAACCTAGACTGTTGTATCCGTCAGGAAATACCTACAGACGATGGGAGAGAATTCCATTACTTAGTTGTTTTTATTACGAAAGAGTGAAGCGAACCGCTTCATCCGTCGCATTGTTCTTGTAACATTGGTAATTTATCCGAGGGACTAACTGAATTTAATGAGGCAAGTATATTCACTTTTAGCACGAGGATACTCCACTGTTTTGAAACTATGCTTCATTCCGTTTGAAAGGAGTACCACCAGACAGTGAGTCTGCGCACTAAATGAGTTTAGAATTACTCTCAAATATACCGTATCAGCTGTCGTAGTTTTAAACGTCTGTGCGTCGGGAATGTTGGTAACAATCAAAAGTTTGAAAATTACTAACCGGATAGCCTAGTAGTTTGAGAATCTGACTACGAAGCTTGAGGCTCCTGGTTCGATCCCGGGTAGCGACAAATATTTACTTAGTATGATGAATACGAATGATTGTTCTTCAATCATGAATGTTTATTATGTATTTGCGTCAGTATTTATCTACTTAATAAGTATGTTAATCTATTGTCTAGTACCCTTAGTAATAGGCTTTGCCCAATTTGGGACAAGATCAGGTGTCAAATTGTAAATATTTACTTACCCGTGGTTGCCTAGTGGTAACCTATGGCCTTTCAAGCAGAGGTTCGTGGGTTCGAGCTCCAATCGCCAATGTGAAGTTTTCTGAATTTATGGACGAAATTAAATTTGTAATTGATCACCTAATTCGGTGAAGGAAAACATCACGAGGAAACCTCCACATTCTTGCGAACGTGTAAACGTGGAAACAAGTTTAGTATTATAGCAGGTTATTTATAATTATCTTCTCTGAACAAAATTACTTTAAATGTAGTGAAATAAACGGATTTCTCACGCATTTAAGTAGAGTTTAGCCCGACATATTTCAAACAAACAATTCTCATGTTTTTTGATACTGTTTTGGTCGTCGATTATACTAGAGGCTCTGGTCGCATTTCTCAACCGATTCTATTGAAATTTTGTGAGCAGGTGTAATAATAATGTTATTTTATCGTTTCGTTTATTGGAAATTCAAAAAAGGGATCAAAAATTTGCTCATGAGGTCTACAGCTCACAGAGAGCCACTAATTCTAGTGAGTTTCATAGTGAAATAAACGCATCACTCACGTATGTCAGTCTAGTATAGCCCGACATGTTTCTAGTGAGCTTCGTTAGCAATCGAATGTTTAACGAACAAAACTTGCTATGCATAAAGTAAAGTTATGCATAAAAGGTTTGTGTGTGAAGTAGTATCGCAGTTCAGTGGGGAAAGTTTCGCGTGAACACTTCACTCCCAACTTCAGCAATATAATAATAATCTTTAATACTCTCATGCGATTCAAAGCCCTTGGAATAATTTTGGAGAACATCACACGCAGGCGGCATTCTAGTGAAAACTTAAACATTTACTGATAAAAGGGTGGATTTTCAAACTGGAGACACCTGTGCCCTAAGCACGACTTGTCGAATCCTGCGTTACGTTACGGTTATCGTATCGAGATCGAGAAATCTCATACTAAATTTTAGTTCCAAATACGCTCACGGGCGGGCGCTGTTCCAAACGTCATACAAACTCGTTAGAGTTTACTATTCGATTTTACGTGACGCAGGATTCGACAAGTCGTGCTTAGGGCACTGGTGTAATTTGCGTGGTGTATTTTTGTATGAAAAAGTGCCACACAAATTACACCAGAGTAATTTGTGTGGCACATTTTCATACAAAAATACGGACATGCAAATTACAGCAGGGTGACCAGGGGTCTCCAGTTTGAAAATCCACCCAAAAAATAATAAAATTCTCTACCTATTTAGCGAAAGACATACAAAACAACCAACCGGTGTGAAAATTATGAGGCGGGATGAGAGCAGTAACTTTGCTATTATACAAGAACCGATACGGCAGTAAAGCGGTGACGTGCAGTTTTTATGAAGCTGACTGTACTAAATGTTTATGTACATATTATGAGCAATGGAACAATATAAGGTCTCTGGTTGTTTACCGGTTCGTACTGGCCAAATGGTGAGGCCAGCTGGCATGGCGTGGAAGGCGACCTGAGGGTCGAGCACGACTTTACGAATGCTGCGTAACGTTACGGTTATCGTATCGAGATCGAGAAACCTCATACTAAATTTTAGTTCTAAATACGCCCACGGGCGGGTGCTGTTCCAAACGTCATACAAACTCGACAACGTTTACTATTCGATTTTACGTGACGCAGCATTCGTAAAGTCGCGCTCGAACCTCTTACCTAAACTAAGCCACGGGTTTACTTGGCGGGCGATGCGGTACGGTGCACGTCCTGATTAATGCGGCAGCTATGCTTTTCGACGCAAATTAGCAGAAGCGAAAAAAAGTAAAAGTAAATACCATCAACATCACCTTGATGGATGGTGCTCCTCCACTGTACGGTTTAAACGCCAAACGGTTCTTGCCCCGTACGTGCAAAATCTGGAATGGACTGGCAGCTGACGTTTTCCCATCTTGCTACGACATGGGCTCCTTTAAAAGGCGAGTGTACCGCTTCTTGCAAGGCCGGCAACGTGCCAACAGTTCCAATGGTGCTGTGGGTGTCTATGGGCGGCGGTGGTCACTTACCATCAGGTGAACTGCATGCCCGTTTGTCGGCTTTAGTATAAAAAAAATGGTAATCTGGATGCGAAATCATCAGTCGCAAGACGAAAACGCACTGACAGATCGACTGTTTGTAGCTAAGCGATTTTTTTTTTCTTTCCCGCATGCACCCGATCCGCGTGGCGTCAGGGGTTTTGGCCAGCCAAGGCTGGGCTTGCCCACCTCCTTGCCACATTGCAGCACGGCGCAACCACATGTTTTATCATCATCATCACCTGCATTTTTATGTCCCACTGCTGAGCTCAGTGCCCTAAGCACGACTTGTCGAATCCTGCGTCACGTAAAATCGAATAGTAAACTATAACGAGTTTGTATGACGTTTGGAACAGCGCCCGCCCGTGAGCGTATTTGGAACTAAAATTTAGTATGAGATTTCTCGATCTCGATACGATAACAGTAACGTAACGCAGGATTCGACAAGTCGTGCTTAGGGCACAGGC
Organism: Clepsis dumicolana; assembly: GCA_963691665.1. NCBI lineage: Eukaryota > Metazoa > Arthropoda > Insecta > Lepidoptera > Tortricidae > Clepsis > Clepsis dumicolana. The sequence goes on from OY829521.1 coordinate 7,304,005, forward strand.
CTCCTCTCAGAATAAGAGGGCTTGGACTATAGTTCCGTCGCGGACCCAGTGTGGATTGGGAAATTCACGTACAATTCAATTGCTTCGTAGGAGGGTGCAGGAGTCCTCGGGATGTTTTCCAAGTGTTAAAATAAAATAAATATGGAAATTAATGTCATCACTTTTTCACTGCTATTTTTTTTAGTTTTAAACAGCTGTGGTAACTCGCTGATGCGCACATCGAAACGAACTAAGCGTGTTTAAAATTGCTTAATTTTCAAATATGCCAATAATTTTAGGTTTTCAAGGGTTCCGTAGCAAAGATAGCAAAAACGGAACCTTTATGGTTTCATTCTTTCCTTCTGTCTGGCTGTACGTCCTTTAGTCTGGCTGTCTACGGGTCATTTCAGTTAGTCTGTCACAATAATTTAACTCGGAAACTAGGAGAGTTACATCAGTCCGCAAATGTTTTCTTTTTATAAAAAAAAAATGAAGTCACCTAAAAAGTTACATCGACACGTACTCAATCACTTCAATCTTCACGTTTCAAAGCTTGAACGCGTCAACCCGTGGCGTCAACTATTTCTGCTCAGTGACACGAGAGGGGAGTGGATGCGGTGAAAATAGGAAGTGTTTGCGCTTTTTCTTACGACGTTTTTCCTTGCTTCGTACACTTTAAGCAACACTTGACCTGAGTTACGACGATTTATAGACTGTGCTCTATTTTTTCGATTGGACCATCACCTCTTGCTAATATTGCATTTTCTTTAGAGTTTCGAGTCAAAATGGTAGAAAGGAAACCTTATAGTGTGACTAAGTCAGTCTATTATTAGTAAATTTGGAACAGGTAGTTTAAGATATTGCTTAATCAATTATTTAAAAAAAAGAAAATGAATGAAACCTTACTTATTGTTATTGCAACAGGGTCGCATATCAAAGCTAAACATTTTAAATAGGTAAGTTAAAATATCAAAGTGGGATTTTTAGGTCAAGTGGGGTATCATTGTAAGGGCTCTGTTTGCACATTCTAAAGCCTTTTTTCTATTGTTAAACCTCATTTTCTGTCTTAGTATTTTTATTAATTCAAATAGATTATGTAGAAAAGGTGACTAATACGAGCTTCGTTCTGCTTTTTTTAAGTAACTTAGCTCCATTTCTGTAAGTTATTTATAAATAAGTAAGTTTTCTATGTTTCCCAACAAAGATGTTAACAGCCTGCTAGAGCTTAATTTTTAGGAAGTTGTATTAATTTTCTCTTTTAATTTTAGCCAGTACCCAAGTATATTTTGTCAATTTTGTAAAAGTATTAAAGAGCTTTTGTTGTTTATTACGTATTTAATGAACAACAAAAATTGGCTTATACTAAAATGAATAAATTAATAACCGACACTATTCCAAGTCAATTCATTTAAAGATTAATAATTTGCCTCTCTGATAGTAATTTAATTTCAATAGTTCGTCACTCAAGACTTTGATTTAGGTATTAAGTTAGTTAATAGATGTCTGCTTCAAAGACTTAAATAGGGTACTCAATCTATTTAACAAAGGCACTGCTATAATAACAGACGTCGAGACCATTTAATCTCGCCATTTTGTATGATTCAGAGGGTAAGGAAGCATATTTTATGTCTACCACAACTTTCTACACGACGCTTTGCATTTTTAGTTCCTACTTTTAATGAGTTCCTGGAATTTTGTAAATAATCTGGACTCTGATGGTTTCTCAGTAATGATTTTAAGCACATTTCTATCTTCTTTAGAACTCTATTATGTATATTATTTTATACTTTAAGTATCTGAATAAAAACTTAGATAATAAAACTTAGTTAACTTACTTTAGTTTCAGCTACATCCATATCACTACTGCAACTTTTTAAGTTTTGTTCCTTGCAAATAATGAAGTCGGTTAAAAATAATAATAGTAATCAAAAGCTGTCAGAATTACTGAGAATTTTGTCACTGATTTCAATGAGTTTTTTGTGGTTGTGTTAAAATTAACGACATTTTTATGTTGAATACACAGCAGTACTCGTGACGCAAGTCGGTATACACTGCATCCCTAGAAACTTAACCTACGATACAATCGCGCGTTTTATTCAAATACGTTTTTTCTCCAAAAAAACACTAGGTATTATTGACTGTCTTTTCGTTTTCCCCTTCTAATGAGATGGCGGTAGAAAAATGGGAAAAAACTGTTATTAAAAATGGCAAAGCTCACGGTCACTCAGAAACGAGATCTTAATAAGATATTTACAGAAGACAAAAATAGTTGGCAGATCACGGTACTAGAAGACCCGAATTTTTTAGGCGTAAAAGGTTCGCAATTAGCGAGCGTATTAATACTTAATAAGGCAGGCCTACAACTGACCATTTGAAGTTGTTTATCTTAAGAATCAAAATTACATAAATAAAATAGAGTCTTGTTAGACCGACTTACACTTATGACTTAAGAGATATACATACATACATACATACATACTGCCCCGACCTGGGTAGGACACTAACCCGGGGGTTAACAGTAAGTGCAGATGAACTGACTGTAACATATTGATTCGATAACAGCCCATTAACTCTAGCCTTTAAGAGTCTTAAAATAATTTTCACAATATTATCAACAAACGCCTACCCCACTAGACATTTTTAAAACGGACCCTACTGCAGTTCATTTAAAATGTTTATTAAAATTCCAAATTTATTTAAAGAGCGAGTCTCAAAATAGCAACAATATTATTTATTTTCTCTACTCAGCTTTGCTATTAAACAAAATCCTGTATTTTTATACTCGTTATTAAGTATATTCGCTTAGGTAAGCAAATCAAATTCAGATTTCATAGATTTTAAGTAAAATTCATTAAATACTCACTATAATGCACAATAATCATGTATAGAATGTAAAATAATTCCTCCACCCTGCCGCGATCCATGTGGTATCTGGCTGGGGTGCTAGATTCGGACACAGAATGCGTCATGTTTGCTGATGACATATCACTATTGTGTCACGGCACAAATAACGCAGAATGTAATTCAAAACTCACATTAACACTAAACACTTTATCCGAATGGCTAGAGGACAATAATTTAGAAATTAACCTAAAAAAAACTAAAATCATACAATTTAAACCTAAACAAAAAAATCCTCTACAACTTAAACTACAGATAAACAACAAAAACATAGAAGAAGTAACAAATTTTAAGCTATTAGGTATAACAATAGATTCAAATGTTAACTGGCAAACCCATGTACAAAATATAAAATCGAAACTATCAAAGTTCGTGTATGCACTCAGCGTACTAAAGGTGAACACGGATCTTGATTGTGCATTATCCGCATACTACGCGTACGCGTTCGCCTGGCTCCGATACGGCGTGGTACTGTGGGGAGGTAGCACTGATGCCCAACAGATATTCATCATGCAAAAAAAGTGCATTCGTATATTAGCCAATATACGTGTACCGGAGAGCTGCCGTCAGCACTATATAAAATACAAATTGTTAACCCTACCCTCAATCTACATATTGGAATCGGCACTTTTCGTACGTAAACATCCAGACCTATTTAAGGCAAAAGTAGACACTAGCACAACTAAAACACAATACAGAAATAAATTGTTATTACCGAAATCTAATTTAGCAATGTTTAGAAATGGTCCACAATACAAGTGCATTCAAATAGCTAATAAAATCCCAGAACACATTAAGCAAGAATCCCGCAATAGTATATTCAAAAATAAGTTAAAGACATTACTAATCGAAAAATGTTATTACTCTGTCAACGAGTTTTTAAATGATGAAACCGCATAATATTTTTCTCTCTCTAGCAATTAAGTGATTATTAGTAAATAATAATTCTCAAATATATTGACATCTAAATTATATTAATTAAATTATCAATTTTAATAACTCTTTGACATAGAAAGTACCAACTTAGTAATTTAATTTAATTATATCATGCATGACTGAAAACTTATTGTAATTAATCACTTTTATATTACCATAATATTTTGACATCATATTACTCTAGATTTAGCTTTAATTAAGTATTATTGTGTGCCCTCACAGGGCGTCATGGACTGACTTACAAAAATGTAACATCTTTATTATAATGTACATGATTATACAATGAATAAATAAATAAATAAATCATTTCAATGTTAATTTACCATGTATATAAATACCATGGTCGTAATAAACATCCTTTATGATTAGTAACATTGGTCCTACTTAATTACTATGTTAGTTAATCAATGTCAAAAATAAACCCCTAAAAACACTGGTCGTAATTAGGTTCTGTTGTCATAATAAACAAATAATTATGTTACCCCATCACTCCATGACAGCTCAACGATTCCTCCGTGCAGTGTAGACCGTGAAGAGGGCGTTCAGTGCCGCTCGCACCGTCCGAAACTCGAATCAGTACCACGCAGCCTCTCGTGCAGGCTGTACCGTGAACGCGTGGAGTGCAGTGATCTGAGTGACTCATGTTTACCCGTGCAATTTAAGATGTAAGTAGTTTTTCTTAATTGGTGGTGAAACGTGTTTGAGGTTTGGGAATATTTGTAACAAAAAAGTTGTTGATTGTTACTCTTAATTGTTAGTCAGTGGTCAACTTATAATGGTTAGGGTAAACTTTTATGGGTGCGATTTTTCCATTAGCGCTGATGGAAGTGCGAAAACATAAATGTTTTTTTTTTTTTAATAATGGAATTCTAAAAACAAGTAAGTAAGTACCAATTTAAAAAAAGGAACTGTGTTCTAATAAAAAAATGTGACAATGATAAAACGGAAATAAAAAAAACGAAATGGATTCACTAAAATGTAATAAATGCTTAGATAAAACAGATAAATAGGTACGATATCGTGTTCCTGGTTGCCCAACTGATTAGCCATCATCATTAATTATTGTGACTAGAGGCTGAATACGTAATTACATATTTATCACAAATTTACATAGAATTTAAATTTAGTTAACATCCCTTCATGCACCAATGAATAAGCATTTGTAATTTTAATTATTAGCGATATTGCATAAGCGGTGCATAGATGCACCTCAAGCGTTTGTAATTAAAGAAATCTGTGTTTCCTTACACGGTTGTTAAATCTTGACTCTTCTACAATTCTTGAAAAAATAATTACAAATAAGTATGTAAGTATGACTGTCTAACCCTCCAATCGATACAATGCAAGTTATCACAAGCATAAATAAACTGGATTGATGTTTTTAACCACTTTCAAAAATAGCAAATAATGAGGACTTAATAATGCTACATTCATTACCAGCCCTAACACACGGTAAACCTCGTAGAATACAAAATAAAACACCAATTCGTGCAGTGGTAAGAATTTATTTCAATCTTATAACAATATTTTAAAATATTGTACACCTTAAATATGGTAGACTATGGCAAGAATCACCAAAAAATGTTAACGTCTAAATTATGTACCTGTGGTCTAACAATAAATTATTTGAATTTGAATTTGAACAATGGGAGAAATAGCGCGCTATATAAGGATACTAATTAATCATAGCTTCCTATTTCACTCCACCAATCCTGTTTAGGTTAGGTAGCTTTTTAACGTTAACGTCAAGGCTAACGTCACATTGTTGACCTGATGTTTTATATTTAACAATAATTCAGGCTTTTAACGTCCCACATAACAAAAAATATATTGAACTCTATCTTCACCCTGCATAGTTAATAGGCTCCAAGCCGCAATTCTCAGAACTCGACCACGACCTAAATGTCGGATTGCGAGTTATTCCATCCAGGAAGTCGCTCTATACAATAAGTACTCGAGGCAATATTTTGACCGAAATTTACGACTTGTCTTAACAAAGCCTAGTTGCATCTGAGAAAAGCTAACTTTAATATTGTTCAAGATAAAGATGCATTTAAAACTTTTTACGGTCATAACCCTTTAGTAAAGTGTTGAAGCATACCTATGCGCTTTATACGTTTTCAAGAAAGGCGGGTTGCATAATTTGGTCTAATACATTAAAAAAAAATTTTTTAGTCACAACTTTTTACATTATCGACTGAGTCACAAAGATCACCTATTGAAAATACCCAACTTTAAGTTGATTTTGAAATATACGTACTAAAATAGGTAGTTCATCATCACCAGCCTTTTTTTACGTCCCACTGCTGTGCACAATGATGGTCAGAATGAGAGGGCTTGGGCTATAGTTCCCACGCGGGCCCAATGCGGATTGGGAAAAAATAGGTAGTTACTTAGAGATAAATACATCATACGATATCAAAATTGAAGGCGTGTTTGATAGATACCTTCCTTGAGGAAAATAGAAATAACTAAGTTATACACCTAATGTAATGAACTATAAGTATGGCTAAGTGTGGTGGGTTATTATAATATTTAGTGGTAATAAGTATATTCAAATAAATATTAAAATAAGGAGTGCAGTATTCGCCAACAAACTGTACTGCAGTTTGGCGAAGTAATTAGGTTAAATAAATATGTACATGTTTGTTATAAAATAAATAAATAAAACTGGTAACCAAATATGCATGTCCGTAAATAATGAGATTTCTATCAAAATTTTACTATAAAATGTGGTGTTAATGCAAGTATCTTACAGTTTATGTCAAAGAGCTGTAGTAATTAATATTTCTGGCATTATTTTTATGCGCAACGTCAGAAACGTATTATAAAACTAATTAATGTACAATGTATTCGTTTTCAAAACCATGGCCCGATATACTACGCATAAACTTGTAGCGAAATGCAACACGGGGTGACAACATAAAATTACCTAACGCCAATCAGATAACGTTAACGTTAATTTCTGTGTGGTGATTTTTAGAATTACCTAACGCCAATCAGATAACGTTAACGTTAATTTGAGTGTGGTGATTTTTAGAATTACCTAACGCCAATCAGATAACGTTAACGTTAATTTGGGTGTGGTGATTTTTAGAATTACCTAACGCCAATCAGATAACGTTAACGTTAATTTGTGTGTGGTGATTTTCAGCTTTTAGCACTAACGTTTGCAGTTAGCTATTTCAAAGGTTGTGCTCTCACGAGATTGTCAATATTGTGTTGTCAGACTTTGTATTTTCTCTGTTGCAGTCGCCACTCGGACACTTAATGGTGTCCAGTCACTGCTTTTATAGAGTTGCCTTTTGCCGACTCTATTTAAAGTTGAAGTCTTACTATTACTGTTTCATATATATTTTTACCACATAATTATTCACACGCTCTTGTATCTATCCAAATATCTCCTATTTAATAGTACCTATAACTAGAAGTAGGCCAAATTTAGCTGACAAGATTCCATCACATAGGTAGTTTCTTATGTAATGGAATCTTGTGAGCAAAATTTCACCCACTTCTAATTATTGTTCTACTATTATAACACTTTTAAAAGAAAATAAGTATTTACTTAATATATGAGTACCTACGGACGTATATTTTTCTGTAAAGACTTTTTGTTCAAATAACAAAAATTCTTTTAAAGTCAAAGATTTGTATCTGAGTTACTTAAATAAATAAACTTTTCGATTGGTACCTAGTCTAAGTATGAAAGTGCAAATTTTGACGTATGTCTGTCTGTGGCACTGTAGTCTCCTAAACGGGTCGATCAATTTAGACGCTTTTTTTTTATACAAAACTCGTTTCATCGAGACACTTCTTAGCTATGTTTAATCAAGATAACTTTAGCCGTTTTTGAGATATTCGAATTCGAAAAAAGAATATCGGGGCTATAAATATTTGAAATTGTTAGTTCAGAAATATTTATTAATATCGTTCCGTTTTTCTCCCGAGAAAGGCAGTGACTGAAATAGTTGCAAACACGATGAGTTGAATCACGGTATAACATAACTATTCACAGTCTAAGTTTCCTCTAACTTATGACAGTTCGCCTTTATCTGCCTCTTGCCGCGTGAGTTGGTACAAGGCGTTAACTACTGCCAACTCAGCCATAGCCACGTCTCCTTGAAGTTCTTGCAAGGACGCTACATAGTCATTACTTTTTAACCGATTTAAAAAAAGTAGATGATTTTATTTACAGTTGCTTCCATAAACAGTACATCTGTTTCGGCTGCCTTTGTGTTTCCCATCATTCCCATTTTCTCTAATAAAATATAGTTCGGGCTTCCGGGCTTGGAAGTAGAATAGTTCATCATTATGAAGCTTAAAAGAGTTATAATCTTAGACATAATAAAAACGGGATATTGACCGCGTTAACCTTATGGTTTGGTTTGGTTTTCATTAAGTCTAATGCAATTAACCGCGAATCATTAAAACTGTTAGTTATACTCTTGTCGGTGGGGTGTTTTCCAGTTATCTCTCCTATAAGCCAACTTCTGGTCCTCCTGATACGACACGAAACCAGCCTGCTCCTTTAGGTATCTGATCCGTTTAGTTTCGCCTAGGTCGACATCTTTCTTTCTCTCTTTCCTTCTAAAATGGTGGTGGTGGTGGTGGTGAATGGAATGGGAATGGAAGTAGACTCACTTATATTTATTTTGTAGGTATACCAAGTGCAAATATCAATTGATAAAAAATCGGTGGCAGCCGATCCAAATGCCAAGAAAGGATGGCTTCAGATAAAACACTCGTATAATATAACGAATAACCGTTTTCTCCAGCATGTGATACAAACCGTGACCTCTCTCAGTTATGGGTTACCACCATCAGTAATGGTAACCACTAGGCTATTGTAATGTTAGAGACTAGAACGTCAGACAAATACATAAACGGAATTAATTACTCAAGTCTTTGTTATGTAAAATAGTTTAATTTTAAACCACTTACGAAAACTTAAGAAGTTACTGTGTAAACCCTATTTAAATGTACTATGAGTTTCCAACAACTTGGTACTAAGACTGTGGCTAAAACAGTCTAGACGGTTTGTCAAGGATCTGTATACAGTAAAAGGTAGGTAAGTTTTCTGTTAAAAAAAAACAATACGTGTTTTTTTGCAGACTGTACTTTTTGTTGTCTGTACTTTTATTGTCATACAACTTAGATATTCATAGCAAACTTCAATTCGATGCCATTAAGCGCTGAAGAGTTCTCTTCTGTAGAGACGATCCTGGCCGCACCACCAGAATGTCACTACCAGATTATTGCATTGTCACCGAACTTACATAAGTGTACAAAATTTCAGCTAAATTGAACATCGGGAAGTCGGTCAAATTTAACTTGCTGGCTTCCACGCGAACAAACAGTAAGTATAATAGAAATGCACTAAGTAATGATTTTTCAAGAATTCCCACGGGATAGGGAACTAGCCAATTTTTTATTCTACGAGCCGCGTTCGTAAGTTAGACAGCAAGACATTCAACTACCATAACGACTATTTTTACAAAGTTAGACACATTAAAACTTATCTTGACAAACGTATAATACCTATCGTTTAAACAAGGACACAGCAACTCTAAGATTGTCATCAATACCTACCGTGAATTTATTAGAACGCCGAAAGCCAGCCAACGCTAAGCGAGGAACATATATCGAAAAATAACGATAGAACATCATATCAGTTAAATTAATTTAATTAATACATTAGTAAGCCGATTATTAACAGAATAACTTTACACAGTTAATTGGAAGTATCGGAACAGTGTAATTGATTCTTGGAAAACTATGAGCTCAGTTTTGACTGGCTAAAGTTGAAATATTTTAAATTAATTTGGACGTGCTTTTTAGCACGATAGTTTTAACATTCCAATTATTATTTTGAGCACAGATTTTAGAGTGAATTGAAAGGCACATTTGAATCGTGCACCAACATAGAATGCTCTCAAATAATGACGAATGCATCATATAAGTAATTATGTTGACGTTCCACGGTGAGTTACGATTCTTTTGGTTCGTCAGAAACACTCTCTCTAAATGGAGATGATAAGATACTCTACGGTTATCTTTCATTACTAATTGGTAGTATACGGAGCTTTTCCATTTATTGCGAAAAGTCATGAATGCGATTTCAAAAAGCTATTCATAGTTTTTGCGCCTTAAAAGTGAATAGGTTTGACATTTGTGACTAACTTTTGAATTGGAGACTTTTTATGATTGATATTATTGGAATGTATATTAATTTAGTTCTAACACTAATGTACATGTTTGCTGAATAAATGATGATGATGATGATATTTGACACCTTACAGCCTTATCACACTAGCGAATTGCGAGCGAGTTTTGAGGCGATCAAGCAACGTGTTCGCCGCGAGCGATATTAGTGTATGAAGCACTAGCTCGGAAATCGCTAGTGTGACAAGGCTGTTAGTCAAATCTAAATAAATATCAATCATTCCTTTTCAGAATAAAAAAAGTCAATTAACAAAACGAACAAATGAAAAATCTTAATTTTTTGATTAAATTAATAGAGAGTTAAATTAAACTAGATTAGATAACATCAAAATCACATTAATGAATACTAAATAAAATAACATTAACATGAAAATCTTGCAAGTTGGAATTCGATTCAGACTGTTCCTCAACCGGATTACGGATTCCCACTTCTAACGAGTATTACGGCAGCTCGATATACCTGCATAATAAGATTATGGCCGACTTAGTTGGTTGAATGTAATGCAGTTAAGTTTCATACTTTAAATGGAAGAGGAACTTACTTCTAGTCGTGGCCATTTTTAAATGTTCATAAAACTACTAAACTCACTTTCCTCTGAGGGCTTAAAATGTTAGTACTTCTCTTATAAGGCGGTTGGATTTTTTGTTTTGTCAATATTTGTAACTGAAAGGTACGAGTGATTAGAACAAACAATAAAAGCTTAAAGTCTCATTAAGACTACACTTTTATACTACGAATAATAGTCACTTTGAATAAAGCTCGTATATCAAACCATACGTTAACTAAACTGAACTTTCCATTAGACTAACTAAAGTTCACTTTTGAAGCTTATCGATTTTGAAATACGAGCTTTTTTTAAAAAGTAGTGAAGAATATGAATGTTTGTTTGGAATTAGTACTTACATTGTCTGTGTTGCATGTACTATGCTATGTAGGTATAGTAGAATAGAATAGAATTGCTTTATTTGACAGAATACTTACTTTTTTTTACTTATATCACGAGCCTCTTTATTTCCCTTAAATTAAGACTATTGAGGTCAATTGGTGTTAACTTTTATATCAACTTTACGATACAATTAAGTTACTGGTTCGCAAGACAAATCACAAATTAGGTAAAGAGATCGGAGTAGCATGAATATTATATACCTCGTTTCAACGGAACGTTTTCACAGTAATTTTAAGCAAATTATACTCTGGAGAATTTGGCGGTACCTACCTATTTTATTAATCTCCGACGCAAAAGGAGGGTGTTTTAAGGTTAACCTGTGTGTCTGTGTATCACGCAAGCACCATCACCTTTTTTCTTGACCTGATCTACAGCTTCAGCATCAAATAGACAGCGGGATACTCGACTCCTCAGTACATTGTTATATTTTAAAATAGGTACCTATTTACTGAAATATGAATATATAGGAAAAACCAGAAAAATACAGCAAACCCTGGCCTGGGAATCGAATCCGGATTCTCGACATTCCGTGTCGCGTGCCATACCCCTACACCACGGCTAGCATAAGATGATAGAATACGTTGAATTTTTCCCATGCATTCAAATCTCAGCTCATTTATCACTTTTTACAGTGACTAGCGCCATCTATGTGATTGCTCCGTAAAAAAATAGGAGAAAAATACAAAAAGGTGATCCATTTGAGATCCTCAGTAGGTAGCTTACCAGCATTTATAGCGTGTTTGAGATCATTGCAATGGTCTCAATGAGTAGTTGTTAGAGAAATAATGACTGGGGCTAATAATCATAAAATAAAATTAACAATGAAAAAAAACCTATTTGAAAAGTATGAAATAAAAAAAAACCTCCAATAAGTATTTTTTTAAAGCGGTTTACTTACTTATTACTGTTTTACTTAAACGCTAAATATTAACATGATGCTATTAAAGTAAGACATAGCCGTTAAAAAAATATTATTATTTACTCGCATAGTTTTTATTACGTATTTACATAGAATTACGTTGTATTAATTACGAAATCACAAGTAAAATATATAGTCTAATCAATTATGAATACATTTTTTAGATTATAAAGTCATTTAATTCCAGTCAAAGAATAAGTTTTATAAGAAAGCTCTTAAGCTAATAACTTTGTTAGGAAGTTCGTCAATATAAACTTTTTCTTGGCCAAATTTATGTTCAGTTTGGTAGGAAAAAGCATTAAAACAAAATAATTGTTATACTTTTATGTTAATTCTAGTATACACAACAAAATAAATTATAATTATGACATATGTGATGACTTTTATATTCCTTCGGTTTACATCATCGCCAAAGTCGCATTTCTGCGCAGCCCTAATTATCAATGAAAGCCTACAGAAAAGACTGAATGAATCCCAACCTTTTCACAAAATTTTATCAAAGCTATTTCACGTTCCGGGCATAATTGGGCTCACTTTTATAGTTTTAACGTTAAAATTGATCCCTATTCATCTAATCGTCGTTAACTGATTCAGTATTGGTGTTAACTGATCCGTTGCTTTCTTAATTACCTTGATTAACTTTTGATCTTCATAAGCGCGTTTCATTGATGTCACAAGAAGCATTATTAATTTAGTCTTCGCTGTTTTATTACCAATTAAATTGATGTCAGATTTTACCTTCAAACATTTTGTCAGATATAACGGGGTACAGTTGAATCAAGGATTGCTTTGTATTTAACTTCAGAGTGTCAAATTTTCTCTGACTACAAAGGTTTTGAGATAGGTACTGACTCGTTGAATTTAGATGCGCCTGTGGTCGTATTTGTAAGTAGACGGCTGAGTCTTGAGTTGGCAACTAATGTAGAGTAAGGATTTAGTTTTTATTGTAGAAAGCGTTAGAATACAGTAATTATCTTCAGCCCACGTGGCAGGCGGACCGTGCAAGTTGGAACTTCACACACCATTGAATTACTTCGCAGGAGTGTGCTGATTTTCTCACGACTTTTATTCACCGAAAAGCTCATGATAATTTACAAATATAATTTCACATCCAAATCCAAAAAAATCAGAGGTCATGTATTGGTGAAATCACTAGGCTACCGTTAAAACGCACTTTGAGACATAAATACCTGACAAGGTGAATTAATTGATCAATCTACTAATCAAAAACGTCATTGACAAGAATATAATTATTTGGTCGTAGGTTACAGAAACGTCGCATAAAATGATGACTTAAGAACGTTATTTGCAATATTGATTCGGAAGGGAATGGACAATTTAACACTCCGATGCTTCAGAGTCTGAAAAATTCGCCATCGCACGAAATGAAATTACGTAATCGGTCTCATGCAACCCACTTCTTTAGAGGTTCATTACTTTACCGTTATATTTTATTTCTTACATTATTTTATGAATGTGAATGGCGAACAATCAATGAAAAATATTAATAGTTTCATACTCCCTTTTGCTGGAACAAAAACATATTTCTTACTGCTACTTCATTTATCGGAGTAGGTAATCCAAGACACAAGTTTCAGCAAGTAAACTGTAATGAAAATTTTGTTAAAGATAATAATACGTAGTAAGCGAGCGGATATATGCATAGAACTCAGTTATTATAATAAATAGCCAATCAAGTTGTAAAGAATGTTGAACAAAATTTGGTGAACGTTTTTACGATAAAAATAAAAACCTTTTTGTGAAGTACTTTCAGCCCTACACTGTGACAAGATTTGATAAGCTCTCTTGAAAGGAGATTTCATCGACATATTCTGCAGGCCTGTTCTTTTATCGTGTTTTTCCTTTTTATGATCAAATATTCACAGTAGTCTTTAATCTTCAATTTTTATCAAAGGGTTCTGCTGACTGGAGGTAATTTATGTTTCTACGTATTTTAACAAAACGCAAAGGTCACAGAGAAGATCTGGGTAGGTTCTCAATGGAATCAGAAACTTTTTACATGTCGGTGCCTTTTTCTTCGAGAAGTAGTTTTGTACCTCATCGTGAACTTATTTTAATCATACTTAGGTAAACTAGTTACTTAATTAGTTTTGATCAGATTGGGTAGCTATTTATTTTGATTAAAAAGTGCATTTTCAAATTAAGTTTTCGTAATGAATGTTTCTTGGTACCTTTTTCACTCATTATTGCTAACATTTGTTTTATTTGTCTGTCTATTTAGCAATAATATTGATTACCGCTTTACTGTATGATCAAGTCGATATTTTATTATGTTTAATCTTTATAGCAACACTTTATAGATTTTCATAATCATCTATTAACTGCACCCATTGCTGCATAAATTTACAAGGTGGCTCTCTTTTTTAAAAATGGCATTATTCCCTGTTATCCCATGGCACCCTAAGTTATGACATAACAAAACTAAATTCATTTGATACTTAAACTACTATATATACTTAACTACGACTACGACTTTGTCGGTCCCTTAATTAACTACTCCTCTCTACCGCTCAAAGATTGACTGGTAGTGATCCCTTATAGGGATAAGTCCGCCTTTGTACTTGTATCTAATTTTTTGTAACTTGTCTTTATTTCTGTATTTTTTGTACAAGAAAGCGTTTGTTTACTTATATGTTATGGTAAAAATCAGGACTAAATTGTAATTTCGAGATACATGTTTTTATTTTCACGTAAAATTTAGTAACATTTTTTGAAGTATAAATGATTTATGTACTGTGATTAATCACATACTAAAGTAATGTACATTATCGCTGTTCTCGAAGCAATACTTGCGACTAAGCCAACGTCTTTGTATAATAATAATGTCAGACCTGCTTTAGCCATGTCCTAAGTGTAATTCTGCCGTGTTAACGTTCATTCACGGCTCAGGGCCTTAGGATAACAGAATTTCGTAAGCAGATAAACTGGTTCTTAAAGTACGAATTTACTATGTAAGCAAGATAATAAAATTATGATAACAATTATTTTGAGTTTATCGATGACAAGATGAACCAAACAACATACTTCTTCTTTTTCTTCTTTTTTCGGTTTTTTCTATCCACTGCTGGATGTAACTCTTTCCTAATCTCCTCCACTCCGTCCTATTCTCCATCTTCTTGAGCCAGTAAGATCCGGTACAACATACTTGATGTACTCTAATAGGTTGTTAATCTTTTCTGACATGGGGAAACTCATGGTACACAGGAGTACAGGCACAATGACATTATTATACGTACAGGACATGATATTTTGTGCTTAAAAATTGAACGGTCAATCTTGCACCGTCTTGTTCTATAGTAACTTTACTATTTCGAAGGCAAAAGTGGAAAATATGTATTGATTTAAACTTTCGCGATTTTCACACATTATTATGATACTCGGGACTTAATCGCGTAAAAACATATGTATATGTTTTTTATGCGATTAAGTCCCTAGTATCATAATAAAAGTGGAAAATATTATATTAATAACACGTACCTACTAACCATGTACCTACTGTTTTTAGGGTTCCTTACGGAGGTGGCAGGCTGAAATTAATATCATATATTCAAGCTTGCAGTCCCTTGAAGTGGTGAAAAAATCAAACTTCTAAGTCAACGCAATCAAAAGATACAGTCATTAAAAAGGTTGTTTCCATACAAATTGCCGTTCCCTGAAAACCTAAAGGGTACTTCCAGTTGTCCTAGAAACTTGAAATTGGATATGAAGGTAGCTCTTATAGCACAACCACTCAGAAAATTCTCAAAATCTTAAGCTTTTATGTCTGTCTGTAAATTTCATAGACCAATATAAGATGACCCCACACTGCGTACATTTTGCTTAGGAGCAGGGCTCTGCTAACACTGGACACTTTAAAACACTGGGGAAAAGCGTTAAAATCTTTGTACGGAACCCTCGCGCGTGAGTCCGACTTGCACTTGTCCGGTTTTTATTATATTTAAAAAAATTAAATCAACAAAATAAAATTATCAATGATGACTTCGTTGTGTTTAAAAAACGTACCTATCTGGCCCTATAATTGTTCATCTACAAATACGAGAAATTGCGAGATCATGATATTTTGAAACCTAAATTCCGAAAGTCATCCAGCCACGAAATACTAAAAGTATGACGCGGTGAATCTCATCATCTTTGACTGGCAAAATCAGAGGCGTTTCCTAAAATGTCTTTAGAAAATCACTGACTCGGCGCAGTAAGATGGATAACATCATCCGTCGATATTTCGGGTCTATGCTTGAGTTCGACGGCGACCCCATTCGACTCAAGTCTCGCGGAAACGATTTGTGTTTCTAGTAATAACCCGATTACTTTTCCCGCTGAAACTGAAATGACCTGCCCAAAAGTTCGGTGGAAACAGTCCACACCTTTAGACATAAGTAGTTTTACGTCTGAGTTTGTCATTATCTGATGTGTCGGTTTTTGTTGCAATCTTTAATTTAACGTCCAATTCACCATTACATAGTCCATTGTTCACTTTAACAATCTGAGTTTATTGTATTCCATGCAATTGTGGGGTTCGGTGTTGAGGGAAACGTCAGGCTCGGTTAAAGAGTAGTTTATTAATGCTGTCATATGCTAAGGATACATTCTAAATATAGAAATGGAGTGGAGGTGTGCGCGTGCACACTACACAATGCTGAATTTTCAATCTCCAACTGTCAGATGAAAACCAAAATGTCTATTTTTTCAATATTTTAATGTAATAAAAATTATTCGTGCTTGGGCTTCTTGACATCGAAAATTTGAATAAATAAAACTGCTTAAACATTATTTAAACCTGCTCTTCTCAAAACTCTAGTTCTGCAATCCAGTAATTAAAACAGTAATTGGACATAAATGCTGAAGGTGTAGTTGTCAATTAATGTAACTTTCCAGCTATTAATCCGCCTTTGGCTTTAATAGGCTTAAAATAATTGATTGATGAACTAAAATAGTTTAGAAATAGAAGCGCTAAGACTTATCTGGTTAAGTGAACTACAATTTTAACTGGGTACTTAAAGAGAGAAAATGACTCGTAAGACTTTTACGCAGCAATATAAAAGTAATAATGTGTTTGAGTTAAAACTGAAACGAAATTACCTTAAAATTGTACCCACGCGCGCTATACACACAGGTATAATTGAAATACAGATTTAATTATAATACGTAAGGCGACCTAAGCAAAAAGAACGATATTGATATTTGATGATGGCAATCAATTATAACTTAATAAACCATTCAAAGTACACCCTTTCGAAGTCGATTTAATCATTCAGAACCACTTAACTTTCTGCCACAGAATAGACCAATCTAATCTCAGAGAAGTCCATCCACAGCCATACCTTATTCACGTTTATGCGTGAACCAATTACGGACATTTCAAATATTTAGCACACATCTTACGGGCAATCTAAGTTGTTTAAACTTTATCAGTGGGTATACATTTTAGAGCGGATGATCCAGTGAAGATTATGGGATTTCAAATATTCAGTTCACGCATATTAAGGTTGGCAGTTAAACACAGATGAAGGAACAAACGTACTGTACCAGTTGTTTATGATCTTACGCGTGGTAAAGGGTTTTTTATTTAGATTTAGATTTATAGAACAATTAGCGTTATAAGATATTATTGTTGAAAACATCATTCGGACAGTCAGCAAAGTTGCTAAATGAAAATAAAATTAAATATTTTTATTCCGGAAATGGCTTCCATAGCTAAAGATTAACAGTTGTATATTATAGCTATTTTAGCTTTAAATTACATTATTATTTGATGTTGTTTTTAAACTTTTGACGATTTCAATATAAATTCACTTGACTATTCTCAAAAATTACCGCTACAACATAAAGTCATGTTTTCGTACACCCATAAAAGACCTGATAAAATTAAAAATTTGTTCCATTAAAATACAAGAAAAAATTGTCAAAGCGACAATTTCGACAAATCTACTTTTGGCTGTAAAATGTTGAATATAGTAAAAAAGAATGTAGGTACGAGTATGAGGCAGTAACGTAACGTCTACATGTTATAATATTTATTGCAGGTAAGCCGAGAGAGTATGCGTGTGCGGTGATGTTTCGTCTAATATGCAGTGGGGCGGCCTCTACATCGTGTGTTTAGCACTGTGCTGTCTGCAAACAACGTCAGGTAATTACTGCTTTGAAAATTAATGTTCTAAATGAGCTCATCCACAGCAGCTACGTAGGAATTGCGTTAGTCGGTACTGTTATGGTCTTACAGTTGACGCATCACACGGACTTGACACCCTTTTTTTTAACGTGTGGAAAATGCGCCTTATGCATGTCCCGTGTTTGGGGCAACAGGGGGGTCTATGGGGCTCTCCCACAGAGTGTGGGCATACCCATTAAAAACCACACGCGTTCCCTATTAGCCATTGTGGGACGCCGCGGGGTCCCCGAAGGATTCTACCGCAACGCCCACAGGCCGCCTCGGGGTGGGGTCCCTCACTGCGCTGCGCCCCAAGATGGTAATGGGACGCCGCGCCCCAAGAAGGTATGCGGCGCTCCGCGGAGACGACACAGTGCAATGCAGGTTCGGGATTGGTTTGGACTTGACCCTGACTTGACCACAACAAGATCTCGGTCTTAGGCAATGTTGCCAGATATCCTGTTTCAAGGAGATCTACTGTTTTTGGGTGATATCTACTGACAGTCCGATAAAATTTACAGCTATTTAAACTTAACATTTTATTTTTGCCTTCTTAATCTACCTACTCATGTCGGCACATTATCTCTGCTGTCCACGCCATAGCCCATACTATTTATTTATAAACACATTTTAGTGCGCAATTGATTTTATTAAAAATACTACTTTAAGGGTCAAGGTTTTTCGCTACATTTGGACACTTTTTTCTTGACTACTGTTATGTACTTGAAGTATTATTTAAAGTTCACAAGATAGTAGTAGGTAGTTGATGAAAATCTAATTATAAAATGTATTTAACTGATTTTAACATTTGAACTAAAACTAAATTAATTTTGATACGAAGGGCCTCGCCCCCGAACTTCTTGTAAGTACGGTAGGAGGCCCGAGTACGAATATTCAAATCCTGCGTGATGTAATCGAGTAGCAACTTTATCGAAAAACTTATATGACGTTTGGAACAGCACCTGCCCGTGAGCGTATTTGGAACTAAAATATTGTATGAAGTTTCTCGATTTTGATACAATAACGTTACGTTAAGCAGGATTCGAAAGCACGAGGCTCGGCCTACAGTTTCAAAGAAAAGCTACCCCAAGGTTGCGGTGGTATAGCTACACAGGAGGGGGGCAGCTTTTTTCTGCAGCTGACTGTACATATATTCTGTTCTCATCCTCCCTATACATCATGCTACTTACAAGCCCTGCACGAGGTGGGCATGACAATGCTTTTGCTGTGTTCGGGGGGTAGTTAGAGTTTTACCTCCCGTACTCTTCTTAATATTGCTTTGTAAGTATTTCTCCCATTGATAACACTGGTACTCAGGATGACTTTTCTCAAATGCTTGAACGACAATGGTACAATTAGTACAAATGTCATACATTTTTGTAATAACAACAGATTATTATCAATTACCATTTCTTCTTCTGGTTCTGGTTTTAATCTGTTGAAGAGTGATGTCTTTTCAAAAACGATTCCAGCTCGCGGCATGAAATTTGCTAATTGTTTAAGTTCAGTAACTATAATGTCGACTTCGAAAGAAGTTAAAAGTTTTAATTCAGTCTGTTGATGGCTCTGACCTTAGTGTTTTTTCTGATATTTTGTTCGCTGGCTAATTGAAGAGAAACTACTTACCACATTATTTTACACAGCAAATTAAAAGTTTTATAATTACACGAACTTAGAAGCAAAGCTAGCTTTAATTAATTAATTCACATAATAACATTTTATTCTGTCTATTTTGAAAACATACCTACTTTACTTTTTTTTTTATGTTCAGATCATATAAAAAGATTATTATCACAGATTCTATTTAACTTGAGATGGGTACTTTTCATAAGTTTCTTCTCTGATAGAACGAACAAATCTACGAAAACACCCCAAATATAATAATAAAAACTTGTAAGTAATTTCGACTTACCAAAGAAAACTAACAAGAAGCAAACAAAAGTTAATCATTTCGGAAGTTAAATCGAAAATACCACTAATCTCAACAGGTAATTGAAAACGAGAAACTTAAATCTCTGTGATTGTAAGTTGATTTGGAATTCAATTTAACTTGTGTTCTATTGAGTGATTTACTTGAAGGGTCATTCTGTTGGAGCGTTTCAATCAATATTATTTTATATAAAACTCTTCCGATACTGAGTGACTGACAGACAACGCACAGCGGAAATCCTTAGCCCTAGAAGGCTGAAATTTTGCATAGAGGTTGCCTTTATGATGTAGACAAGCTGGCTGTAAGGACGGATTTGTAATTCCCACGGGATAGAGAATAAACGGAGTTTATTCAATTCTACTTAAATAATGCTTACCACCTCCATCGTATTTAGATCACACTTTGCCCACACCTTAGCATAATTATTATGTACCTTTAGGTCTCTTCATTCCATCACCACTTCCATTAGTTGGACGCTTTCATTCGTTACTGCGACCGCAGTAAAAAACAAATGTTTTTTTTTGGAAACTACCTCTTAAATTAAAATTATTGCCAGATGCGCATGATTTACACTTTGTACCTATAACTTCCACGATTTTCTAAATAAATTTTGACATGAGATCACTTGACGAAACTACATAACTTATAGAAATAAAAGATGACCATGCATGCAATGGATGACTATTGGTTTTGACAATAACATAAATTTATATTTTTTTTTTTATCATCATCATCGATAAAAAATTACACTGTAACTTTCGATTCCGACCCATTTTCATTAATTCGTTCCAATCTTTTCTTATCTTTTGCCCTAAACTAACAGGTCTGTTTTAAATTAACGCATACATAATAAATTATGATCACTCATCATAATAACGACGACGATTATTATTTTTTTCTTTGCACCTGTCAGTCTCTCAGCCGTTCAGAAGGCTATACATAATTATCTTTAGAACCGTAATAGCTTCAAATTTTCACAAATTTTGTATAACTATGTAGACGATAAAACAACAGGCTGCCTATACAAGAAATTTATTTATTTATTTAATTAATAACAAATAAATTAAATTGAAAATGGAAGGGGGTAGTATTAAATAAAATTATGGCATATTGGGTGTATTGAAAGGTACTAGGTACTCGTACTTGTTCGATTTCTTTACTCTAATGCCAATAGGAATACATACACATTCGATCAAAAAAACCCGCATTAAAATTGGTGTACCTACTTATCTACTTGGGTGCTACGGAACCATAATCAGACACATAGATACTTCAATATACAAGTCAAAGCGTGCATCGGGGGATAAACCCATGAATAGAGTGGACTGTATTATTGCATTGAAGTCATTGACTTACCAACACCATGGACTTTGGGTTAGCGCTTTAAAACGTCCAAGCCAAAAGACCACTAATTTGCAAAAAAAGAAATCGAAAGAAGAACTAATCGAGCGTCAGTCAGTCTTAGTTTGGTCCAACGACTGCGCTAGGACGTATGGCTGTCATCAGAAAATGCCGTGTTGTACTGAGACACATTTTTCGTGAATTTTGTACTAGATCCAAAGTCCATGGTGTTAGCAAATCAATCAAATGTTAAGTTTTTCGAATTACTGAGACAAATAAGCAGGGCTTGGATTTTTCATCGCACGGTAAGATGAAAGATAACTTACTAACTTAACTGATATTAAAATTAAATTCATATCCATACTCATTCATTTAAATAATGCCAAAAGATTATGTTAAATGTCACACCATGTTTATTACATTATAGGCGAAATAATAAAAATGCTTTACTCCTTTAAATACGGAAAAAGTTGCCATTATTTACTCATTTTACAAAAGTAATTTTGAAATGGACAAGACACAGCCTCATACCTTGTCAAGATTTAGAAACACTCATTCCTGTAGCTACGTTATCTATGGACAAACAAGGAGTTGACTTAATGTATTATTTGTATTATTTGGCCCATCATCAAACTATGAGTATGAATATGACTTTGATTTTAATATAGACTCCATAGTTATCTTTCATTTTACCGTGCGATGAAAAATCCAAGCCCTGTTAATAATTATAAATCAGAGCTTTTTCATATATTTTTACCGATTTAATCAAAACATCGAAAGGCTCGGCTGTGAAATTGATTGCTAGGTTTTTAGGGTTCCGTGCTTTAATATAGGTACAAATACGAATATGCTGTACTGACGCGTATATTCAAAACCAAATTGTCTAAAACCAAAGTGGTCTAAAATTTTGCTGAGCAACTAAAATAACTTGGTTTTGACGTAAAATCTGCCTCATCCCGTTACAACTGGTAGATCTCTGAAATTTCTCTTAAGGGCTTTACGAACTCATTCTTAAGTTCTACATGACTATGGATACGATTTTCACAATTAAAACACGTTGTGCAGAACCGCTGCGCTTCCCGGAGGATAATCCACCGAATGGCATCAGGAGCCGACGGAGCGAGGAGAGAGACGGCCTCGCCCTGTCCAGGGAAATATTCAGGAATATCACCAAACAGCTCCGCGAGAATATCAAACGCGAGGGCCCGACCGACAGAAGCGACCATTTGTTGCATAGTAAGTCCTGATTAGTATTATTTCATTATAGCTTCGAGATCATCACCGATATAAAATAAGTTTAATTTTTGATTTAAACTTTCATGGATTCGTGCGTTGAATTTTTTGAAACCTATTGCGCTTGGTCGCTTTATCAATTTCTTATTACATTATTTAATAAAATAAGTCGATTTATCATCTGAAAACAGGATAATCGCATACTTTGACAAAAAATTTGTCGTTTCTGAAATTGTTTTAAGTAACTTGTGCACATAAGCATGCTTTAAATTCAATGATTTGGCGCCATTATCTGATCTATCTGTCTGTCCCTCGAGTCAGGCAATTTTAAAATTTGAACCCAAATTATTTTCCGGTTTTTGTTCCGTATTCATGATCATTACTTGGGTAGTAAATTATGAAAAGTTATGAAGTTTGTTTTCTATTAGAAGTTTAAGTGTACATTTTTGAGAGTTCTTACTCGTAACATTGAAATAATCGAAATAATCAACAACTACGTAGTCTTCGTGCGTAAATTGGAACTTCACAAAAGATATCCTTTAACACGTTTCAATAGATTTTAAGATATTTTTCAACTTTAAAATTCCATTGCTTTAAGGGTTTTTACGATATCACAAAATTTACCACCAATTTTATGTTTACGGCAAAAGTTATGTAGATAAGGTTTTTATTGCACGTTATGAAAGGAAAGAGCATTACTCTTTATAAGCTTATTAAATTTGACTATCAAGCCAACAAAGAATCATTATTGCAACATTATTAAGTCCCACTTAGCATAATTCAAGGTCGTGTAATAATACCTAATCAAAGTTTGTTGCAAATGAAAAAAGAAAAGGTAAGGCAGACGTCCCAACGATTGACATGACCTCATCCTATTCTGTAGTCGAAAATAGCGAAAACTCATTGAACTTGATACTGGAAAACTGTAACAGACTCCGTTATAATTGGATGGAAGTGTAAATGTAATTTTCTCAGAAACGCACGAAAATGATATATGTATTAGAGATAGGAGACCCTACTTTTAACATGAAATACCGTGAGATTCAAATCAAACCTAGTGAAATAAAACTGATCAGTTGAGTATTATAGCCCGAATGTTTCAAACATACATGACCGAATTGACCGATATACGTGACTGATCCATTTATTTCACTATATTCGGAAAACCTACTTCAAACAGGATGGCAACGTGTTAATCCCACTACCAGGTAACTAACATATATACAAACTTTGTCATTATTGTACCAATGTGTTCAAGTGTTCTTTATGAACACTCGACTATTATTTCATCTGCATTTTGTTTTCAAGTAAGTAATAAGGTATTTCACCTGCAATGTCGATTTCAACTAACTGTTCACATTTAATATGTATCAAAAGGTCCAGGTGCTTCTTGTTAGCTTTATACCTTTCAGTCAATCAGTTGAATCCAACCAAAAGCCGCTCCCGTGGTATACCTCTCATTTAAAGTCGGACCGCCACCATTAAGGAATTACTCCACTCACCTCACGCCGTAAGATTCCAACGTCCCTCAGAGGACCCTCCGGCTTCCATTGAAATAATTGTTTTACTATTTGTAGGTACTTACTCACCCTCTGAATGCAGGCCTCTGAGTATAGAACCTGAGTGTTAAGCCTGTGGTGATACGCTATTGCATACTCACATCAAGACTTCGATGATAAAACTGGTAATTCCTTGCTAATATCAGTTGAGTTTTACGAGTCTTTCTTTTGATTTTGTTTTTATAAGCGGTCTATGAAATAACGCTTCTATCTGGCGGCAGTCGGGTTTAACTGCAAGACACTTTCCAGGTGTGCGATTTTGTCTCACACAAGTTAAGTCTGCATAGTTAGCACGGATTACCATGATTCCCTTTGTCGCTACCGTGTTTGCCTTTCTAACAAACTCAGTAGGATATATGTAGAAGCAGGATGACAGCTTTGGTCCAAGTCACGGGAGGTTGTCAGAATCTGCTGGTTACGTTCTGTGGCTGGACCTGACCACCTCACCAGAGAACACAATACATTTAATGCATTCGCCGTCGACAGTCAGACCCATTTCTTCGAGGGCCACAAAAGCACATTATCTGCGTTCAAATGCCTACAACATTATGACATCGGCACTGGTCGAAAATCACATTATGTATTGCCGGCACTGAATATATTAACACTCCGCTTTCATTGATTGGGCACTGGTAGCCGAAAACGGCTTTGAGATTATTTTAAAAAATGTTGTAACAGGGTTTTTTGATCTATGAAATCGCGAGAGAAACGAATTTGGTAAAACTAATTTATGAATCTCTGGCCGAAATACCTGGCCGTGCAAGGTGGTGACGGTGGTGACACGCCTCACCTGGCTAGAGTATTGGCAATGTTTTATACCTACTACGTATGTAAGTCATTCATACCTACTTAATAGTGACATGATGAAGACGATAGATGTTGTGCGTACCTACCTATAGTCAAGAATAGAACTGGAGATTTGTCAGACGTAAAAATGGTACAGGCCTTATTTTTTGCAACGTTTATACCAAAGGTTTTTGATGCTTTGCTTAATACTCAGACCGTGTTATATTTCACCGAAAACTCTCAGCGTAGGTACTGTGGGCTGGTGCCTATTTAGGCACGGCCGTTGGGTGAGTGTAGCCCTAGTGGCTCAAGCTGCGAGAGGCGTAAGAAGAGGGAAGACACTAAACTTGTGTTTTAAATTACTTTTATTCTTTTCTTCAATAAAAAACGAATACACGACTTTTCGTATGAAAGCCCGGTGTCAGAGTGTCGCTCATGTTTTTTTGTCTTTTTAGACACTTTGCATTCGTATTTTAAAATCAACGAACACAATCATCAAAAAATGAGCGGCCTCCTTACAGTACCTACATCTCACAAGCACGTAACTATTAATTGCTTTAGGCCACAGACCGATGCACTTATCAAAGCCATGTCGTCAACGTAGCACCTGATATGAATTTTATCAAGCGCCTATTAAGTAAATGTGTCAAAGTTTAACTATAATTATAATCGTGACTATTTTATTATTATTACTGAATTCTTTATAATGTTTGTAAATTATGGGTTTTAAATTACTCAAAGTACGTAAATTATTATTTATCTTGAATTACTTTATTTACATAATAAAAGCAATTTTACAATGACATTAAATCTAAGCTTAAACTAAATAAACTACAACTTAAAACTAAATTAAATCTAAATAAGGCCCCCGTGGCATAGTGCCCAAAAGGCTGGCAGCGTTGCCTCGCTGAATAGCGATGCTGATTCTTTGAGAGAGAAAACTGCCAGCCCTTTGGTCACAAGTTGCATCAACTAAGCGCTTTATCTTTATACATATAGTTACGTATTCACGGCATGTTTGTGACCTAGTTTATATCAGACCTAGCCTTTGTCATTAATGGCATTGCAATCGATACTCATGCTGCAATTGAGATGTTCTCACGACCCGCAAGAACAACTAGACATCAAATAAAGCTACGTTCTTTTGGTACAGTTCGGTACATTTTGATTAAACACTTTTTTCCAGACCTACTACAGTAATTTTAAGTTAAAGCTTATGCACACAAGTTTGTCTACCTTTACTTTCTAAACAAAATTCAATCCCCTTTTTTCCAAAATTACTTATGTTATGTCATATAAATAACATTTCATTCTATTCTATGCTACATGTTTGTGATACGCAGATAAAATATGTACAGAACTTACAAAACCTTAAAAATAACGGTTTATGTCAATATCATAAATGGCACCCCTTGGTCAATTGGTTGAACTTTACGTGCAGATCAATGAAGCGGCTTGACCCAACAGCTTAATAAGGACCAGAAGCCATATTGTCTAACGCGCGGGCGTGCGCATTCGCTTTCACAATCCTTTTCTACCATCATTACCATTTGACAGAGCGGAATGGTGAATGCGATTGCGATGAGACAAGGAAGGCAGACGTGAAAATATGTCCTGATAGTATTGTGACCATCGCTGCTTATGCCATGCCTGAGGGATTGTTGATGTATTCCCACCTCAGAGTTAAGATTGAAAGCCTCTTGTGTTAGTAATTTCCCCAGCTGCTTCCCTTACTTAGGCTGACTTAGACTGACCTGGGTTAGACACTACCCCGGAATTAACTTGACGCGTTTGTATCGTCTGACATTACGTTATTCCGTGAGTTATGCCATTATTC
The DNA here is from genome assembly GCA_963691665.1 of Clepsis dumicolana. NCBI lineage: Eukaryota > Metazoa > Arthropoda > Insecta > Lepidoptera > Tortricidae > Clepsis > Clepsis dumicolana. Next base: position 7,330,764 of record OY829521.1, read on the forward strand.
ATAAACGTCACTCAAGCCTCCATGAGTTAAAATTGGTTTTGTCTTCTTCTTACTAACGGAAATGTCAATCTGATAAAAAAGGACAAACGAACTTTAACGGCATTTTAGTTAAAATAGGTTTGTGAATAATAGGGTTAGTGCCTAAGTATAACCCAAGTCGGTACAAGTCGGCTTTTGTGTTAGTATTACCAAGTAAGATGGCGGCTGTTATCCGAATGAACCTTACAAAATCCTCTTACCCGCAACTCCTGCAAGCCAATAAAACGCGTTACAATAGATAAACTTGGTGTAAATAAGGTTTTATTTGCAGATAAATTAGAAGAGTCCCGACACTATGGGCCATACCAAGGGTACCACCACCACGAACATCACTGGGGACCATACTTTGAAGGTGACGTGGGGGATCCTGAGGGTGCGATGCAAGTGACGGCCCACGTAGGGGCCGAAGCTCTATTGAACTGCAGAGTTGGAATGTTGAAGGATAAAACGGTGAGTGAGCTCTTCGGTGTCAGTAGCTTAATTGACGGCTCGACCTTTGCCGTGCTGCAAAAACTACTGAGGCTAACAGCATACGGCCGCGGACTGGACGCCAGCGACCGGCGGTGCAAAAACGGATCGACAAAAGATTTCTCTCATCATTGCTGGTTCATGACGCTTACCGCATATTAGTGAGCGTCTTGACCATACAATGAACTGACTCTTGCCACTCTGTTTGTCGCGCCGCCGATAGCTGACGTCTAGCCCACGTGAACCTGCGTGTTTGGAAAAAAGAAAGAAAAAACAATTGGCTCGTGCTGCGATGAGAAATTTTAATATGACAGTACCGACATAGCATTAGTTGCTGACATTTGTTTAATGTAGATACATAATCTTAGTCAGTAATAAACGTTCAAGGTCGAAAAGCTAGCATTAGAAAACCCTGGCGATAAAATTTTATCACACTTTAAGTCTAACACATTTAGGTTTAACTTGTTCGTCCTGAACTCGGACGTATCTAAACATCCAAATTAAAACTTTAGTATTCATGTTATGGCTACATGTGCTGCGAGCATCCCTCTTCCAGGAAACCCGAAAATGGGTTACCTACCTATTAGAAGTTCGGCTTTCCGTCTACAGCAGTTAGGGTGATTACTTGAGTAGTACTCTCAGTTGCAATCAACAAACCCAAAACACTCTTAAGTAGTTTAGCTAAAATGTGGACTATAAAGTCAGGCAGTCTCCAGAGGATGAAAACTGAATCCCCTAAGTTCTGTGGCCACATTGGAAAGATGTAATAATTATTTTTAAAAAAGAAACCAGCCTGTTGGAGTCATTTTTGTAACTCTACTCGTTTTCTAAAAAAATCTTGCGTTCTAACTAAAGGGTGACCAAATAAGAGGTATACACTTTATTTTTAAAATTTTACTATATGAAACAATTATTAACAATTACGAAGTACTTACCTATTCTTTCAGAAAGATATTATTTAGGGTTCTAGGGTAGAAGTCCTACTAATGCTATATAACAATGAATAAGTCATTACTTATTCATTGTGGTACCTATTGGATTTTACTTTAAAACCTTTAAAAGTCATCAATAAAATTTAATGCTGTTGAATATCCTTTGCTATGTAATTGCGTTTACCGGAATAATAGTTATGGTATTAGAATACAATCTAAGGAGGATTCTAGTAATATTGTTGAGGCATCTGCATACAACGACGGAGAAGTGAAGATTTTTTTTATCAAAACAATCCGTTTTTGAGCGGTTGAGAACAATTCTATTTCATTAGACACATTTAGTTTATATTAAAAAGGATCTGAATTGACCACATTTTAAAAGTATCCTTCAAATTCCATGGAATATATTTTTAATAAAGTCACTGAAACATGAATACACAGAAAAAAACAAGAAAAATGCCAACCCCGGGAATTGAATCCGGAGTGTCGAGGAAAATATCAATTATGTTTTTAATAAACTCGCTGAAGCATGAATACACTGAAAAAAAACAGAAAAATGACAACCCCGGGAATCGAACCCGTATCCTCGACACTCCGGGTTCGATTTCCGGGGATGGCATTTTTCTGGTTTTTTTTCTGTGCATTCATGCTTCAGTGAGTTGATTAAAAATATAATTGATATTCACGGGAAAACCGTAAAAATAAAAAAAATGAGGAAAAAATACAAAAAGATACTATAACTGTGATCATGGATTCCATGGAATAATTGAGAAAAACTACAAAAATGTGACGTTGCCAGCTCAGCAGGAATAAACGCTCTTGGCTTCAATCATTAACATAATAGGTACCTAATGATCTTGACACTAATTTGATGGTTTGCTTGTCCAGGTGATGTGGCTGCGTCGGACAACGGATTCAGCACAGCTGCTGACCGTTGGCCCGGCGCCTTACGCTGGAGACAATCGGATAGCTGTCAAATTCCAGTACCCGAATAACTGGAGACTTAGTATGAACCCAGTCAAGCGCTCGGACGCTGGACTGTATATGTGCCAAATATCAACACACCCACCCAAAGCAATATTAGCTAATTTAACTGTACTGCGTAAGTATCCGAAATTTGATATCCTTAATGAAGTCCACTAACAACGGGGAAACCAAAAGGGAGTTTGTTAGAAAATTGCCATGTTTATATTAAGAAATAATTACATCTGCCTACGGGCCACTTTTTATAAAGGCGCCTTTTTACTTAATAGCTTTATCAGAACATCCTTTCATTACGAACACTTATTAATTAATGAATATTTAAAAATTTAGGGGAGCTTTATTTAATTGAAATTATAGAATGGCTTCTGAACCAAAAAGATTAAGTATGAGAAACTTAAGAAATCATGTTCGATGAAAAAGCAAATCAATGTAAAATTATTAAAACTCGGTAAGACTAAAAATAAGACCATGTAATTAAATATTGTAAGATATTTTTCAGCCTAGTGTACCGTTGTTAAGAACAAAGCTTCTGCCAGTTCATTACTTCTTTACTGAATTTGATTTATCAACTCTTAATTCCAATTTCAGCTCCAGTTCTAACCATAAACGGAGATCAGACTCACGAACTGAAGGACAGATTTTACAAGGCAGGAAGTTCAATCAAACTATCCTGCGTCATATCAGACGAATATGTAGCATCGCTACCTACCAAAGCGCCGTTAACGACGCCCGCGCCCACCACCACGCCATCAACCACCACAACACAATTAACAACTAAAATGAGCACAGTATTTAATAGAATAGACCTGGTAATGAACAAAAGTTGGAGCGTTGAAACAACAACGATAACTTCAACTGTTAGTGTTAGTACTACAACTAAAAATGCACCGGAATTGAAAACAACGGTCGCTCCAATAACGACATCGACCGCTCCGCCTGTTGTAAACAACATTTACGGGATGGTATGGAAGAAGCAGGGAAAGGAATTTTTCGAAAATATCTCGTGGCGAAATATGAGGTATGGGGCTTTTATGGTTATCCGTTTTCTTTGAAAAACACTGGGTATTTTGTAGTTTAGGAAAACACAGGTTTTACAAACAAAATCCAAGTGCACACAAGGATTATCACTTTTGTTTACAGCGCAAAGAGCAATTACGGGCTGATCTCTAGAGCACTGATTTTTCTCCTTTTTTCATTATTTTCCTATAATTGTCAACGACACTTTTTTTCAGTGCCACCATCAGCGTAGCTTCTGCGTCTCAAAATGACAGCGGCACATACACGTGTCACTTACAGAACCACTCGCAAGTCATCATCAACGTACACGTCTTGATTGGTAAGTTTCATTCACGTTTTATTTAATACACGTAGAATACGTTAAACAACAATAAACAAACGTTTTTAGGAAATTTGCGATTTACAAGTAGTTTTAAAACTAATTTCAAGTAAAAATTCTTACAGATTTCTATAAGCATGAAACTACCGTGAGACTCAATCATAGTGAAATAAAAACTGATCACTCACGTATATAAGTCGAGTTTAGCCCGACACGTTTCGGACTAATTCGTAGTCCTTCCTCTAGGAGCGCACGACCCAGCGGCGGCGAGACGCACACTGCGCGCCGCGGCTCTGCTCGCGCGACTACTAGACGCAGCTGACAGCGGCACACAACTACCGTCATAGTGGATGGTCAGTGCCCCCAAGTTGGAAGACTGTGCTAAATACTGCGTCAACGGTGAATGTGAACTAGCCTTTACAGAGTGATGTGGTCAGTGTAGTGTGCTACCCTGCATTTGACAATAATAAAAATGACGATGAAAACGAGGGTAGTTGTGTGCCGCTGTCAGCTGCGTCTAGTAGTCGCGCGAGCAGAGCCGCGGCGCGCAGTGTGCGTCTCGCCGCCGCTGGGTCGTGCGCTCCCAGAGGAAGGACTACGAATTAGTCCGAAACATGCCAGGCTAAACTCGACTTATATACGTGAGTGATCCGTTTTTATTTCACGAAGATTTCTATAAGATTGAAATATCAACTGATACTGACTGATACCGTGATAATCCACCTGCTTTTTGGTTTATTTTCGCTTTCGTGTCATTTTCTCTGACTGGCAGCAACTTACTGAGATATAAGAATGCCAAGTTTAGCCAATTGGTGATCATTTGGCTCGGACATGGACATCGATAATTATTAATTGCCATTACTATCTCATAAGAGTTGTGGTTTTATTGTTACGTAATTTAATGCGAAATAGTATTTGAAATACTAGTAAAAGCAAAGTGCTTTAGTAAACAAACGGAGCCCGATTCGGTATTTTGATCCATACTTAGCTTCAGCTCAGTTCTCAGTTTGATAAATTATAATAATTACAAAAACCAAAACCAATTGCCAAAACTGGCTGATTGTGTTGGAACGCCTGTAAAAAACATAACAACTGTTGTATTTGTGTACCCACAGTCTACAATAAAAATACTTTGACTTTGACTTTGACTTTGAAAAAAAATAGGTACCAAAATCAAAAAGAGCAAAACCATTTCTTCGAGAAAACATACCTGAAAGGAATGTCACAAAAACATACCTGAAAGGAATGTCACAAAAACATACCTGAAAGGAATGTCACAAAAACATACCTGAAAGGAATGTCACAAAAACATACCTGAAAGGAATGTCACAAAAACATTACTTTGAATTTTTTTTTGACTTGAGGCATGGCACCAAAGCTAAGAGACATAATAGTCTCGGCTACTTTCTTAAAGCATTGTGAACGCGATGCAATTACAAATAATACTTCATTCAGCCCATACTTAGAAGCCATATCGGGATGCAGTTGCAATCCTGTCGCCATCGAGCTCAAACACAATGGCTGGCAATATGTCAGCCACTTTACAGCCGGGTCTAAAGGGTCTCATTGACGGACGAGCCTTACCGCACTTTTATAGGTTCGCCGGTAAAGCTTGACAACTTGAGAGCAGCCAGGCTCGCGATAATCCGTACCGCGGTAAACCTTGCCCGTCGATCACCACCCTTAAAAGTATACTTGTATAGCATAGGTCTTCAAAGTCTGATTGTCACATTTCTTCAACAGGTGAAAATCAGGCAGCAGTGCATCACGACACCTGGAACAAGGGGACCCTATTCTGGAACAGTCTATCTCTGATCTACGTCACAATTTTACTCATATTTGCCACTTGAATATCCCTTAATTAAGACCTAATAATACAAACGTATTTACTTTGTAAATAATCCTGAAAGTAGTGCACAGTTTGTTAAAAGTTGTAAGTAAATAATATTCTAAAACGAGAACAGTCTCGTGGAAACAGTGCCGAAAGGGTGAACAAAGTTCTATACAATCGGAGTTTGACAAACTCATAATTTAGTAGAATATTAATATGCTGAAGGGTATGGTTTAAATATTTGTAGCTTTAATTTTTTATGCTTACGCTGTTTCAAACTTTTCACAATTGTTATTAAAATTAATCAGTTACTCACGGAGTTTGTATTTACAGATGTAAATGTTACGTTTTTCTCTGACTCTGTATATTCTACATGTGACTGATTTTTTAGTATTATATTTTTAGCAATCTAGAAAGATCAATTAAAAGAAGGTAAATTAAAACATTTCTGAATTCCACTGTAACGCATACTTACTTACTTGTCAAGGTGCGAATGCCACAAAACCTTAACATACATGAAAATTATGGTTTTTAACATGAAACTACCGTGAGAGTCAATCATAGTGAAATGAATCGGATCACTCACGTATATAAGTCGAGTATAACCCGACATATTTCGGACTAATTCGTAGACCTTCCTCTGGGAGCGGGCGACCCAGCGGCAGCGAGACGCACACTGCGCGCCGCGGCTCTGTGCCCTAAGCACGACTTGTCGAATCCTGCGTCACGTAAAATCGAATAGTAAACTATAACGAGTTTGTATGACGTTTGGAATAGCGCCCGCCTGTGAGCGTATTTGGAACTAAAATTTAGTATGAGATTTCTCGATCTCGATACGATAACCGTAACGTAACGCAGGATTCGACAAGTCGTGCTTAGGGCACTGCTCGCGCGACTACTACATGAACATGTCGTGCTAATCTCGTTTTATATACGTGAGCGAGAAATATGAAGTCGGTGCTTCATTCAAAGAATATTCCGCTCGCACCGCACCGACTTCATATTTCTAGGCCATAAAACTTTAGGCTTTAGTTTCTGTTGTCCGAAATAAACGCATTTTATTTTATTTATTTATCATTATTTCAGAGGATTATTTTACGTTTTTTTTCTAAGGTTTTTTTTTGAAGGCGGTTTTACTTTTTTGTTAAAAGATTTTTATTTCACAATTTTACGTTGATTTAATATTTCACTAAAATGATAATTCTTCATACCACCCGCAACACGCGTTGGACATAGTTTTATTGTTACGGTTGATTTTAATGATACAGGTATTTTCGATCTTTACATTGCGTAAAACTTTTATTCATTCCTTCATTGATTGTTTAATAAAGGATATTAGAAGTTCGAGGTTAATAGAAATGAAAAAAATATTCAAAAGATAAATATCACGGGTATTTTATTTGACGTTATTTTTGGGAAGCCCACTTCAAGTATAAATTTTCTACCTAAGTCCCTCCTACCTGCTATAAGACTATGAAGGCCCGAGATGGTTTATAGACAAAGTTAAGTGCTTACGTTGTTAGTAAATTGAAATTTTAAGACCAGATTTAATAACTACACTATCCAAAGAATAATTAATATTTTGTTATTTCCTTTGCAACCATCATATGAGGTATCTTTTACTCATACTAACTGTGATGTACTAAATTACTCTGTGGATGAGGCGTGTATGGTGCTCCATAATAAAAAACTACTCAATGTAGCTTTGCCTTAAATTTTCATATGAAGATTTCAGTGAGATTATAAATTAAAAATAGTCTTGCTGAAAAATGTGATGAAGATAAGAGGAAGCGTTTTAACAGTAATGATAATTACTTAATGAAATACACGAATCTAAATAACCAGGTATATGAGAACAGGTACAAAGTGTCACATGAATCGGAATAAAATTACAGGGAATGAAAATTAAAACAAATATAATAATATAGGTAGATTGCTAGCTCTTACAATACACAAAAAAGTTTACCTACTTATTGCAAAATTGATGAAAGTAAAACTAAAGTACTCAACTGTAAGGTAAGATTTTTTGGAGCAGCATAAACTCGTCTCATCCACATTATTTACTAAGCAATTGTTTTGATCATCTACTTACGTAAGTTTGAGCAATTAACTTGTAAATATTAAACTTCATTGTATTTAATTAGCGTTTATTTTTAGTGAAATGAAATAGCGTAAGAGGATATTCGCAGTATATCTCAATGTTACTATTGTAGGTTAAAATACTCACGCAAACGTGTATCTAATACAAGTGTACAGTTCAAGCCTATTGAATCATTGTGTATAAAAAGTAGGTTTTATCTGTAATAATAATACGAATGATAAATGGCAAAGCCACTTAGTTCTTTAACTCTAAAAATAATTTATATGTTGTTGCACGATTACGTTGGACACATGCAAAAATCTTTTTTAAACAGAAAAACAAGGCGACTAACATTAAGTAACTGTAAAATCTATAAAATAAATCTAATGATATGACATTATCACTGGTTTTCATTACCTAAGCTTTTTTTGGGTTAATTCTTATTCTCAGAATACAGAACAAACCGAACCCGCGAGCACGCCGAAAACTGAAGCAATTAAAACTAGTCTTAAATAGAAGTAGTAAATAGTATTGTGTGGTTTCTTGTAGTACTCATCTCCTTGCACGTAGCGTATCGCGACGTAATTGTACGTATGACAACAATAATATTAATTAATCCCTAAATGCCGTTGGGTTATAATGAAGAACAGAATAATTTTTATATTTCTATTGTAAACAAGTATCGAAATCAACAATAAATGGACACGTTGCGCGTTGCGCGGCGTGCGGTTATGATTGAACGCGGCTTCTGGTTTGTACTGTATTCTGAGGGTTTATTTGACGGTAGTAATTTCGCAAATACTGAGCTCGAGCTCGCGCCTACGATATCATCTCTACCTTTAGGAGAAAATGGGAAAGGGGTCGGCGACGTAGAAAATCAATTATACAGCTGACTTCAGTGGATAATAAAGAAGCTTCAGCTCCTGATGTTTCTATTAACAATATAAGGCTTAAGGTGTTATCGCTATTGTACCCGCTGTGCCGTAAGCCAGCTACTTGAATTATATTTTTAAATAAATTCCAAAAGGGAGGAGCTTCTCAGTTCATTGTTTTTTTATGTATGTTCCTCAATTTACTAGATAACGACGAGACCGATTTGGAGAATTCTTTTTTCTTTTGAAAGGGCATACCTTCCGTTGGTCCCATTTTCATCATGTCAGTATCTGATGGTAGGATCCTGGAGAAATCGAAGGAACTCTTCAAATATTATATGCTCATTGTCGCGATTTGAGTATTTGTTATAGTGAATCGTGTATTTGCCCTTTGAAAATACCATTAGGTGGAGTGGAATTGATGATGGAGACCGCTGATGGCCACCAGAACTACTCAATAATAAGTATAATATATTTCACGGGTTGCGATACCACAGTTTATACAATAATTAGAGCATACGAGTATGAAATCCGTTGTAGGTTTTTAGTCAGCGTCAAAAGTAGCTTAATGCTTTTGTACCTTGTCGCTCCACGTCCAGATACAAAACGCCATACATTATTGACAAATATGTTACTGCGACAAACTACTTCCAACGCTGACTGTACCAAGCAGTGATCCTCCTAAAACATTATTCCCATTGAAGGAATATTTGATGAGCTCTTTGGTGCCCCTCGTTTTCTTAGTATTATATACGAATTCATGTGAGTCAACAAATAGCAAAGAGTTTACTCCCTTGCTACTCCGCTTGTCTGAAGAATATCTGCGAATACCTATTTTCTTAGCAACTTCGTCCCATATATTATCGATGTAAGCTTACAAAAAAGTAAGCTTACCAAAGTTACGTGTACATGTAGAAGCAAGATTAGGTATTAAGTTATAATTGATTAAATTTATATTTAAGCCAAATGATTTAAACTTTAACAAAGTTATTTCTAAACCAGCCACTAATCCAAACTTTGGAAATTAACTTGGTGACAGTAACAATCCTGCAGGCGTTGGATTAGTGTTAAATTCTTATTGAGGTGCACAAAGTAAATTTAAAATTATAATTTAAATTAGTTGAATCGGTAATTTTGTACAAGTATTTTATTAGCTTTTTCCCACGGCTCCGCTCCAGTGGCAGAACATCATATCGCGTGGGTGTTTCGCAAAATCTTTCCCTATCCAATGTCAAAGTTTCATGTTCGTAACTTTAAAAACAACGTTTTTCTCCTGCAAACGTCAAACGTCCACCCACTTTTTCACCGCGGGTTGACAATTTCAAAAATTGTAAAAACTCGTACGTGCTCATTTACTTCTTTTGAATAAAACGACTACACATAAGCAATAAATTAATTATTATACTTTAAGAATACATAGAAAACTAGAAAAATATGACTATATTAGTATACTACTAACCTTGGTGTAATGGTGTGGCTCATGACACGGAAAGTCAAGGATCCGCGTTCGATTCCCGCGATCAGTCATTTTTTTTGGTTTTCAGTGTACCTATTCTTGTTTCAGTGAGTATTTAAAGTATTATAATAACAGATTTTTAACGGAAAACCGTTAAAATTAAAAAATGGAGAAAAAATACAAAAAAATGCTTCATTAAGATCTAAATTAATTATTTTACCTACAAAAATTATTATTAAAAAGCAATACGAAGCTAAGTTGGCGCGTCGTGAATAAAGACGCAATGCACCAATCACAAGTTGCAAAAAGTAGTGATAACTTGTTCTAATAACATTCAGGAACGGGCACATAAAAAAAGAACACTATTTGCATTACCGATGTGCTTACGCTAACTTTGAATTCTGATAAACTCTTCGTACTTATTTTGGTTCTCAGTCTGAGTGAGTATGCAAATGTTTGCAATACTTACAAACGAGCAGCCTGTATAAGCTTTATTTGCTTAATCCATAGTCTGCTTCAATTGGAAATACTTTCAACGGTATTCCAACATCGTTAGCAGAGTGCTTTGTTTTTGCTTATTAAGATCTTTGTTAGCTATTGATATACACTCTTGTAGAATACACTCGACAACAATGAAAATTTCTCTCGGAATATTAATAAGTGTAGCGAAAACTTCTATTTTATTTATTTATTGTGAAACTAAATAATTTAATGAATTACTAGCAGTGTGGTAAATTGACTTGACTGCAGTTGGCGTGGTCATTAATGTAAGAGAGTTTATTAACGTCTCTAATTTTTAAACACATTGAAACGTGACGCGATTCAGATAATACAGATTACACAGAACATCCTATTTCTTTTTTGTTTTATCATTTTTAAAAACAATTCACAGTAGCTTGCTGATAGCGTAGTCCAAGTTCCCCTCATCTAAAGAAATCATTAAATACAAGAAACCGTTCATTGTTTTCAACCCCCCAACCGAAAAGAGGGGTGTTATAAGTTTGATCGGTTATTGAGATATTGAAGTTTGAATTGAAAATATTCCGAGTTTTTCAACGCTTTAAAAAGGCAGACCGGATTTACATGGAATTTGTGACAGATACTAAATCTAACCAGATCAAGTAGCGGGCAAAATAAAGTCTAATAAATATATTTTGTTGAATGAAACTGAACACTGTAATTAAAATAACATCGCAAAAGAAACGCTCTAAGTTTATCAGAAAGTTTTTAATCCCGGTTCTTTATAATGAATACTTTGTCATCCTAGTCTAACTAAATCCTTCTGGGGATCCGTATAAATTTATCTTGTTGCATTTGTATCCATTACATATGCTAGAATGGAAACTTACTGGAAACTTAACAAATTAAATGGTTTGAAAGAAAATAGCTTTTCAATTGACATGTTTAACTACAGCTTTCAAAGTAGTTTTAAAATGCCGTTCGACTTAATGGTTTTTCCTACTAAGTACCTATCTGTAAATGTATTTCGATGGTTTTCCTCTTAAGTAGGCACCTATCTGTAAATGTAGGTATTTCGTCTGAAAAGTTTTTTGACGTGTGACTGAAAGTTTCGAAAGGATGTTTGTTACTAAAACTTTTGGGTACTTTATTTAACTTACCTATAATCCTGTGAGAAAAATAGTACTATATGGAAGCGGCCCTGCAAAATATAGCTAGAAAAAATGTGGTAATTTTTTACTAATAATCAACTAAATGTTGAAAAACCCAAGACATTTTCTTTTAAAAGTTCAATATCTCAAAAACGCTTATATAAAAACCATTCGATTTAAAAAAGGCGCACCCAAATCCGTTCATCCGTTTAGGAGCTACGATGCCACAGGCAATTAGACAGATACACCCATACCCGGGTCAAAGTTATAACCCCCCTATTTTTCGTCGGAGGTTAAAAAAGAGTAATGGTGACGCAGAAATGCAGAAATCTCTCGGTACTCCGGTTCTAATTAACAAAAAGTGAGCCACGTCATGCAGAGTGCAGTGAAGCGTTCTTGTATGCATTTAGGTCTACATACAAAATGCATACGTATACCCTACATTGTTCAGGAGCTCTGTTGTACGTGGTCCGAGTGATAAAAATAGAAGGAAGGCAGCCAGCTGTCATTTAGTTATGACTGTCTTTTAACATGAAACTACCGTGAGATTCAATCATAAGCGGGCCATCACTAGGGTATGCCTAGGCAGTTTTGCCTGTGCAGTTGAAATATACATGAAGGGTACACGGAAAGAACATGTATTGTCTAGTCAACTTTTTGAGTTACCGCGATTTGAAAGTTTGGAACAACGTAATTATGTGATAAAAAAGATAAGTTACATAAATATTTGTATCTATAACTGAGTGGTAACTTATATGTATAATATAGTCTATTGATCGCTCTCCATTTTGAGATTATAATCTCGTTTTTAAAAAAGTGACTAGACATGTTCTTTCCGTGTAATAAACGCACTCACGTACAATGTGTCAGTCGAGTACAGCCCGACATGTTTCGTTCCTCTGGGAGCACACGCTTCGGCGGTAGTGAAACGAAAACTGAGCGCCAGAGCTCTGCTCGTACGGCTACTCGGCTTGGCTCACAGAGGCGCACAACTACCCTAGTTCCATCGTCATTTATGTTCATTCGCCATTTAGGGTTCCGTAAAAACGGGACCCTATTACTAACACTCCGCTGTCCATCCGTCTGTCACCAGGCTGTATCTCATGAACCGTGATAGTTGACAGATGATATATTTCCGTTGCCGCTATAACAACAAATACTAAAAACAGAATAAAATAAATATTTAAGTGGGGCTCCCATGCAATAGACATGTTTTTTTTGCCGTTTTTATAGGTACGGCACCCTTTGTGCGCGAGTCTGACTCGCACTTGGCTGATTTTTATTATTGTCAATAAGTAGGGTTCTACAATCAGGGCTATTAAATGACGCAATAAGTTGGGTCATTGTTTACTTAGTTCATTGGCATTTATCGGTTTCATCTTCAACCGCTGTGGCTTTCGAGAATGCTGGGTAATCATGACGAACGCGTTCTGTGTTCACGCACTCAAGATCGACCAACAAATCATTCTACGAGCATACAAAGGGCGAAAATTTTATCCGACCCGCCGAAAATTTATTTCTCGCAATATCATAGTAAGCACACTTCAAACGTGTTTCAAATAAAAGTAAATATAGTAATCCAAATGTTTTCAATTGAAAATCTAAATTATAACAAATTCAAATTCAGTTCTGTTAAAAAAACACTTAGGACAGGGAAATTAATACGAGTTACTACAGTAAAAACATGAAACTACGAAAGTTTCTACAAGTTTTCAAGTTGTTTGTAGATTCTGTCCTTGACTTAAAAATTTAGACATTCTAGAATAAAAAAGGCATTTTCATCTCTCATACTCGGAAAGTGAGGCATACCTTATCCAACAATACGGGAGAAAAGTTATGCATGGCTCCCCTAGGGAGTAAAAAAATAAAAAAAGCGCTGGATGGATGGCTATGACTATAACCTATTCAGCCTATGCAGCCTATGGCACAATTCTTGTTTTTATTATTTTTCATTATTGTTGGCTATTATAAAAAAACATGCTTAGGTACCCAATAATTATTAATACTTACAACATTAACGTAGTTTTTTTCTGAATAAATTACACTTAAATGAAAAAAAAATACGAAAAAAGTAGTTTGCATTAATTAAAAAAAAAACACTCGTTAAATGGCAATGGTATTGTGAATGCAGCCTATAGAGTCAAACTATTTGTTTAAATTTTAACATTGTAACTTACTTGTTTTACAAAAAATGTGTACTAAAATACATACTGTTATAAATGAATAGGTATTGTCTACAGGGGCGTATTTACCCTAGGGCTAACCGGGCTATAGCCCGGGGCGCGGGGCACAGATTTCAGCGCCTTTTTTATACCTATGTCCGTTAATCTATGGGACGACAAACCTTGCAGGTCTAGGCCTAGGCAAGGCAGGGCGCCAAAATAATACTAAAATACTGAAATAATTTTAAAATACGCCACTATAGTCTGCAACCAACTTTTACTTCTCACCATTTTATTTTTTTCTTTTCAATCTTAATTTTAAATTAATATGAAAAAAAAACAAGAACTAATAAGTCATTTGGTCGAAAACACGCTTGTAAGTTAAGTTTCGTCAATACTTACGGAGCGCGCCTGTAAAGCCTGGCAGAAAAGAGTAGAGAAAGTAAATGAAGGCGCCACTTTTTACGCAACTGTCACATTTTTAACATAAATTGCTGAGTTTTATGAGAAATTTTTATTTGTATGAGAAATTTTAGTTCATCTTTCCTCCATTTTCTACTCTTTTTTGCCAGGCTATGCAATAAGAACGAGTACATTCGCCGAAACAATCTGTGCCCTAAGCACGACTTGTCGAATCCTGCGTTACGTTACGGTTATCGTATCGAGATCGAGAAATCTCATACTAAATTTTAGTTCCAAATACGCTCACGGGCGGGCGCTGTTCCAAACGTCATACAAACTCGTTATAGTTTACTATTCGATTTTACGTGACGCAGGATTCGACAAGTCGTGCTTAGGGCATTGAATATAGCGCGCGCGGCACGGGGCGCGGGCGCCGAACGAGGTGGGCGCGGCGCGGCGAGCGGGGCAGGGGCGATCGGCGATACATTGTACATTGCTTGCATTTGCATTGCTTCGGCAATCGGCGTCCACGGCAGCGTAAATGGGCATAAAAGAAAACTGTGTACCCTTTACTTTTTTTGAATAACCTAACAAATTTTGGATTATTTCTGCTCAGAATCAAGAGGATTAAAAAGTCTTAAATAATAAAAAAAAGTGTCCCCCATTTTTTCGTCAGTTTTGTGACGCGTTTTTACATACATATAATATGGACCGTCACTCTGACAAATAAATTTTCTATGGAAAAATTTAGGACTTTTTTGGAATAAAGGGTACACAGTTTGTTGAAAATGCCCAAATTGATAATAATTCAGTGGATTCAACTAGAAAAAAATACAGAACAAGTGCGAGTCGGACCCGCGCACGAGGGTTTCGTACAAAGATTTCCCTGCTTTTCCCCAGTGTTTTAAGTTGTCCAGTATTAGCAGAGCCCTATTCCTAAGCAAAATGTACGCAGTGTGGGGTCTTTTATATTGGTTTGTGACATATACAGACAGACATAAAAATTTAAGATTTTGAGAAATTTCTGAGTGGCTGTGCTATAATAGCTACCTTCATACCAAATTTCAAGTTTCTAGGACAACTGGAAGTACCCTTTAGGTTTTCACAGTACGGCAATTCGTATATGGAAACAACCTTTTTTATGACTATATCTTTTGATTGCTTTGACTTACAAGTTTGATTTTTTCACATCTTCAAGGGACTGCAGGCTTGAATATTTGATACATATTAATTTCAGCCTGCTACCTCCACGCGTTCCAGAAAAAAAGGGTCTTGACAGACGGACGGACAACAAAGTGATCCTACATGGGTTCCGTTTTTTCTTTCTGAGGTACGGAACCCTAAAAATGACCTGAAAGAAGCATTTCCGTACACGGAAATTGCATTACGCATCTTTTCGTGCACTGCAGTGACAAACTTTCGGTTTTATCTTCGCTCACGGATTTCTGAAGAACGTTTCAATAGTTTAGCGATTCTCAATATTGAAGCCGATTTAACAAAACAATTAAGTAACGAAATCATCATTGTAATTAAATTTGTACACCGAATAAAACAAAATTGTATACTTTTATTAAAAAACAATAAAAAAAAAATATTTAAACAGTTTTCTCCTTGACTTGAAATTTCAAAATATGCCTCTGATTGTCTAACTGCTTGATTGAATTTGTAAATTAAAGTAGTTCTTTAATAATTTTTAATAAATATTCTGACCAGCGATCAATTAAGAAAAAAAAAAACGCTTAAAAAAAGCATTATTTGTCTTTTGTTCTCTGTCAAATCATTTTTTTTATATAAATATTTTTTCATAAAGATTTATGTTTTTTTTACTTTCCTTATAGTCGAGATGAAAAGCAGGGTATTTAACTCTAGGAAAACGCCACTTTCAAACTCTAATTATTGGCACCCTCGCGATGCTCGGGTGCCAAAATATCTCGTTAGAAATTGGTCCTTTTCCTCCCTCGTTGAACAATCTACTATTTTCTGGGGGATTTATTTCATCTGTAACATTTATGAAGAGAACATACTTAATCACGTTTAGATTTATAATGAATGTTTATAAACCTGTCTTCCATGAATAAATAAAAACTATTAATTGCAGTATGTCGGCGGATGACACCAGAACCTACACCACCATGATGACACCAGGTACCTACCACCAAAGTCTCGAAAAATATTTTTTGTCCATATTTTCCTCGATCGATACCAAGCCGTTATGAAATTATTAGTACGACAAGAAGAGTGATTAGTTAATCAATCTATACAAAATTGGTTGTTTTTTTTCCATGCCGTTGTCCTAATTTTTCACTAGGAATTGAAATTTTCAAATTGCTTAATAGTTACGTCTCTTACTTAATTTAATGTGTTGTGTTTGTGCATAATAAGCGAGATGAAGTTTTTATTCAATTTGTTATACATAGTACAAAACGGAGTGAAATTTAAATACTTACAACGAAAAAATTTAAGTCACAAAAAACATTATGTCGTTTTTTGAACGAACAAGCGAAAATATTTTGCTTATCTTTATCAGGTGCTAAGCCGTACGGTTTGTGCAAGTACCTATATTTTACAACTAAGCTACGCATAACATTGCCGTATCAACAAATTATTTTTAAAATGCTGTTTTTAATGTGAATGTATTGTGTATAAATCATAACCATAAAAATATTAATAGCTTAATTATCAGGAAATGACTATTAATTTTATTCACAGGAACCACGGGCTAGGAGAACTTGCTTGAAATATTGTATCCTGACGTTAAATAAGAATATCGTGTTAATTTTTAACAAAAATTTTGTTTTACTAACAATTTTTATCCAGTATTTTTACTCTGCACATTAACGAAACCCAGATGCAATATTTTTTTAGTACACGGCAAAAAAATAGACGTATGAGGCCATCATTCATTTTAATCTTGATGATCTTTTATAAAGCTCGTCATATTAGTCTAACGTTACGCAAAATTGAAGGGTTCCACTCGAAAATCCTTCCCTAAGCGTACCCCAAAAAAGGACAAAAATGCCTCTATTTTTGCCTGATCGATTGGCATCTTCTCGACCCACTTCACGCAATCATCTTTGGTACAGCATAAATATTTTTCTGTCTCAATAATATTGTCAGCATTAATGAACTTATTACGTAACTACACTCAAGAGCAAAAGAAACGGGTCACTTTGTATGGAATTGTTCATACAAAGTGACTTGTTTTTATTGCTCTTGAGTATATTTATACGGTACCGAGCACGATTTAATATGATCCTTTTTTGTTCACCTTTATTTAACCTTCAGCCCTTAACCCTTGTTAATGTTGCAAAAGGCTTAAAAGTATCTGTGGTTATGCCCACGATAATGTACATTCAATATGCGTGATTGATTCATAGGATTTCCCGTGAAAGGTTAGATTAAAGCCGCCGCAGTCCACCAGTTTAAAATCACGGCTTATTTTAAGGGTTCAGTATTTTTGGGAGGTCGAGTATCAGCAAATCAGATGAGAATATTTTCTGAGTACAAAGCATGGATACCAAGCCATAAGCTATAGATGAAGTTTGCTGTCCCGAGTCAGCTATTATAACGGACAACGGCATGGAAAAAGCCAAACTATATTTCACATGTAGAGACGAATATAACTCCATCCATCGATTAAAAACATAAGTAAATTGAAACTATTTTATTGTGCAAAGTAACGAATAAGCCATAGTTTCTGCCTACTCCCGTGGGAAAGTAGCGTGATTATATGTATACATGTATGTAACGAATAAATAGAAAAAAAAAATTTTAATAAATATTTCGTAAATCATTGAATGCATCAGAGTTTTAGTTGTAGTTTAGTATGTAGTTAGTTCTACTTTCATTAAAAAAAATCCTAGAACTCAGTCCGTGATATTTACTGTAGATTCTTAAATAATTTTTATATGCTTTTTTAACTCATGTTATAAAAGTAAAGTGAATCTCACGGTAGTTTCATAACTACCGTGAGATTCAATACGATACAAATATTATTTATTAAAACAATGCAAGGAAATAACAAAAAACATAGTGTAATAAACGCATCACTCAGGTATGTCAGTCAATTATAGCCCGACTGTTTCGGACTAATCCGTAGTCCTTCCTCTGGGAGCACACGCCTCGACGGTACCTATTTTATTATATTACTGGCCATAAATTAATTAAATTATTATTAAAATCACTCGCAGATAAACTCAGGTTTTAGACACTAACCCATGATAAATTATAATTATAATCACTCGCAGATAATCTAAATTTTTAGACAATAGCCTATGAAATAATAAAATTGTATGTTACAATGGCCGCAGACAGCAGTGTTGGTTCGCAGTCGCTAGCACGTTCACCGATAGAAATCTGTAACTAGTTTTGGTCGTAAAATATGGGAGTTTGGTGATTCTTTCTATTATTCAGCGTACTCTGATCTCACGCCCACAAAAGAGAACTGATGATAGAACCGAGAATAACGGTCCGAATGATTCGAGATTTTCTTAGAATTATTTATTGCTTCTAGAAAACTCCGACGCTGCATTCAATTGAATTATGGCTTTAGTGAATTAAAAATTAGCGCAAGGTACTTGCTAGTTTATGATAGTAATACGTCAAAAGGCAACGTAATTTATTATGAAAATCAAGTAAGAAGTTAGAGAAACCCACTTGCTTTACCCACCTGCCCAAATTACTGGCGTTGCTACTTCATTAGTCCCTGTCCTTTTATCATAGTAAGTTTCGTTACAAAGTAGGTACTTAACCGTAATATTTTTAATTAGGCTCTCAAAAGGAATTTATTTTGGTGAATTAAGGCTTCCGTCTCATTCATTAAATATAAGACATTTATTTTGAAGATGCTGTCAAAAAGATAATCAAAAGTAAAGGAGAATACAAAATAATTAGATTTGGTGAATTTCCGGCGAAATAACGCGGAGGTCGAAAACGCGCTGTGAATTCGAGATCAAGCGCAGCGTAAGGTAACTTTAACACGAAATGATAACTTATTTGTCGATTAATTTTAAACATAACATTTCCTTTGCTTTTAAGTATTTAACTGTGCCTGTGGTTCTCTTCGCTTGGACTTGTGCTAAGAAAATTTGTCTTTTGTGAATTATGAGATTGGTTTTAGATTATTAATTAATATTGATTAATCGATTGTTTAAATAACTTTTCATTTAGTTCGTAAATGTAAAAATCAATTGATAATAAATAGCAGTTAATTACTAGATTTTTTCTGTGTACCTGCCTTTTTACCGACTTCAAAAAAGTGGGTTGTCAGTTCAGTTCTGTTTTGTTTGTCATTGTGGTGTCCAATAAAGGGTGTATGTTGTTCCATTATTTTGAATAGCTATTTCGCGAATCCTAGGTTTCTTTCAGGACAAAAAATCTACTACCCTATAGTCCAGGTTCTGTTTAGCCAAAGAATGTAATAAGATATACGTCAGGGATAAGCGGGTGAAGTATAAAAAATATTCAAGGAAAATGTTCTACTTTATCACGTCCCTTTGGCAAATAAGTTACCTTTATTCCTCTCCAAAACTTTACCCCATTTGACATTCATAGAGCATAGGGATCTAAATAGTTTTAGTGAAATATGTAGACATGGGCGTGGATAGGGGAGTAGATAGTTTTTTCCTTTTCGGCATTATGTACTTTTGTTTTGCTTTGAGTTGGCAATTTAAATTATACCTAACCTGTGTTTTTTTTTCTCGGTAAATTTGGGTTTTTACATCACAACGTATTTTTAGTTTCTTCGCAGGAGTTAAAAGGATAGAGACATCAGCTGGGCTGTTTATTTGCTAAGGTTATTAATGGCTGTTTGAGCGTTTAAGTTTCAAATCGGTTGCAATTGTTTCACTTGTGTTTTTTATGGTACCTTTATATTGGAAGATGGCTATAAATCTCAGCTTTCTCTCACCCCAAAAACCCATAATTTTTCATTGCAGTGTATATTATTTAATAAGCATATTTTTATAATTTTCGTACAATGAACTCCTCGTTACTCAGTAAAGTACGTATTTAGCTTTTTACTTTCAAATTTCTTACTTCGTTAACATGGGCGGGAGGCGACGACTTTATTTATCTTTAGGCGTAACTGAATAAAGGAATGCTCCCTTGAGAATATTATTTTAATTTTTAATATTTCTGGTATTTCGTGTTATAAATTAGCAGTGACGGTTAAAATTTATAGTACCTGGCTGACCGAGGGCAACAGTATAGAAACAGTAGATTAACACAGCATTTTACATAATATGATTAACGTTAATAGTATTAATTATTATTATGTACGTAAATATATCATATATAATAATTATGTATATGCTGTAGCATGGCCTATTTTTATGGCATGCACAAAGCAACACTACAGAGCATCTCAATGGAAACCGTAATAAACCGTTTAAAGAAATTAACCCTGAATTTATACGATTCTATGATTTACGAGATTACGAAAGACCTTTAAGAAAAAAAATATGCCGTCTACTTAAGAAGAAAGCATTATTAACATAGCAAAAATTGCCTCGTATAACAAAAATAACGTAAAGCTCGGACAAAGCCAAGTGAAATATCAGATTCATTACCAACAGCTCTTATTCTCGTGCGTCATGAGAACCACTTACAAACTTAAATCTACGCTTAGCGAAAATGGGCTTAGTACTGAAAAGTTAAGTTTGCAGCGTAAATAAACTTCACTTAGGGCTCTCTTCAAACAATAGTTTGCAACGGCCAAGTGGAGAAGTTACGCCTGTCTACAAGGGAGCTTATTAAATTCATTCGTTAGGTTTAAGAAAAACTGCTATTAACTCTCAGCGAGAGAAGCGAGATTTATAATTTTTACTACTTTTAGGAACGCCAATTAGTTTTCATGAAGCGTCATTAGTGGCGGGCTAATATTTTAAAACGTGTTGACTTATGTAGTAAAAGTGCTTTTTCTACTACTTTTCTACTCATACTACATTATATACTAGCTATTGAAAAAAATATTTATTTTTAATTTAATTTGTTCGTTCCTAAACCTATCTAAAACCATGTAGCTAAGACTAAAGAATCTATTATTTGAAACCTATCTAAAGACAATGATTATTCTAAAAACAATACGTTATTAGAGGACAACGTTCCCAAAATGCTGGCGTCAGCATTGCCACGTTGAATAGCAATGCTAAGTCTTGGAACCAAATATAGGCCAAGCATTTTGGGTACGTGTTTCTTTATTTTTTGATTGATTTTTAATTGATTCATAGTGTGCTTGTTTTTTCACAGAATAATAGACATTCCTACATTTTTGAAGTTCGTTGAAACAAGAAGCTATTTAATGAACCTTAAGCCAATAAATAATTAAAAAATAACCTAACCAACTTAGAAACTTTACTTTTAAGTTTTTTAATGTTTATACCAAATTAACTTAGAAAAGTTGAAAAACCCCCGACAAAGTTCAATATTTCAAAAACGGGCAACCGATTTTAATGAAACTTAGCTAAGAACCATCTCGATTGAACTAGGTTTCGATTGAAAAAACCGCATCTAAATTGGTGCGTCCGTTTAGGAGTTTTTCTGCCACAGACAGATCTTTTTTTTTGGGGGTTAATAAAGCAAAATACACCGACTAATAACGCCAGCCAGTATGAGTTGAACGTAAAAGATGTACGGCAGACGTTCTACAGACGTTCTACAGACGTTTCCACTCTATTCTACACGATTTATTTTCAATTTTTTCCACCTCTTTTCATACTCTGCCTTTATGAACGCATTTTCATATATTCACCTTGTAGTCAGCTAAATGAATAGGGCAGGTATTGTTGCTTATATGAGCACGTGTACAATGGATGTGTATTTTCCTGGACAACGTACGGAGCTACAAGTAGGCAGTAAGTGAGAAAGGAAGCTTGTTAGACTAAAAATAGATAAGCTGCAACTTGTATTCGCTGCGATCAAAGTCAGCTCGAAGCTTTGTTTCAATTTTGCTAAGTTACTTCAATTCTGCCAAGTTACTAATAAAAAGTGAAAGTTTAAAGCGTGCAAGTTAAACTTGAACCACTTCTAGTGATCACTATTTACTCGAAATCCTATAATGGATACATTTTCATAAATTAGATGTCAATGATGCTAGTATAACCAAAAAGTACAGTAATCAAAAAGTTTATTTTTAACTTATTTAGGACCTGAATACGCTTAAAATAATTGATGTCGTGCGTTCATGCCTCAGCGCAGTACCCCGAGCACGAATATAAACGATATCGAGAAAGCGCCCCCAAGCTTAGTGGTACTAAAATTTATATGAATTTTCTCGATGGCGATACGATAACGTTACTACTCGAGTACGTTATATAGGATTAGAATATTTGTGCTAGAGGTACAGCGCCCACGCCAAGGATGCAAATTACTTGCTACATTTCTTACATTACGCTGTACCTACTGTTAGTAGATACGTTATACAACAGACACTCTTCGCTGGCCGGTGCCAGAATAAAGAGTATTAAATAGAAATAAAAACAGAAGCCACTGAGCATACCAGTACGTAATAGTAGATTATGCATCGAACAGAAAGTAATTTATCATTGCACAGAGTGTTTGTTTGGAGCCCGAGCGCCAGGGAGGGCTCTAAATAGCATTATAGGTCAATATAAATTACGTAATGCGGGGTGCATGTAAAACTAGCCTAGGTTTATAATGTGTTCGGTAGGCTTGTTTTACTTTCAATAACTTGACATGTGCCACCTCTTCGGTCGCGCAATTTAAGCAAAAAACCTAAACAGTGCAGTAAAGGAAATACTTTTTTCTGCTCTAAAGCAACAAAGTGCCGATTTGTGCTGGATATGTACTGCAGTTATGATTGAATTGCAGCGTAGTTTTAAGAAAAAGACATTGACCACAGAAACCGACTTTGATATTTTACGTACCCTTTACGCAGCAAAATAACATGACACCCACGGCACGTCTGTCAGCGCGTAGGTACTCGTATATACGCGTTGGTGTGGTCAACTCTGAGGGTCGAGTACGAATTTACGAATGCTGCGTACCGTAAAGTCGAATAGTAAACGTTGTCGAGTTTGTATGACGTTTGGAACAGCGCCCGTCCGTGAGCGTATTTCGAACTAAAATTTAGTATGAGGTTTCTCGATCTCGATACGATAACCGTAACGTCACGCAGCATTCGTTAAGTCGTGCTCGACCCTCTGGACTTTTTAATTTACATAAAAGCACCAAATGCTTGTGTATGCGTAAGCCAATGAAGTTTCACATAGTTTTTATTTTCATGCCGGTTCCTTTTCTTATCTTACCTTTTATTTAGTGTCTTTTTAACATCCATAACGGAACGTTTCGCACTTATTCGATCTGGGTTCTAATTACATGTATGTAATCCAATACTTTGACATGAACTTTGCCTGAATTTTGAAGCATTCACTACCCCTACCCACGGCAACAAAGACATGTATTGATTCGAGTTCTGAAACTGTACGATATTCCAGGATTGAAAGTGCCCTTTGTGTCAATGCGGGACGGAGTCGTATCAATGTACCCTAGTATAATGTAATACGTTGAAGCGGATAATAGTCCAACTGCTGTTGTAATCGTATATTATCTATTTTTAACACAATTTTTGAATAAAAAGGGAAAAAGAAAAATGACAGTCTAAGAATTCCATACTTAATCGCAGTAGAAGGGTTACCGGCCTTAAGAAATTGAAAAGGGGAATCAAATTGGAGATTGGAGAGGTGTCGGGATCTAGATATTTTCACTGACCAAAGCAACGTGAAATGAGTATATGTTGCGTCACTTTTAAGGTTTCAAACCAAAATGGTAAAAATTAACCCTTAAGGTGACTCGGTCTGTCTATCTGTGTGTCACAGCTGGTAATCTCAGGAACTACTACTGCTATCAACTTGAAATTTGGGATAGTTTGAGATGATGCTTAACCAAGTATTTTACAACTAGAAAATGATGAAATACGTATTATTATTGCCAAATAAAATTTTCCAATGGAATTACAGATAACAGTGAAATAAACCCTAGAACTAAGACCCGCAGTTTTGCAGTAATAATCCTTATCCCCTTTGGTTGTTCACCTTCATGTTATGTATAAATATTATTTCGTAATATTCATTGTCCTGATAATTTTGACCTTTAAATAACAGGATAGGCCTGGCCTGGATAAATGTTATAAAACTTGACAGCAAATTTAATTCAATAAGTTATTAAAATTGCTGTAAACCCGGCGTGCCGCTTTGATTAGTCTTTCTGGGTGTACTTTAGCGACCGCAAACATTGACAATATTGTGGGCCGCTGGGGAATCGTACACCGACTGCCAGTAGTTTAAAATAAACAGCAGCCTCGCTTGCCCACGAACTAGGTATGCTGTGCTACGACAAGGTACGATAAACAAAAACAAAGATGGACAAAGTCTCACATTACACAGACCCGAAGCAAATATTGTTATAAGGCCACAAATATTTGATTTGGCCCCATTTCAAAAGTGCTTTTGCAGAATTAGCAAGTTGATAAATTTTAGGCCGTAGTAAAGTGTTGGTAAAATTTTGCAAACTGAGGTTTTTTTTAGATTGGTAGTCGTTTTTTAGTGACCCACAACTTTAATCACGTTTGCTTTTTTTACAATTAGGTATACTTATAGGTACTTTTGTCTGAGTTTTGCCTCTCTCTCTTTGAGTTAAACTTTTATACATCCATTAAAAACATTTTTACTATTAACACAGACAAAAGTGGGAAAAGTTTTCCTTGTATTTGAAAACGGGTATTTTTTTGGATTTTGACTTTGCCACCTTTTATTCTTTCCACTCTCGCCGTCGTATTTTAAAAGTGTCGCCTAAAATTTTTTTTTTTTATTACTCGTAATTTTAAAATAATTAACCGAGCGCGAAGCGCGAGCGAAGCATCTCCGTTTTAGCGTGGATAAAAATGTTTTCATGTCTCTCCAGCTGTTCTTCTTTCATTCTCTACCAGCAGGTTCGCTTGATTAAGCTACTCATAGATGGCGCTGAGGAGAGATCTTCCAAATAAAAATATGACACAAGGCATTGAAAAATTCGTTAGGTACACCAACGTTAAGTATACATTAATTGGTGGAGCGTGGTACGGATTACCGAGGTTGCTGGTTCAAGTCCAGCTGCTTAAAGGATTTTTCTTTGCATTGTCATTGTATGTTGAATTTCATTCTATGAATGTTTCATAAAAATAAAAATAAAAAAATCAATAAATCGATTATTTTCACTGATTCAGAAAATAGCTCCATCTCTTGCCACTAATGCGTAACTGTAGAAGTTCCGTAGTGGGTGAGCCGCTTGAATAAGCTACTCATAGATGGTGCTGAGGAGAGATCTTCCAAATAAAAATATGACACAAGGCATTGAAAAATTCGTTAGGTACACCAACGTTAAGTATAGCTTAATTGGAGGAGCGTGGTACGGATTACCGAGGTTGCTGGTTCAAGTCCAGCTGCTTAACCGATTTTTCTTTGCATTGTCATTGTATGTTGGTTCTCTATAATAATTTATCTTATCTTTTTCTTTTTTGTGTTTATTATCTTACTCAGTGCCTTAGTTTTAACTGTCATGCTGTGTAATTTGTTGTAAATAAATAAATATATAATAGTTTTTTTTTTTAATTTCAGTTCGGAAAATAAAAATAATTTTATTTTGTTAATGAGCTCGCCACGCCTACAACACAATTCTGCCCACAAGTGTTAAATTCAATTAAACTACAAGAAAAAACTTTCATTTAATTTTATAAAAACTCTTTTTTGCAAAACGAATAGTTTTATTGTACGAGCGGCAGCAAAGTATACCTGACTACTTTAAAATTTGTTTTTTTTTTCATTAAACATTCTTGCTACAAATTTTCTTGTCTATGACACCAAATCGGGAAGCAAGAAAGGAGAAAAGCTATAAATAAGCACGCTGCAGACGCATGGTGTTATTTAGTGCTCCATCGCGGCATAATGAAGTGTTCCAATTGCAAATCTGGATGCTTAGTAAGATGAAAATAAATCAACATATAGGTATAGTTAATGAATAATGGAAAACGTATCTAAGTTTTCTCTTTTCCGTGAGATAAATAAAAACTTATAAAACTGATATTTGTTAGTTACGTGTTTAGTATAGTAACCCTGATAATTAAATTGTATCTACATATATTCTTTTGTTTTTATGGTGCTAGAAAGTTTACTTTAAAAAAAAATGAACAATCGCTAGAATAGTATTTATTTATTGTTTGTTGTCATATGAAGGATGGTCACAATATATGAATAATCTTATACTACGAGTATGATTCGTCAGTGCTTGTCGATGTCACTCACTCCCGAACATAAATTTCGGGTTGCCCTTTCACATCGCATCGCACGTATGACAGCAACAAATTATAAATGGCCATTGTAGTTTATTCTTATGACTCGTCGTTACGGATTTATCGTAATAATAAATCGATGTTGTATGCCAATATCGCTTGTACGTTACACTAACGATTCATCGTTTCCATATCGGTTTGAAACGACGGATTGTAAAGACAAGTCGTACAAGGAAGGCAAACCAGCAAGCGGGTCACCTTGTAATCACCGCTGCACGCTGCCCACGGATTGCCAAGATGAAATCTTGTACCCGTAATTCCCCCAGCTATCTTGCTCTCCATGCGGGAACTCAATCGTGCAGGCACTGCTAATTAGCGGCAGGGACAATGCACAAGGTCTTACCGACCGCGAACTTCGTATGAAATTAAGCTACACTCTTGCTTTGCTAAGGTACATTACGTCCAACTCTAATAGAACCTCGCCAAATAATCATAGTAATGATCAACGACGTAAATCAACATTAGTAATATTCTAAGAGACTGTGACAAATGCTTTTATACGCCAGGGAAATCAATGCTAGAGGCGACGCCGTAAGGAAACCTAACTTGCTGGTTATTTTCTGACTTCCGTTACGCAGTACTGAATTAGAAAGGAAGCTGAGAATATGTTCATTTTATTTCCTGAACAAACCACTTGTTTCATAAATGCAGCATGGATTTCTGCTTCAGCCCTGGTCTCAACCTTTCATGTTTCAATTTATCTCATTGAGCCATACAGCCTTAGAGCTCGTAAATTACGTAGTCTGCACTCTTTGGGTTGTCAGTTCGCTTCATTGACTCCTCCATGACTATTTTTCAAACTTTATTGCAAGCAACTGATTTCCTAATCTACAGAAGTTAACTTAAAATAATATCAGATTTTGATTTGACAGAATGCAACAGGATTAACCAATTCAGTGCTGCATTAGGTCAATGAGTTTTGCTGTAGTGTTGCTACTTAATTCAGTCGATCTGCCCTATTTGTACAGAGTAGCTCCATTATTAACCACTACCAATACAAAACTTGAGTTCAACAACCTCAAGTTATTTTATCACAATTACTTAGAATTTTGTGTCCAAAATAATACTTCAGTACGGTTTTATTGACCTTTCAGTATTAAACAAGCCTCAGCATAATGAAACTCCTTATCACAAACATCTTTCTAATGTAAAGTTGAGGGGCGTTTAACTCGAGGCCTCTCGGTGTGCCGTGAAATATTGAAACAGAGTCCTTCTTTACTTACCATTACCACCCGTGTAATTGTATAAAAAGACTCGTCTACCTGTAAATTTCTTCGAAATAAAATGGTGAGTCTACCTAGCTTTCATTCTGTTTTGAAATTCGATAATCCTCCAATGTGTTTATTTGCTCTTAGTAACATTTGCCCAAAAAAAACAATAAGTAACGCTTCATAAGTATTTGACGACATTTCACATTCACCTTGAAATTTGCTTATTACGTGCCTACAAATTCACGAAGTTCAATACATAACGTTCTTTCAAGAGCCTTCAAAAAACAAGATTGATGTTTAAATATTACTAAGATTTCTTAACGTGGCGTAAAGCTTACGCAGATACGCTAAACTCGCAAAGTAATATTAATTTGTTCGCTATGAGTTCCACGGTTATTTAGCTAACTACCTACTTCTAGATAATTAAGGCCACGTTACGCTAATTACTGTGCACATGACAGTCTTTATTTAATAAGCATACTCGTATTCGTACTTATAATACCTAATTAGGGTGTCTCTTGAGATTTGTAGAACGGTAATTTCGCCCTGGTTGTATAAATGTTAATCGTTTATTAAATTGTGATGGAAAAGTTTTCTTTACTGAAGATGAGTAGGTAATTATAATTATAATAAAAAGTAGTTACAATTCAAAAGCCAATAAAGATTAAAATTTGATAACACAACCTTATTTTTATAAAACTGAGTCGTCCAACTCATGCACAGCGGGCTTAGTACAGTCAGCAGCAAAAGTAGCTAAGCATTTAAGCAACCAACGTGTTCACAATGATCTAAGCACAGCTCTATTATAATGATCTAAGCACAGCTCTATTATAATTGTTGTGGACATAAGAGCTTGTGCAGATCATTGTGGCCACTTCGGTTGCTTAGCTACTTCTGCTGCTGACTGTTTTTTGCGTAAAGCACCGTATAATAATTATTGAAACCATGCCATTCGCTTTTACTGCTATGTAAAAGAAGAGTAAATAAAGAAGGGATAAGTTTGCTTTTGTACTTGTAGGTAATCTAATTGTTTGTCTTTATTTCTTTATTTTCTGTACAATAAAGTGCTTACTTACTTTCAACTGTTGGGGCATTGTGGGGCACTGGGATCCATGGGGATTTATCATAACTGGATTTTAAGAAATAATAACTGATAAATTTGAAATAGAGTACTATAGAGTAAATACTGTAATTAAACATAAAAACGAAATACCAAGATAGAAGAAAAAGCTGTAATAGAAAATAACGTTTTCATCTCGATGTGATAATTTAAAATCGTTAACACGTTTTCTTTCCGAGCCCAAGACGTGTTAGTCCCAGCAGACGTTTTAATTAAAACTCTTAGAATCTCGCAGACAAATAGCTGTTGATTCCGGCCCTCGCAAATTTCAGCATTTCTTTACGATAATGCTTAGATACGACATAATTAGAGGTGGCGTTTGTTTGTAATTTTTTTTAATTAAAAGCGCTAAAACATCTGTACCTATGCTTTAATATAAAACTACCATGACTCGGACATAGATTTTGAAATTAAGTACGTAATCAGCGACCGTGGTATGGTGGTCCGAAACATGTCAGACATACCTTGACTTGACCGTACATCCGTAAGTGAGCCGCTTTCGTATCATTGATAGATTCCTATTGGCATAATTATGTATTATGGGGCCTAATTTTAGGTAGATCCTAAACTAAGTTCTCGTCCGCGCGGTACAGGGGGCTGGGAAGAAGGACGATAAAGGGGGTGAAGGCGGCGGCAGGCGTATGGCTTCCTCTCCCTTCGAGACAAGAACTCAGTTAAGTAATCCACCTATTTCTAGTCAAGCGTTTGTCGCAGATACAATGGCTCGAGCAAAGAATCGAGTAGTAACGTTATCGTGTCGCCATCGAGAAATCTAAACTAAGTTCTGAAATTTTAGTACTGCGGGGGGTGCTGTTCCGAACGTCATACAAATTTTCTCAAGCTTACTGTTGAGGCGGTTAGGCATTATATTCTTACTAAGATAGACTTAGAGAGCTGCTGTGAGTATAATATCTAATACTGTTTACCATAGTAAAAAAAACAGTTGCTCTAGTTGCAGCCAGCTAGAGGAACTCTTTTTGCTATTATAGTTTTCTACCTGAGTAACCTAATACTTTGAGTAAATCGGAAGAACTAGTCAAATATTTCTCTTGTACTTTGACAAATTCTTTTCAGTTTTCAAAGTTCATAAATATAAATTCAGTGCACACTTACAAAGCGTTAAATGAGTTCAATTTGACTGTTACTTTATAATTGCTAACAGTGGGATAATACAAAAAGCAACGAAAACAAGTACTTTTGTTTTCTTTGTTTAACGTTGATTATTTTCTTGAGGCCGTCGAGTCGAAGATAACGAGGGCTCTTTCAAGGCGCTGCCTCATTTCCCAGCAGGTTTCCTTATTTTTAATTTTAGGCCTCTGACTTTATTTTAAATGCATCTAATGATATTACCACCCGAGGGATTAAAAGTTGTTAAGAAATGTTTCGAGCAGCTTCTGCTATAGCGTTTCACGAAAAATAATAAAAAATAGGAAACAAAGTTACAAAGAGGTAAAGGTATAATAATAATGTTTGAACACAGATGTAACTTTAGTTTTATTTTTTAACACTATTATTCCAAGACGGAACAGCAATAGATATTTTAACAGCTGGCTGTAATTCAATATTTTCGATCCCTTTAAATCTAACCAGTGGGTACCTACTTTAAAGGTTGATCCTTTCCAATTTACTAAATAATAATAATTGTCACAATTAAAAATAATACAATATTTAAATAACACCGTTCTAGTGTCATAAATATTATAATAGTGTCACTTGGTCTAGAATGGCAGTAGGCTGTTCGGGGTACTCTGCACACGCTGCGGCAGGAAGGCATGTGGCCTGCGTTTGCGCCATATTATTACGAGTATAGCCTGGAAGACAACTTCGCAGTATTTTAATACCTGACGCGCTACAATAGCGGGGCAGCCCTAGCAACATCCTCAACTCATTGTTACACTGGACACGCACTAATAGGCACATGCGAAATGGTTTTGTTGGAATAAAAACGTAGTATGAATTACACTAATAAGCCATTTTAACTACTTATTTGTCACGTTGTGCCTGCAGAAAGACAAGCCGTAATCCAGTTTACCCATGGTTTACCTCTATCTGAGTATACAAAATACATCTGATTACATTTCGTATCAAAAATATACTTAGCGGTAAAATATGGTCGCATTAGGTACGTATGTAAATATTAGCTATGTTTTGTAAATAGACTAAAGCATGTCTTTTCTCAAGGTAACTTTCAACAATAGAAACAGCTTGCGTCTTTGAAATTGGAAACACAAGCATTTCATACGTTCCTGAATTATTTCAGCGTGTGTCGTAATTGTTAAATTCTCTAGCGCTTTTATGCCACTCTAAACGCAGTAGGCGTCTAGCCACAAGCAAAGTCTTTACAAAATTAGGGTTTCCTTCTCAAAATCTGTACACAAAGCCAAGGAATGTTAATGGTCTGACACATACAAGCCATTCCATAAATACGGCCAGAAATAAACAATGGACTACTATTAATCATTTTTGAGGTCACCAAAGCAGCTAATAACAGTGAGCAAAGTAATCAGAACTTTCTTCCAGCGTTTTTGTTCTAAGGAAATTAACTATTTTTGTTAGTTGACTCTTCTGAAAAGTTTGTTTACCGAAAAACATTCGAGCCTATTCACTTTACGAAAGCTGCGTAACGTTACGGTTATCGTATCGAGATCGAGAAACCTCATACTAAATTTTAGTTCCAAATACGCTCACGGGCGGGCGCTGTTCCAAACGTCATACAAACTCGACAACGTTTGCTATTCGATTTTACGTTACGCAGCTTTCGTAAAGTCGTGCTCGACCCTCTGACAAGTTTTTATCACAGTGTAACTAGATAAGGCAGGTAGTGCCCTGGGTATTTTATTTAAATGCTTATTATTCATATTACTGCTTTTTTTTATTCAACGAGGAAGGCAAACGAGCAGTGGGTCACCTGATGGTAAGTGATCACCACTGCCCATGCACACCCGCAACCCCGGGAGGGATTGCAGATGCGTTGCCAACCTAGAGAGCTAAGATAAAATGCCATGTTTGGTGGACGACAGTAGCGTGGATCTTCGTACAGTTCGTGGAACTGTCAAACAATGCAATGCAAAGGCAAGATAGAAGAAGAAATATGCCACAAAGTTTTTTGAGTTAGCCTTTTTTATGAAACCCCAGAACATGAGAAGGGATTTCATGAAAATGGCCAATTCTTCTTTAGCAAGTAAATTGAAGCATGCCAGCGCCAGATAATAGAATATGAAATTGTGTAACTACAACGTATAACTACGAATGATGCTCGCATAAATTCTACTACAGAATTTTGGCGAATCGTGAGGAAAATACACGTTTATCATAGTAAATTTATCAAATAAATATCAAGTAAATTTACATGTGCATAATTATGTTAATAGGTAATTGGTTGGTGCCTGTCTTTAGCACATCTAGTAGTGCAAAATGCGGAGCGAAAATCAGCTGAGTTCTCCTCAAAATTATTAAATCCAAATTATAACTACGAATATTAAACCAAACGCAACCGAAAACATTAGTCTTATAATTTTTAGCACAGTTCAATGTCAACGTCTTATTGCAGATACTCTTGTTGCTTATTCTGGATTAATTAACTTAGGTTTAGGTTAGGTAGGTAGGTTAGGTTAGGTATTCACCGACTAGCTTATCAACGCCTAGCTCAAACGATTGACACTAGAAAGCCAAAGTTCTGCACAGATGTGTTATAAAAATTACCGCGAAATAGGGACTTATGCCACTTCTCTATTGTTTTGAAGTGGTATAACATCTTATTGTATCGTAATATTGTATACATATAGATGAGTACCTTTTATGTCTACACGAGCTCTATTGTTAATGTTTGAAATATTATTAATAAAGTACCTATCCGTTGCCCATAACCGTCATGTTTTCGATCGACTTTTTCCGAACACCTCATGGCAACCTTGCCAAGATTCAAACCTGGAGTGTTCTGATAAAACGAATAAATTAGCTTCCGCGAGTAAAATTAATTAAATAACAGAAGCTAAGATTTTGCTAGTTCAATTAATAAATCAGGTGAACCCTGCTCGTAAAAGCAACACAACCGCCAAGCAGTTGTTGGCAGCTATCGAATTGGACGAAGCTCAATAAGCAAGATGGGATTATGGACCATATATCAATCTGACGCGTGATTTGCGGTTTACGTATCTTAAGGAAATGTTAAACGCGCACCTTTTTAGTGCTTCATAAAAAGCAGCCGCTTTTATTAGGGTTAGGAATAAAAAATCCGAAAGTTATAAATTTGAGGGTGATTTGATTTGAACCCAATCCCATTAAAGAGGTTTTAGCATTGGAATATTCCTTTTTTTGGACCGGTGTAATAGTTTGTACACGTGACTTA
Source organism: Clepsis dumicolana (assembly GCA_963691665.1). Taxonomy (NCBI): domain Eukaryota; kingdom Metazoa; phylum Arthropoda; class Insecta; order Lepidoptera; family Tortricidae; genus Clepsis; species Clepsis dumicolana. The sequence goes on from OY829521.1 coordinate 7,363,958, forward strand.
GGGTAGCTCTAATGTAGATTAGATAGTGTATAGACACTCACACGGAATGTCAAGGTACCTGGTTCGATTTCCGGGCTATGCCATCTTTTCTGGCTGTCTATGTATTCTTGTTTCAGTAAGTACCTACCTATGTAGAAATTTGATATTGTGTATTTTCATTTCCTCTATCATCATCATCATGTCAGCCGAAAGACGTCCATTGTTGGACATAGGCCTCCCCAAGGCTCTCCACTCAGAGCGGTCTACCTCCCAATCTTTCTCTCCGGATTTCCTCTATGATATGTTACAAATTAAAACCATGTTTTTAGTTCCTCCACCTACTTTTTCCAATACCATTAACATAAACTGAGTAAATTAAGCCCAATTTAAGTAATGAATTACCAATTTTCTCCATAACAAAGTCACGACTTTAACAGTTTTAACCCTTTCAGTGGCTCAAGTTCGTTCATTACGCAGGCAGCTAACTTTTTGCCAAGTGTCGAATATTCTGAAGTGCCGAATGAGAAATCGTCGAGTTTATTTTGCGAACACACGTTTGATTGGATATGGCACTTCGCCATTTGTGAGAAATCGTCTCCTAAGTGAGTACTCGCTTAGTCCTATTTGGTTAAATGTGCGATGTTTCACCAGAAAATGTTATTCTTTATTTTAAATACATGATCAATATTAAACACAGCATATTATTATAGTGATGTTTGATAGAGATTATAAAAAAGTTTCTTCATCAAACGTAGTCGTACCTACTGTGCATGTCTTGTACTTTTCTTGTGACTACTAAAAACCTAAAACGTATCCGAAGATTAAATTTTTCGTCAACCAACCTGCAAAACTCCCGCAGCTTTGCACAGGCTTCCTCATAACATTAAAGGCTTGGACTTTAGCTATGTTTTTATTGCAGATTCTAATTTAAAACCAACTTTTTACTTAAATATGCAGAATAATTCGCGTCTGTCAACGATTGCTCGGTTAGCGTAGTTGGTTACCTATCGTGTCGCCACGGTATGGTAAAGGTCTGGGTTCGAGTTCCAGTTCGAGAATATTTTTTTCTGGTCTTTCTGTATATTTACATTTCAGTTTGAAATTTGGAAACGGTTCTAATTTAAATGTGTTGCAAAGAATATTGTCCCTCTTCCGACCGCCTACATACTATTTTTTTTCGTAAAGTAAGATTTTTCCACACCTTTTGTTAAACATAATTAAAGGCTTGGATATTTTTCCGAGCAAATTTGATTCTAAAATGGCAGCTGCCGGAAATAGAAGTGACACTCCGAGTAGGCGTCGGACAGGCTGTTTCATGTTCATTTCAGCGGGTGGGAAATCAATTTTAATTAAGTACTTACTTAAGGCAGTCGATATCGTAAATATGTACCTACTAGAGAGCGCCCGCGGCTCCGCCCGCGTGGAATATTATATTAAGGAAGGAATCTCTATAGCAATAGGAATGTGTCCTCTGGGTAAAAAAGTAATATTTCTAATTAGTCCGTCATATAGCTTATCGAAAAAAAAAATTGGACACGTACCTATTTTTTGCTTTTTATGATATCAATAAAAATTTACATAGATAAAATTAAAAAATTCCGTAGACTGCAATGCAGGATAATGAATCCCTGAACGGCAACACTGGCATAGATAATACATCGGTCGCTTTTGGCTCGAAATTCGAACCTGCGATTTTATTTTGCTTATTATACAAAATTTACACACCCAATATCATATTTTCTTAAGTTTTTCGCGATTCCCAGGGTCAAAGGATCGAATTGCTTTAAAATTCAAGAGAAATATTGCGTTGTTTGGGAGAAACGTGTCAAAATGGTGTTGTAGAGCGCCATCCTGCTGTCTCGTTTTTTTTTATCCCATTCTGGTTATTCGCTTTTATTTATTAGATAGGTCGCGAATTATTTAAAAATTGTACTTAAAAACACTTTTTCGTTTATTTGCGGGTGGTAGGACCTTGTGCGAGGTCCGTCCGGATCGCTACCACCATCTTAGTCGCTAATCCTGCCGCTAAGCAGCAGTGCCTGCACTGTCGTGTTCTGGTGTTAAGACAGCCGATGTAATTACGGGCACAAGAGGCGTTTTATCTTAGCTCTCTAGGTTGGCAACGCATCTGCAAGCCCCCCGAGGTTGCGAGTGTCTATGGGCAGTGGTGATCACTTACCATTAGGTGACCCACTTGCTCGTCTGCCTTCCTTGTCGTATAAAAAAAAATAGTTGTAAAAACTTTTTCCTTTACTTTTCGTCACACATTTTGTTACTCTTTAATCTCTAGTCGTAACTCCACTATTCAAGTGTGCAATACGTCTTAGTGTGCAAGAAATAACCTAACCCAACTTAGAAAAGTTGAAAAACCCCCGACATTGTCATTTCAAAGTTCTATATTTCAAAAACGGGTGAACCGATTTTAATGAAACTTGGCTAAGAACCATCTCGATTACATTAGCTTTCGATTAAGAAAAACCGCATCTAAATCGGTCCATCCGTTTGGGAGCTATGATGCCACAGACAGATACACGGATACACAGACACACAGATACACAGATACACATGTCAAACTTATATAACACCCCTCTTTTTTGTCGGGGGTTGACAAACAAAAACAATGACGTTCACACTAGGTCACGTTGTAAAAAATAACGCGAAACAAAAACGTAATTCAGTGAATACGGCGTATCAGTTGATTCTTACTCCCCCTACCCACGTTGTTAATGTATGGCTAAGCATGTGCTCAGTTTTCTCTTGAACTTGCTAATGAGCACATACATATTTCGTGTTATAAGTATGCGTACGTTGCTATCAACAAAGTATCTATTGAAACCTAGGTTACTTGTTTTCGTCGGTAGCGTTGACTATAAATTTAGTTTATTATTAAGCACTAAGTACTTATTGTATTCTATGTACATATTAGTTTCTTGTTTTATTTAAGCCCAGCCTTCATATAGCCTCGGGATTTCTCCGATCAAATTGCCGACGAAGAAAATTTTCTGCAAGATAATTTAAGATCCTAATTAAATTTGTAGAGGTATCCAAGAAAACTCAGGTGCAATACCTATAATACAAGAACTCTTTAATGAACACCACATAACAAACAAAACAGAAAACAGACGGATATGACGAAACTGTAAGGGTTCCGTGTTTGCTATTTTGGCTACGGAACCCTAAAAAGGTACAAAGAAAATGCAAGGTAGCAATGGGCGGCTACATTGTTGTGTACTATATCAGGCCCGCGTCTTAAAAACCTTATTACGATTTCTTAGAAATTAACACTTTCGCCAGATTTACTGGAGGTTGCATTATTATTTATTTTCCACAATATACAAAATTCTCCAAGGAAACTATTTCAACATCATGTGAAATAGAGCATTATAGTTAGATCCTTAAATTAGCTTCTTCATATTCATCTGGGTACATTACTGGTTGGCTGGCGGAGATCGCTGGTTGTCGTTCAATAAACGCTAATGCTATGCATGTATAGATACCTATATTTAGTTCAATAAATACTACGCAAGTATTTCATTCAGTTTGGTAATGAGGCTCTCGTCTTTCCTGAGGACATGGTGAAAAGTGGAGTAAATGGAGTCAATTTTTTTTTGAACTGACTACACCTTCGTTTACGTCACCTGGCCAGTAAAGACAACTTTATCTTCACGATCTCTTTATTTCCCAATTATCAACTTCTTGTTTACTTGAACGGTACGGGTAAGATAGATAATGTATTTCAATATGATACGAATTATTCAATGGTTCCCTATTAATGTCTACAAGTTCTGTACAAACCACCCATTTGCCGACTATTCCTTCAGATTAGTTAATAATGAGCTTTTAGGATAGATTGAAAGGCCCGAAAGTGATTGTCGAAGGTTATTGGGGCGTAACTGACGATGCTCTTAAGTTTATTCGGCTCAAGCCCGTTACGATGTTTAACAACTGATAATAATGATAAAACACGATTTGGATTAAAATAAAATAAATCAGTTTACTATGTTTTGAAGGATTTAGGTATGTGATTTGGTTGAAGGTCTTTAATTAGAAGTGTTGATTTAACTTACAGTGTTAATTTCTTTTATATTTTGAAAAAAAAAACCATCTTTCTTAATTAAAACGTTGATTCCAGGCTCAAGAAAATAATCAGACGTCAGTCACAGTTCGGTCTACGTTTTACAGCCGATATGAAGTTCGCTACACAGCAAAAACTCTTTGAGTCAACGATACACTCATTCATTGTTAACTGACATTTTGTTACGAATAGAAAATGAATTTATTTTAAAGAAGATAGGTACATGTCTTTGTTGTATTTAAGTAATCCTGCAATGTGTACTTCCTGTGTTTTACTTCCATTAACGTTAAGAGCTCTGAATTTTTAACTTTCAATTGAAGTTTCTCTTTTCATCAAATGATTATTACTTAGTTTTGATTGAGTTTACTTACATGCTACTTAATAAATACTTTGGAAAGTCTGTATTATTAGCGGCAGACCATAGTTTCGTTTAGTAGTGTTTCGAGAAAACACGCACCGAATAGTAACCAAAATTTGCCTAATATTAAAGCAATGCAAAGCAAGCCAATGCCTAATATTTCGCTTGGAAAAAAAAACCATTCTCTCTCCAAATACGCTTAAGCTTGGCAAACGGTGGAAAGTTGCAAAAAGATTTCATTACAATTTGAAGTAATTTAGTTGAATTTATGAGTACTCAGACCGGCAATTTAGAAAACAGGTTTGTCATGTCATGTCGTTTGAAGAACCCCTATCAGCATTGATTACTGACAGCACAAAAACCCCCTTTGGCTAGTGAACTGGAGTTTAATTTAATTACCTAACCAGTAACTTTTCAGCACCAACTCTAAAAAGTAATGAAAAAACTGTTTTTAAATATGAAGAGAAAATTGCTTTTATTTTGGATTAGGTATTTTGTACATTCAGAGTTATTCTTGTTTTTTTCTGACAGCTTTGAGATAAAAGTTCTTGGAATGTTTTTTTTTTCTAAATTAAGGTAGCCGATGTATCCAATGTACCGAGACCTAAATTTCAATAATTGACACCCTGCTTGCCTCCTTTACTATTGAATTGAGGTAGTGTCAGACCCTGAACATTTAACTTACAACATTTTCTTCTGAAAAGGAAAAGTATGAATATCTTTGTGAAAACATAAACATTTCCAATGAACGAGCACAAGCAGGCAGATTTCTTAATAAACTTAGGCACATGTTGAGGCATTGATCGATGCTAGTTTCTAAGCTTTTGCAACATTCCCGGAGCGCTACTACTTAGGGATCTTTTAAAAACGAGCACGAGCATACCTATTCCTAAAAAGGTCGGGAATATTTTAACTAAAATGCCGTTGAAGTTCGTTTGTCCTTTTTTGTCACATTGACATTTTTGTTAGTAAGAAGAAGACAAAACCTATTTTAGCTAATGGAGGCTTGAGTGACGTTTATGAATAAGGCCCTTAGACTACAGTACATCACTAGTGAATATCACTAATACCAAAGACAAGATTTAATAACCTTTCAAACAATAAGAAGTTACACTAAACCATGTAGAGACCTCGAGTTTCAGAACGTTTCCAATATTAGAACGCAATTTCAATAGAAAATGAGTAAGTAATTGAGTCATTTGAATACCGCTAGAATCTGTCAAAGCAGAGAGCGATGGCTTCCAGTGTAAAGTTGGAATGGAATTTTCATGTAACTCCGCGGCGTATTGTAGTAAACCGTCTCACGTTAAGCATAAATAACTTGCTGAGGAACTTTCATGTTAAATATTTTAAAAGAAAATTTAAAATCAAACAGGTTATTTATACCTCTAAATTTGTGAGTCAAATATTTCATTGGAAAATACTTGTATTAAGTTACAGTGCAGTACAGTTACAGTTACATGTCACAGTGCCCAACACTACCCCAAATAATTGACACCTTCAATTATAATTCATAGCAAAGCAGGGGGTCAATTACTGGAATTAAGATGTCAAAACATTGGGAGATAGGAGGATGAAAATGTAATTTTAACAGTGTTGGACAGCAAAATCTCTATACCTTAATTAAAGTATCCTTGGAAGCCATAGTTCTTTGTTTTTCAATCTTTTTACGATGCCTAACATTAAAACCTAATAATTTTATCAAAATACACATTTACGTTAGGCTATATGGATTCGCATAAGGTAATTATCCCATTAACCGATACTGCCCCAATATTTAACACCTTCAATTACAATTCATTCATGGTGTCATTTGCTTTGATTAAGGTTTCAAAACACTGGGTGGTTTACAGTTTGACAGCAGAATTGTGTTTGCTTAATTTAAAACTAAGATTACATTATATCAGGCTCATATTTAATTCCATCCTCACTGGAAAAATAAAAAGTGGTCGTACATTTTCTCAGTAAATTTTCTCGGTTAACTTTACTCGTAATGAAGCTGTGTGTATAGTGAGCCAAAAAACTTTTAGAATCCATTCAAAATCAGATCGGAAGTTCTAGCGGGATACATTTGGAGCTTGAAAAGCAGGTTGTTCGGAAAACATCTGTTACTACAGATGTTTTCCGAACAACCTTAAGTAGATACTTGTATTTACTAATACAAGTATCTACTTAATATCATACAGGGTTAAACTTTGTTTATTTGTGATTCTGTATGTATGGTATTTTTAACAATAGATAATCTTTAGAGTTACTGAACCGATTCTGAAAAGACTTTCAGTTACATAAAGCTAAATCTCATTCATTCCTGATCGGCATGAGGTAATTTTAGTGGTGGTAAAATTGAGGGCAACTGCTGCTGTTTTTTTAAACGACAAATGAAAGGATTTATTTATAATAAGGTGTAAACGAAAACTAATTTCCTATATTCTTCCATGTTAAATCGAAAATAACAACTAGCCCAATCACAATCAGGTATCGTTCCAGGAAAAACTTCTACGTAAAAGATCTACCAGGAAACCTGGCAAAGTTAACGCATACTTTCTTCAAGGGAACCGCAATTCTTTAATTAGGTAGTAGTCCTATTTATACAGCCTAACTTTCCCCAGCTTTTATACGACAACGAAGACAAACGAACAAGTGGGTCTCCTGGTGGTAAGAGATCATCACTGCCCATAGACATCCACAACCCGGGGGGTTTGCAGATGCGTTCCCAATCTCGAGAGCTAAGATGAAATGTCTCTTGTTCCCTTAATTACACCGGCTGTCTTACTCTCCACACCGGAACACAACAGTGCAAGCACGCTGCTTAGCTTTAGGATTATCGAGTAAGATGGTGGCAGCGATCCGGACGGACCTCGCACAAGGTCTTACCACCCGCAAAGTTCTCAAGATTAGGATTAACAGTTGTCCGGAACAATAATTCCCTAATGCGTTACTAGCGTACTTAAGCCAGGTTCCTGGGTCATTCGGCCCATTAAGTCATTCAGCTCCACTGCACAACGGCTTATCCAATAAATTTTCATATTATTTACCATGAGCTGCTCTGTGGAGGCAGAATATCGCGAAAAATTACGCGGGTCATTCATAGAATGGGATTTTGTCATTAACCCCCAACCCAAAAAGGGGGTGTTATAAGTTTGACCTGTGTATCTGTGTGTCTGTCTGTGGCATCATAGCTCCCAAAGGGATGGCCCGATTTAGATGCGGTTTTTTTTTTTATCGAAAGCTAGTTCAATCGAGATGGTTCTTAGCTAATTTAAAACGTTAACACAGCTTAGCAAGCTGATCTTTCCAGTTTGTATTTGCTGTAGGACTAGTTATAGCTCTGGTTTTAATATCCAAAAGTGTAATAGTTATTGCCGGATATTTAAAAATGTCTAACGTCCATTACTTATTGTTAGTTAATTACGCAGGCAAGCAGGAAAGTTTGAGTGGCGTTATTAATTGTACACGTATAATCACATGCGGTATCAAAATTAATGAATTTAATAAACTAGCCAATTTAGAAGAGTTGAAAACCCTGTGATATTTTCATTTATAAGTTCAGTATCTCAAAAACGGCTGAACCGATTTTGATGAAATGGAAATTAGCTAAGAACCAAATAAATTAAACTGGCTTTGGACTTAAAAAAAGCTGCGTCCAAATCGGTTAATTCATTAAGGAGCTGCGATGCCACAGACAGATACACCTGTACACCGGTCAAACTTATAACACCCCTCTTCTTGCGTCGGAGGTTAAAAATTGTTTCAGTGGTAATTTGGTGACAGAAGACTATCACTAATCACTTTAATCTTTCACCCATCTAACACGTCAAGGCCTAGATTTTTCGTAGATACCAAATAACATCCTTGTAATCCATTTAAACATGAAAAAGCGTAGCCATAGATTAACATATGGATAAAGTTAAAAGGGACTGAGAAATACGTGACATGGGGGCTTGCAAAATAAAGGATCCAAAGAGATTTTCCCTTTTTTGGGAAACGGGGCTTAACTATTGTGTTCGGACAAAGGTTTCAATTAAAATAAAAGACGCAGTCTTTGTTTTGTCGCACGTGGTTTGTCACCTTGGTAAGAACACTGCGGGAAAAATATAGATAAAAAAAATCACATTGTACCCTCGCATTGTTCTCTTGATTAATAATCCATTAGTAGGTAAAACTTTGTGAGCGAAGTAAGGAAGTATGCCGTAACACTTAATAGTTTAAAATACTTCAACTACGCACACAGACGCGCGTCGCTACAGTAAATTTCAACGACCAACTTTTTGTACGTTTGGAGTTTTTTCTTGTAATAAGTATTAAAATGTAAACACGTTTAGCGATCTTACAATTGTAATTGAAATACAATGAACTATGGAGAATATGATCACACAACATTAACACAGCATGGAACACAAACAATGGAACAAAACCTTTCCCACGAGCCGGGCTAAAATCAATCTTATGACAATGTCATAAACATTTTAACAGGGGAAAGCTTTTTTCACTTTAACTAAACTCTCCTGCACAACAACACAGGGCACGTGTAAGGGAATCGACACTCACAGAGACTAACAGGGCGTAGGTATTTAAGCATAATATATTCTACTCCTAATATTATTATATTTTAGTAAACATAGGTAGGTATAATCTATCTTTAATTTTGCAAAAAATAAGAGTGACATCCCTGTCATAGAGCAGCGCAGACGTAAAAAGTCTTAAGCGTGGTTGAGTTACTACTTTAGCTAATATGTGTGCGTCGCAGTCTTTTAGAATTGAAGTTCATAATTTAATTTAACAATTTAGACCTATGAACTAAAAGCAATTACTTTGCTCACCCGCGACCACTAATGACAAATAGTTATATCTGTGCGGCAAATGTATGTTTCCATGCAACACCATGCAATGCGGAGGTGTTGCATGGAAACATACATTTGCCGCACAGATATAACTATTTGTCATTAGTGGTCGCGGGTGAGCAAAGTAATTGTTTTTAGTTCATAAATATGGACCTCCGCAAAGTAACGCCTGGTTCAATAAATTAATTTAGACCTATCCGATGTCATTATATTATTTACTTTCATGCTAAAGTTTCAAGAGGTGGATAAATATGCAGTAGTCATATCGTAATAGTATACGAGTGCTCTCAACGAGAATGAAGGCCGAATTGTGTTGACATGACTCTTTTCTGCTTACTGTTTAACTCTGTGTAATATTTATATTCGTGATTCAGAATTTTGCCAAGGGTTGTAGGTTGCTTGTACACCTAGAATATTGATTTCTGATTTAGATAAGCCTCTTTATTTTAGTTGCCTACAGATTTACCATACTGTTTTAAAAAGAAATGGTTCGGTAAACATCACATTCACAATAACGAACAAAATTCAGTCGGTAAACCAGAAACAGATGTTCTAAAAATTACAAAACGATGGAAATATTTATTTGATTTCGAACGCTACCGATCACAAAATACAAGTTGTGATTTGTATGATACGTTATATTGACGTGAATTATTATGGCTCGTATATCTGCGTCGGCTATCTGTCCTAACATCGTTTTTATTATTGCTCGAATGTGATAGTTTCAATATAGTGGGGGAAAGTATGATCCATTTCGGGAGGATTTATTGAATACCGACAAACCGCCCTCGAGCAATGCTTGTATGAGGGCCTTTCCTTTTACTTCTTATCCTTGTGATTTCGCGTTATTTAGGCAAACCATCTGAGAGAACGTTTTATAGGTATCTCTATGGTTACGGGTTTTCAAAGAAGAGGCCCTTTGCTGCTGCAATGTTCTGGCACGCTTCAAAATTACTGATGGCACGTATGTTACATTTATGGCAAGAAATACCTATTAGTTAAAATTTTTAAGTTTTTTGATGCAATAGAATCTTAATATATTAACTCAATATATGCTTATCGTGTCTATCAATCTGCTTTTTTGGTTTATTAGATAGAAAAGAATATGGACTGGTTTAAAATGTAATACCAGCAAGGTTTCTAAGAATAAATATAAGCACATTGACAAGAGAATGGGTAAACCTGTTACGCTATAGGTAGGTACTCGGGTGGTGTATAAGCACTAATAAATAAACATTTCCTCATCTAAAATGTTAAGATTTCTGAAGCTACTACTACTAACAAATAATAATCCTTGCCAGGCTTTTTTACGTCCCACTGCTGGGCATAGATAGGCCTACTCTCAGAATGAGAGAGCTTGGGCTATAATTTCCACGCAGGCCCAGTGCGGATTGGGAACTTCACACACGTCATTGCATTGCCTCGCAGGAGTGTGCAGGTTTCCTCGCGATGTTTTCCTTCACCGACGATAAATTACAAATGTAATTACGCACATAAATTCCGAAAAACTCAGAGGTGCGAGCCGGGGTTTGAACTTACGACCCCCTGCTTGAGAGGCCATAGGTCAAACCTAGTGGTTTGTAGTGGTTTAGTTTGATAACCTATAGTGGCTATCACGGCTTTTAATAATAATCACATTGGTATTAACACAACACTGATGAAACTGAGCGTTTATTCTGTAACGCAGCCTCGCTCACAGCCTCGCCCGCTAATTGTCACTTTTCAATGATAGTTAGCTTGACACTTCAACGCTGATACATCATGCAATCTAGCCTCTGAACGCTGGCCTAATCCTCGCATATGAAGGATCTGAATCTGTCCTCTACTTGTCTCACTAACCACTATTAGAAAAGAGATGAGCAAGCCTACCTTCATGAATAATACATTTGCGGATTGCCACTCGTACGCTCGCTCTCTTGACGAACGGCGCCCGTGAATCAATAAAAGCTCGTAAGTGAACCATCAGAGACAGTACCCACCCACTTTTATTTCTACTAACTTGTGATTTTACTGAATAAGAATTGCAGCCGGGTTTTTCTCTTACAGTTTGTTGACAAGGCCGTTCTCGATCTATGTATACAAGTGTAAAGAAGTTCGACACCTGACACCTGCGCAAATTTTATTTTCAGCGAGCTACGATAAAATAATGTTCAGTTCTAAAGTTGCGCCTGCACTGATGTACGAATGCAACCAATGACTTTTTGCTAAAATTCAGTATTTAAATAAAACGATTTCTTCAAATTGTGGAAGAGATCACTCGACGACAACATTTACTGAAGAGCGCTTAAAACTTTGAGAAGCCTTTCGCGTTGTCGCTCGGAGCCATTCCCCCTTGTTTCTCGGATTGCGGACGAGGCGTTAACCACCTCGGAGATTTATGAAAGTGGCTTGTCTTTTTAAGGCACTCGAGGGCAAAGGGGAGTTATTATCTATGTTCAATGTCGCCTTAATTTTGTTTCTCCTTTTTTAGACCGCTGCCATTAAATTTAACGGGGGTCAAAAAGTTTTCGCGTTAACGGCCCTGGGCTTATATTAACTGTTGTAAATCTAAACCGGGCTTTTGTGCTATATAGGACCGTGCAATTTGTAAATTACTGGCGTGCACGGTCAAACTATCAGGAAGGGTTAAATGACTTTGTGATTTGAGATACAAAGTGATATAATTAGGTTCAGCGCATCTCTCTTCGGAGCTACACCTTGATAGCGCCTATTACCTCCGCGCCGCCCTGGCACAAGGACAAAATTATACATGTTTTAAGCAGAGTTCAGTCTTATCTGGCATTAATTCAAACTTTGCGCTCCCCATGAATATCAATTAGTTCAATGTAGTCGTAATTTAAATTTTAAGGAGTGTGACGAGATTTGACGACGCAAGATGGAAACTTTAGCGGTTGATACTGTTCTTGAAACCGAGAGTTAAGATCTAATGATTATAACATTAATTATTTTAATGTGTTATCGCAACTATGCTCGCCAATTCGCCTTAAGTGAAAAAGGGGTTGAAAGCCTTTTGAAAAATTGGTAACTATAAATCTGTCGCTCGCGAGATGGAAGAATCCCTTCACAAGTCAAGCAATTCCTGAAAGGTGTTCACTCATGCGCTCATGCGTGCGTTCCTGTAAGTACGGGAACAAACTTATTCATTACTCATTCCTTGTGTCTGCTTATTATCTTATACGGAGGAGGTAACAATATTCCTTGCCAAGGTTAACCGGAGTTTGAAAAGCAACTTTGAGTTCGGTAGAAATTAGTTTAAACGATCAGTTACATGTACGAGTACCTACTTAACGTGAAGATATTTTGTATTAAATATTGATAATGACATCCGTAGCAGATTAAATGAATGTGACACTGGCGTCAAACATAGAGAACACACCTGATTTATATGAAATTTGAAGCAATATGCAAGATAAAAATAAAACCACATCTCTTGTTCCTATTTCGTGGAAACATAAGTCTTCTCACGAAGTAAAATAAATACAACACTCTTACGCTATCTCAGACATCATTAGATAACAATCTATTCATCTGCGATTTTACTCAGTGCTCTAGTGCTGTTGGCCACGAGCCAAATATTTGAATGGGGTCGCAAAAACCTATTGTTTTGGGCGGTCTTTGTCAATATTATTGTTAAATGCTAGATATCGCCCAAGCAATAATATTGGGGCATTTGTATTCATGAGCTCCTTATAATAGTGTAAATATTATTTCAGTCCTTTTATCCGGAACTACATAAAACAGCTTACTTACCTACTAATGAGCATAAGGATGCTTTGATATCAATGATTGACCGAGCGAGCGCGAAGCGCGAGCAAAGCGTCTCCGCATCAGATTGAGCAATAATAATAATTATTATAATAATAATATTATTATTATTCCCGTATATTTATTACAATCTTAGGCTAGGTTTTCACAATATTCATATAAAAAGTAATAAAACAATATTAATACAAAATATAAAAACATTATAAAAACCTAACCTAGGGTGCCACCGGTAGCGAGGCGGGGCCTAAGCTACCGGTGGTCAGGGCGACAGAGAGAGGAACCTCCTGACTATCCGAGCCGTGTCCAGGAGTACCGCCTTCTGTATCTGACCCTTGACCCAACCATCTAGCGAGAGCCTTTTAAGGTGATGGTCAAGGCTCTTCGCTATTAGACCGTTCGCCGAAACGACTATCGGGACAGTGATCGTCGAATCAACAGGCCACATGGCGGTAACCTCGTGAGCCAAGTCAAGGTACTTGCTGACTTTGTCCTTCTCGGCTTTCACGAGGTTCACGTCATGGGGGATCGTGATGTCGACGAGCACTGCCTGGCGCTTCGATCGATCTATCAGCACGATATCAGGTTTATTGGCGACAATAGTCCTGTCCGTGATGATAGATCGATCCCAGTAGAGCGTGACACGACCATTTTCAAGAACTGGTGCAGGTGTGTACTTATAGTACGGCACTTCGAAGTCCACAAGACCGAATGAAAGAGCAAGTTGCTGGTGAATAATCCTGGCTACAAGGTTATGTCTGTGCAAGTACTCGCCGTTAGCAAGACTAGAACAACCAGAGATAATATGCCTGAGTGACTCCCCGGGACGGCGGCATGCCCGACAGATGTCGACCGTACCGTCCTTCAGGATATACCTGCGGTAGTTATTAGTCATGATAACTTCGTCCGCAATTGCACAGGCAAAACCTTCGGTTTCCCCGAAGAGGTCCCCGAAGCGTAGCCAGTTCACCGACGCGAGGAGGTCTACATCGGGCCCCATGAGGGCCTTATAGAACCGCCCGTGTAGCTCCTTACTCTCCCATTCAGTCTTGCGGTCCTCGGTGCTCCATACCTTAGGTCTGCGCCAGTTCTCTTTTGCCAAGGCGAGAGGAGTGAAGGATTTGTCCACCGCCACTACATCGCGATGCATCCCACACTCGTTGTTCAGGAAAAATTCCCTAAGACTGCACACCTCACGGTTGTGGAGGTCCTGGGCATTTAAAAAACCACGACCTCCACATTTCCGTGGAATGTACAGTCTCATAACAGACGAGCGCGGGTGTAGCATGCGATGCGCAGTGAGCAATGAACGAACCCTTCGATCCAGGGCATTCAGCTCAGTCTGATTCCATCTTAGTATGCCAAAGGAGTATATGAGCAGGGGCATCACCCAGGCGTTGAAGGCGCGCACCTTGTTGCCACCCGACAAAAGACTATTGAGTACTTTTGCCAGGCGGCCAAAGAATCGCTCCCTCACCGTCTGTTTGATATCCCTACCTTCAATACCCAAGGACTGTGACATACCAAGATATTTATAGGTTTCAGTTTCGGAGATAGATCTGAGGGACATTGTCTCAGAAAGTTGTAAATTCGGTGAATTTACAACTTTTCCCCGCTGTACATGTATGACTGCACACTTGTCTACACCAAATTCCATTTTGATGGCATTACTGAAGACTTCTGTTGTTTTCAGTAACTCCATCAAGTTCTGGTTGTTTGGTGCAAATAGCTTGAGGTCATCCATATAAAGCAGATGAGAGATGACCTCACCCCCTCTCCGGAGCCGGCAACCTAGTCCTGAATCCGTCAGCAGAGTACTGAGCGGATTCAGTGCTAGGCAGAACCATAATGGACTTAGACTGTCACCCTGGAAGATCCCTCGTTCAATCCTTATGGAGTCCTGCGGACCAGAGGGGCCATCGCTACCTCCCGGTTGACGAAGGACTGTGGTCCACTGCCCCATGCACGTGCTTAAGAAGGATCTTAAAGTTGCATCAACTTTATACAGCTCTAAGATCCTCCTCAGCCATGAATGAGGCACCGAATCATAGGCCTTCTTGTAGTCAATCCAGGCAGCAGAGAGGGTCCCTCTATTCTGCCGGATTCGTTGGCAAATGGTCATGTCTATGAGGAGGAGCTCTTTAGTACCACGGGACCCAACCCTGCATCCATTTTGAGCGGGGGCCAAGATGTTGTTTGCAACGATGTGCGCGTTAATTTTTGCTCTCAAAATGGATGTAAGGAGTTTGTACAGTGTGGGCAAACACGTGATGGGTCTGTAGTTTTTCGCTTCCGTGGTACTACCGGACTTATAGAGCAGGAAAGTGATACCAGTTGTTAAAAGAAGTGGCAGGGAACCGAGCTCGAGGGCTTGCTGGAACTGCGTTGCCAAACGTTTGTGTGAACATCGAAACCACTTCAGCCAGAAGTTGTGCAATCCATCCGGACCAGGACTTTTCCAGTTCTGGGCCGTCCGGATAGCACAACTAACGTCCTCGGGGCTGATAGTAACAGCACCCATAGGTTCGATAGACTCGCACTCACGTTCAACAACGCTCATCCATTCGCCCTCATTGTGTTCGACGGGAGCCGACCAGATACTACGCCAGAAGTTAATCATAGCAGTAGCATACGGCAGTTGTCCGTCAGATACACATTGGTCGGTTCCCTCCCACTTCCGATATACCTTCCTTTGGTCACTCTGGAAAAGGCGATTCTTGTTAAAATAGATAACAAAATACTCTTTCTTATTTTATACTAGTGGCGCCATCTGTAGAGCGTTGTACATTGTACTGGTTTGGTACCTGCTTATGTTTAAAAATAAACGTCACTCTGTTCCGAACTAACTTGAAGTTTCATTAGGTTATGGGCCAGCTCTTGTAATAAAATAGTTTTAACGAAGTTTTTAGATAGTTTTTGTAGTGCACAGTTATTAATATGGCAGCTAGTTATGCAGTGAACGTGCCTAAGCTAAAAGGGCGAGAAAATTATGACGATTGGGCGTTTGCTGTGGAAAATTTTCTCATCCTGGAGGGGGTCAATTTGTCCAGTGCAGATGTGCTAGAAGCGACAAACGACAGGAAAGCCAGAGCGAAGTTGATGTTGACCGTCGACCCATCCCTTTACGTGCATATTAAAGGCGAAACTACAGTGCGAGCTACTTGGAATAAGCTGAAGTCTTTGTTCGACGACTCCGGTTTCACGCGCAAGATTAGCTTATTACGGAATTTAATTTCTGTACGCTTAGATACAAGTGAATCTATGACAGCGTACGTGACACAGTTGGTGGAAACAGCACAGAAATTAAAAGGTACTGGTTTCGAGATAAATGATGAGTGGATCGGTTCTTTACTACTGGCGGGCCTTCCGGAGAAGTTTAGCCCGATGATCATGGCCATTGAGCACTCAGGAATGAGTATAAGTGCAGACGCTATAAAAACGAAGTTATTAGACATGAGTACGGATTTCGAGGTTAATAATGATAGTGCATTTTTTGTAAAGAATTCGCAGAAACGAAATGGAGGTAGCAATAAATACTGTCCAAAAAATTGCGGCAGCAATACGTGCAACGGAACGCCATCCAAGTCAACTGTCAGTGGAAACGTCAACAAAATATCGAAAGCAATACGTTGTTACCGATGCAAACAAATTGGGCATTACAAAAGTCAGTGTCCTGAAGAGAAAAAAGCGAAGAT
This sequence comes from Clepsis dumicolana, assembly GCA_963691665.1. Lineage (NCBI taxonomy): Eukaryota > Metazoa > Arthropoda > Insecta > Lepidoptera > Tortricidae > Clepsis > Clepsis dumicolana. The sequence continues at coordinate 7,380,668 of OY829521.1, forward strand.
TAATGCATTCAGCGCAGTATTTTTGACTAGCGAATTCAGTCAAAATGACTATTACATCGATTCCGGTGCAAGTACTCATTTGGTGTCTAATGTAAACATGTTGTCAAATGTTTCGTACCAACCGAAAACTAAGCAGATTATTGTTGCAAATCAATCAACAGTGGATGTTTTATGCTCTGGAGACTTACAAATCACAACTGCAGTCGGAAATAAGCAGTATGAAGTGAATGTAAACAATGTTCTGTGCGTACCTAACCTCACCACGAATTTACTGTCGGTGAATAGAATCATCGCTAGTGGAAACCGAGTGGAATTTAACGAACAAGGATGTTTTATTTACAACTCAGAGAATGTTTGTATTGGTGAAGCAAGGTTAGAAAATGAGGTCTACAGACTACATACTGTGAAACCTCTACAGCTACTCGCGGCGACAGTGACACCATCAAACTCAACGTGGCACAGAAGATTAGGGCATATAAATTCAAATGATCTCAGTAAAATGAAGAATGGAGTGGTTGAGGGTGTGTCATTCCAGGACAATAGTGGCAGATTAAATAAATCCAGTTGTACAGTATGCTGCGAGGGGAAGCAGTCAAGGCTTCCATTCCCTCAGAGTGCAAGCAGAAGTCAGGAAGTGCTGGAATTGGTCCACACAGACCTGTGCGGGCCGATGGAGAATAAGTCACTTGGAAATGCAAGATACTTTCTTATTTTTGTCGATGACTATAGCCGAATGTGTTTTGTATACTTTCTTCAATCAAAACATCAAACATTCAGATACTTCAAAGAGTTTCAGAAGTTAGTTGAGAACCAGCAGTCTAAGAAAATAAAAGTATTAAGATCTGATAACGGTGGCGAGTTCTGCTCAACAGAAATGGAAACCTACTTGAAGCAATGCGGTATAGTGCATCAGAAGACAACGGCATTTACTCCTGAGCAAAATGGTTTATCGGAGAGAAATAATCGGTCCATAGTAGAAAAAGCACGGTGTCTACTATTTGATGCAAAATTTGAAACAAAATTTTGGGCCGAAGCAGTAAATACTGCAGTGTATATAAAGAACAGGTCACCAGCGACAGGACTAGGTGGAGAAACTACCCCCTATGAAATGTGGACAGGTAGAAAGCCGAACATTGGTCATCTACGGATCTTCGGCAGCCCAGTGATGGTCCACATTCCCAAACAAAAGCGCAGAAAATGGGACAAAAAGGCTGTCAGGATGTTACTGGTTGGTTACTCAGAAAATACCAAAGGTTATCGCTTGTATGATCCAGATTCTCAGAAAATAGTTGTTGCTAGAGATGTGGTAGTCATGGAAAATATTCAAGAAAATTCAGCAACAATTTTGGTAGAGGATAAACAGCAGCCAGAGTGTGTAATGGAGAGTCAGCAAGCAAAAGACAGCGAGTCAAATAGCTCAGAGGATGGCTTGCAACAAGACGATGCCAATGATGTAACATATGTTCCAAGTGAGCCATCAAGTGAAGATGACAGCTTCTATGAGGCAGTTAATGCTGGCGGCGAGGCACAGGAGACTTTGGAGGAACTAAAGCGTGTTAGACGTTGTCCGAACTATTATGGTTACTCAAACATGTGCGTCATGGATGTGATGGGCGAAGAAATTTCACTTACTGATGCTGTTACTGGACCAGAAAAAGTGCAGTGGCTAAGTGCAATAGAGGAGGAGTTAAAATCTTTCAAAGACAATGACACTTGGGAGCTAGTGAATAGGCCTCAAGACGGCACAGTGGTGAAAAATAAATGGGTGTTCAAGAAAAAATACAATAGTGATGGCAAAGTGCGTTATAGGGCCAGACTTGTTGCAAAAGGTTTTACACAGAAGAAGGGCCAAGACTTTAACGAGACATTTTCTCCTGTATTAAGGTATTCCACCCTTAGACTATTGTTAGCATTAAGTGTCAAACTGGATCTGCACATGAATCACCTAGATGTACCTACTGCATTCTTGAACGGTTTTTTAAAAGAAAATGTTTTTATGGAAATACCAGAGTGTTCTTTTTTCCCTGAGTGTGACAACAAGGTATTGAGATTAAAAAGAGCAATTTACGGTCTTAAGCAGTCTGCTAGGGCCTGGTACACCAGAGTTGAAGAATGTTTGTTAGATTTAGGTTATGAAAAGTCTAAATATGAACCTTGTCTCTTCATAAAATGCCATAATAATGTAAAAGTATATGTTGCATTATTTGTCGATGATTTTTTTGTATTTTATAACTGTAAAAGTTCATATGAACAGTTGAAAACTGAACTTGTTAATAAATTCAAAATAAAAGACCTAGGTCAGATCAATCAGTGTCTAGGAATGAGAGTGAATGTTCAAAAAGACAGTATTACTGTTGACCAGGAACATTTTATAAACTATATTTTAAACAAGTTTAATATGTTTGATTGTCATGGTTCAGACACCCCAATGGAAGTTAATTTAAAATTAGAAAAAGGCGAAAATAATAATTGTGATAAAAGGTATCCCTACCAACAATTAGTAGGTAGCCTTATGTACCTGACTGTACTGACAAGGCCGGATATTGCTTATAGTGTAAGCTTTCTCAGTCAGTATAACAATTGTAACAATGAAAATCATTGGAAACATTTAAAGAGATTGTTAAAGTATTTACAGAAAACTAAAAGCTATGGATTAGTATATAAAAAAGATAACTGTTATTTGCATGGTTTTGTAGATGCTGACTGGGCATCATGTGCCTTGGATAGGAGATCATACACAGGGTTTTGCTTCATGATGTCAGGGTGTGTGATATCCTATGAATCAAGGAAGCAAAGAACAGTAGCTTTATCAAGCACTGAGGCCGAATACATGGCTCTAAGTGAGGCATGTAAAGAGGCAATTTATTTGCAAAATGTATTGTGTGATTTGTTGAAACCAAATGACAGTACACCAATATGCTTGTATAGTGACAGTCAAAGTTCACTTAAATTAGCTGTAAATCCATTATTTCACAAAAGAACAAAGCATATCGATGTACGGCATCATTTTGTCAGAGATTGTGTATCTAATAATAAGGTTAAGTTAGAATATGTATCAACTTCAGATATGCCAGCTGATTTACTGACAAAAAGTCTTTGTGTAAATAAACATTACAAGTTTTTAAATTCAATGGGTATATCAAAGTTGTAATTAGTTATTTATAATTCTTGCTGTGTTCTGAAAACTATTGTTATTGTAAGGTTATTAGTTTATTTTGTTAGGAGAGGATGTTAAAATAGATAACAAAATACTCTTTCTTATTTTATACTAGTGGCGCCATCTGTAGAGCGTTGTACATTGTACTGGTTTGGTACCTGCTTATGTTTAAAAATAAACGTCACTCTGTTCCGAACTAACTTGAAGTTTCATTAATTCTGCTGGAATCGGTACACACGCTCTCTGTAGCGACGAATACGGCTTGCCCACGCATAGACTTTCTGCTTCAGAAAGTCAATGCGCTCGGTGACACAGGTCATATAATCACAGGGCCTGATACCAGTCCCCGCGAAGGCCTGGTTCACAAAGCGCATGACTCGGGGGCGGCTATTGCCCCCCCTGAAGCAGATCAGCTTTGCAATGAGGGTCCGAAACGAACTGATACGCCGCTCAATCCGCACTTGCCATGTAGGGACACCACCAGAGGTCCTAGGTGCACGATCAGCGTCCGGAAACTTGATACGAGCAACACGGCACGCTGCGATGGCCCCACAGTACATGATTGAGTGTGTATCAGTTAAATCTTCGCTAGCCCGTATGTACGGGTCTAGCAAAGCGTCAAGGGCTCCCATTAGCGCTAGATTACGTCTATTCGTGGGCAAGCGCGGTAATCGTGGCCTAGAATCGCGTGTGAAGCGATACTGCGTTATCGCCTCCTCCAAAGCCCTCCTCAGTTGCTCATTGGTCTGGGTACTAACTGTATGATCCGTACAGTCATCCCCGTCGGCACGGGGACCGACCCGCGCCACCCCCGGTGCCAGGTCGAGTGCGGGCACCGGGGCCGGTGATGTGGCGGGAGGGTCCCGCGCCGAGGTGGAAGCCGCACGGGCAGAGAGCACTTCCAGTCGCAGTCTATCAAGTGTTAAGTCATCCAGCATGTTGTTGCGCCGGATGACCCGCACTTGATCCGATAGCCGCTGCGCAGTCACGGTGATGGTCGGTTCAAGAGCCTGAAACAGAGGAAGCATCCGGGCACAGTACCCGGATAGATTAGTTCCTCCCTCTGTCGCCCCAAAGTACGCTCGCATGCAGTTCTCGTTAATTGTTCGAGTCCATCGCATGCGTCGGACTGCACCACCGGCAGCGGGAGCCGTGGGCGGGGCAGGATGCCTCGCTGGCTCCAAGCGTGCCGGCAGCGGTCGCCTTCCGCGCCGCGTTGGTTGTCTGGTCGGTGGCGGCGCCGGCAACGGCCCGCGCTCGTCACTCGATGAGCCGCTGGTGTCCGCGGCAGTCGCAAATTCGTCGCCTGACGATGTCGATGACGAGGACGAGACGGGCGTAGATGGTGGGCGTGCGCTTGCAGTGTCAGGGTCCGCTTGTTGCTGTAATCTTCGTCTTTGCCGTGTGATCATTCTCTTCAATTTATTTTATTTTGTACTTCATTAGAATGATTTTGAAGTAGAAATAATGTAAAAAGTAGATTAAAATACATTATAACAAAATAAAATTGATAGGAAAAATTACTGACACATGTGACGTTGACAGCGGACCATAAATTATTATTATTTATTATTATTATTATTATTATTTATTATTATTATTATTATTATCGAGATGTCCGGCTCTTTCTCGTATTTTTTTGTCAGCAGGTTCGTGACAAACATTCGTGCCTAGCATGTCTTATATCTATATTGCAAAAATGATTTTATTTATGTACCTACACTACACCTTAAAGTACTTACCTAAAAGCCTAAAATACAAAGCACGCTATAGAGGTAGAATTTAACTGACTCTTACGATAAATGCATCGAAAAATTGTGTGCCTTGGAGCAAATGTTCGCGGCAGCGTTGAGGTAACCACTTCGCGGAGCAGGTTCTTGACCTAAAAGTCTTTGTTAAACAAGGAGTCGCACTCGCCGCACTATTTCAACCGACAAAACCGACAATTTTGACTCGATTTTTCGTAAGGAGGTAAAGTAGACTTCGTTAGCTAAACGCCATTGCAATAATAAGCAAATAATTATAATAATAATAATAATTTATTGCAGACCGTGGTCCATAGATTGTTAGTAATACATAAGTCTTATTTTCTAGGGGTTAATATCACATTCCATTATAACTATTAAATCAAACATAATCGATAAATAATCATAGGCAGCCAAACAATTCCAAAAACTTAATCATAATTAAATGTCACAGATATCCATAAAATAACCACAATAAAATAAAATAAAACAAATTATATTTAATCAATCACATTATCATAAAAAATAATATTACAAATAAAAAAATAAAATTATCTGATTAGCCCTTGGCTTACCTACCTACTTAACATCAAAAATTACCGGTCTGTCACCTAAGTGCACAAAATTCCAGTGGCGCACCAAATCAACAATGACAATCAAACCTGTCCAGCATGCCACTCAGAAGGCTGTTGGTACTGTAATAAAACAAGTGTTTTGGAAATTAAGATTACCTTATTTTCTTCGGCAGTAAAAAAAAGGAAATTGATGAAATCTAATCGACCGACAACGCAAAACATTCAAAATATCAGGCTTATTCGGTTAAGCATTCCATTACGTTGGTGTAGGAATAGGAACCACGGGTCCATGGGTCCATGGGGTACCGGCGCACACTCTTTATTTAGTGATGTGAAAAAGCACCTGGTCGACTCTACTGACGACCAAAGAGCTAGCAGCTATTTCTCCCAGCGAATCAGCATCACTGTTCAACGGGGGAACGCTGCCAGCCTTTTGGGTACCGTGCCGCTGGGGCCATATTTAGTTTCAAGTATTTATGGCTAGTTTTTGTTCTGAATGTTTGTTTTTAATTTGAATAGTTTTTACTGTACCTAATGAAATAAACGTAATTGCATTGTCAAATTAAAATATTTATGCGGGTAGGCATCCTAAGCAATTGACCTACCGGCTCTCATGCTCGGATGGTGATCTGTGTGGATACGTATTGGCACCTCCTGACTGATTTGTCCTCCTCCTTTAATTTAAAATTCCCGAGAAAATGTGATTATGCCTTAAAAGTAATTTAATCAAGTGTGTTAGCTTCCCAGTACTGGAACGTTTATAGGCTGGTGAATGACCTTAAAACAATATCGTAGAATGCTACATTTTAGAGACCTTCGTAATTCTTGAATATAATCCTACAATGGAACGCTCCCAGTGACACAATTTGTCACAAGTCATAACTCTTTCAGAACAATAAACAGAGCAGTTTGGTTTACGCCATTGCGGTAGGAGAAATAATTTTTAACGCTTGGCTTATACACAATACTGTTGTAAAATATCGAATATTCTCTATTAATAGTATTTAGTTTATGCACCATAATAAGGGTCCTTAAAATACGAGGGTAGTTTTATAATAAGGTCACACGAGTGTTTTAAGGCCTAATTACGAGTATGTAGAGTTGCAGAGATGGCTTCAGAAGCCGAGGGCATTACAGCCATACCTGTCACGAATTTGACTGTTTTTAGGGTTCCATACCTCAAAAGGAAAAAACGGAACCCTTATAGGATCACTTTGTTGTCCGTCTGTCTGTCTGTCTGTTTGTCAAGACCCTTTTTCTCTGGAACGCTTGGAGGTAGCATGCTGAAATTAATATCAAATACTCAAAATTGCAGTTTCTTGAAGCTGTGAAAAAATCAACCTTCTTAATCAACGCAATCAAAAGATACAGTCATTAAAAAGGTCGTTTCCATACAAATTGCAGATTTCCAAAAACCTTTGGATACTTCCAGATGTCCTAGAAACTTGAAATTTGGTATGAAGGTAGCTCTTTTAGCACAACCACTCCGAAGTCTCAGAATCTTAAATTCTTATGTCTGTCTGTAGATTTCGCAGACCAATATAAGTTGACCCCACACTGCGTACATTTTGCTTAAGAACAGGGTTCTGCTAACACTGGACTTCTTAAAACACTGGGGAAAAGCGTTAAAATCTTTCTACGGAACCCTCGTGCGCGAGTCCGACTCGCACTTGGCCGGTTTTTTTAATCATAGACAAACATTCCGAGCTGACGTTTCGTATCGACTGTTTTTTTTATTGTAAATTATGTTGGTTTTTGAAGATGTTTCAAATTTCGATATCGAAAAGTCAATGTGACATGTCGTAATGACTTTTCGTTACTGCTGGCAACAGCAGTAGGTAATGAAAAACTGGTCGTTTTCTACGGTTTCTGAACGCGTTATAGAATAGATAAAAAACACTTTAAAACACGTATTGCATAGTCATCGGATACTCTTTGGTTATACTTGCCAAATTCTAAGTTTGACGACCCTATAGTGCTAAAACCGATGGTCGTGGAGATCTTCGGGGAAGGCTTATATCCAGCAGTGGATGTCTTCCACCTAAGATGATGATGCTGATCATGATGATGACGACAGTGCTAATATAAGTACACGGTGACATTACGACGAATTTAACATGTTTCTTATGAAACTTCTAGTTCAAACTGAAGATAGCATCAATCATTAAGGACGACTTAGACAAAATAAAAAGAATTCTACCAATTAATTGCTTTTGTTATATCTATAATATACTACATTATTATCTATATCCTGTTAGGCACCTTATTGGTTTGGTAGTGATATATGGACGACGACTATAGCCCAAGCCCTCTCATTCTGAGAGGAGGTCTGTGCCAAGCAGTGGATCGTAAATAGGCTAATGATGATGATGATGATATGGACGACGGCGCGAACCGGAATATCAAAATAACCACAAAAATATATTTTATTTATACCTACAACAACATTTGCTATGAACTAAAAACAATTACTTTGCTCACCCGCGACCACCGCGACGTAAATATGGACCTCCGCAAAGTAACGCGTGATTCAATAAATTAACATTTGCTATCGCAATTCAGCGCGGGAATGCTGCCTGCGTGATGGGCACCCTGCCGAGAGGTCCAGGTTTGGTAGGTAATATTACATTTTGTGGTGGTGTGGTGGCGAGACGTAAACTCTAGAGGAAGGACTACGGATTAGTCCGAAACATGTCGAGCTATACTCGACTGACATACGTGAGTGTTCCGTTTATTTCACTATGATTGAGTCTCACGGTAGTTTTATGTTAAAAGTTAGTTTTAATATTTTTATTTACTTTATAGTTAATGTTAATCCATAGTACATTTGTTTTAAATAAATCGTTTTTTTTATACCTACAAATATTTTTTTTACGTCCCACTGCTGGGCACAGGCCTCTTCTCATAATGAGTGGGCTTGGGCCATAGTTCCCACGCGGGTTCAGTGCGGATTAGGACACACACGCCGTTGAATTGCTTCGCGGGAGTGTGCAGGTTTCCTCGCGATATTTTCCTTCTCCGAGAAGCCCATGTTTTTTTTTCGTTTCACAAGAATCACGCCCGATGGTAAGCGAAGATGGTCTACGTTGGTGCTCCAACGTAGACCATCTTCGCTTGCCTAACAAACGCCCATTAAGCGACCGTCAGCTGCTTAATTGGTCGATACACTAACTAGCAAAGATTTTATTAAACTTCAAACTACTTCCATTTATTTTCTTCATTATTGATAGAATTTGAACGCACCCGTAGCATAAGTAAGTACCTTATTTGTAAATACAGACTATTGGGGTCATTATACGAACCTTTTATCATTTTAGTTCTTTATTGGACTATTTTCTTAGTACCCCATCTTAAGCACTTGATTCACTCTTGATTTCATTATATTGTTCTTAAAGTTAAACAAAAGGTAGCACCACAAACAAAGTGGCCAACTTTCAATGAGATTACGGGCTTATTATTTCATTTCAAAGTATCGTTATGAATTTCTAAACACTTCCGAAAAGGTTCCAGAGGTTGCGAAGGCTTAGCCATATTAATGAATGTTCATCCCTGCGCATTTAGTATAAAAATAAAGCAGCTCTGAAAGAATCTTTCTTATTTCGCCTAATAAAGTAATTCCGCCAAAAATAATGCCTCCACTTTACTTTCTAATCCCCGTAGAGCACAATTTATGAGAAAAACGGTAACTAAATTTTTCTTATCCAAAAGAAAAATATATTTCTGCAGATATTTTGAACGGATTTAGCACGTTTACAATAAAGATTTATTCTTGCCCATAATTTTGCATTATTACTGGAGATTTTGTGGCAAATATTGAAATAAAGCATTGTGATAAAATTAAATTAAATTATGGTAATGTACTAGTTCGATTTATATTTCAAATACAAGGTGAAAAAGGCACTCTTACTCTTAGTACAGAAAATGGAAACACCAACATTCAAGAAAAGTTCGGTTCGCGAATGTATAAAGCCAGGTAAGAACGTGTCGCACACGCCCAGGACAATGTTCTGTAGCCGTTACGAAAAAGTCCTAGCATACCTAATTTTAATTTTGTGGTTTTTTATGAGGCATTTTTTATAAGTTGGTCAAATACTCAACTAAATTTCGTTAATCTGTTAATCCTACTTAGCCTTACAGACGGACGGACATGATGAATCTATAAGGGTTGACAATGGAACCCTAGAAAATACAATGTATACAGTATTGTATCACAAACAGTAATAATTGTACTGACGTATCAGTCATATCACTGTTGGACACATATCACTTCTAATGATACCTAAATACACCACTGATTGATTAAGTAGAGTTGATTAAATCAACTTATATTTTTCCATCAACCTAAGAATAGTAGTTTATGCAACCGCTACATAATGAGGGTCCTTAAAACACGAGTGTTTTTATGAAACGAGGCGAAGCTGAGTTTCATAATAGGACCACACGAGTGTTTTAAGGCCTAATTATGTGAAGTTGCATACATTACTTTATCTACACACATATTATAAGTACTCTAAGATGGGTTCAGAAGCCGAAGGCATATATCGTACCTATACCTGTCACGAATTTCACAGTTTTTTTTTTAATCATAGACAAACATACTGAGCTGACGTTTCGTGAACTGTTTTTTTTTGTAAAAAAATAAATAAAAAAATATCACATTATTAATTATACATGTCGGACTGAACTCGACTTATATACGTGAGTGATCCGTTTTATTTCACTATGAATATAAATTACGTTGGTTGTCAAATTCGAAAAATCGAATTCAATATCGAAAAGTCATTACGACATCGAATTCAATATCGTAATGACTATTACGTTACTGCTGGTGGTGGAGGAGGTGCTGGGGCTGTCGCTGTCGGCGAGAAGGCGACGGCGTACTGAAATGCTGGTCATTTTCTACGGTTTCTGAACGCATTATAGAGGACTTATGATATGTGTGTACATAAACATTATTACACAATTCAATTCCGAATATAATTTCCGGAAAAGTCAGAACTGCCAGGGTTTGTGTCCACAACCCTTTGCTTGTTGGGGGTGGAGGTCAAATCATTGAGCCACCACGGATTACCACATTATTAATGTTAGCAAATTATAGAATATTATGTTCATCCCCTTTCTGCTTAAACCAATTCGATTATGTATGTAAATCGGGGAATAACGAGGTAATTTAAGTGTCTTAACCATTGTGCTCTGCATATTCATACGAGGTTTTACTAAATAGCGTGCGTTTTAGTTGCTTGCAGATGTTTTATTTACTGCGCCATGTTCCCTGTAATTAAAGTGAAGTAAATGATAGTTATAACGTAAAGGATTTAAGGTACTTTTTATGAAAAAGAAACCGTTTACAACAGTAGGTAAATCTTCAAGCTCAAATTTTATTTTAAGCTTAGTCTTACATAAACCCGGTATGGAATTGTAGAAATTTGCGTTTAAATATTACGTTTTTTACTTACGGATTTTTACGAAGCCAGCCTCAGGGATTTAAAAGTCACCCCGCAGCTCTGCCATTCGCACTCGCAAACTTTTCGAAATTTTATTAATTAAAATCTAAAACACTATTTAACACAAAATCTCAAACAAATTAATCATAACTTAACCTGCCAAGAAAACAGAACGTGAAATCCAACTTTTGCCGGCGAGTAGAATTTGGAGCGTCAGCAGAATGCTTTCCCTAATTGCCAAGGGGCAGGATGCTGTATATAATTTGAGCTGCAGAGCTACCAGTGTCGAGATCACAAATTTGTATTCCAAACTCACAATAAAGTTCATTTAAATATAAATGCGACAAGACCTTTAACCCCAGTAAATGCTGTTACTCGTATAAACTGAGTCGTAATTTTTTACGACGGCCCCAAAATAACTGACGGCGTTTAATAAGCTTCAGTGTCAAAATATAATGGGCACATTAAAATTTCTAATTCGTATAATGCTTAGTGGTCACTGAGTTCCTAAAATAGGCCCCGGAACGACAATTCTACTTACTGAACTCGAATAAAACTCCAACGTGACCGCAGTTCAAAATTCTAGGACTTATTGTGTTTTAATTATTTTCACAATTCCATTTAATTTGTGGATTTTTTACGAATATTATCTACTCTACTACTCGGCGACAGGAGTATTAGTTATTGTGTAAATTGGCAATATTTGAAGAAAATTGGTAACGTTGAGGTGTACCTATTTGTATTTGAACTGTGAGCAATTTTGTTTTTTTTTTGCGTAATATTTTCTGTTTATTCGATAAAATGTATAGTTCCCCAGAGGCACACCAATCCTACGTCCCACGCAGGAGACGCCTCAGGCCAAATGTATTTTTTAGGAAACAACACGAGATTACAGAATGTACCTACACCATCGATTGGAGGTTAATTAGGTTCGTTTATATTTGCGTTATAGCTCCCGAACAGGGTTGGCTATTCTGAGAACGAATGCGAAACAATACAATATGATGAAGTTGTACTTCTTTATTATAACGACCCTACTGCAATTACTGTTACCACAAAAAATAATTTGCAGCTGATGACTGAAACTAACTAAGTATCAAAGAAGTTCATAATTGCAGTAACACAATTACAACCAGGATCCAACATGATTGTATTTGGTGTCACGTCCACATTCGTGAATATAAAAAATGTATTTTAATAAAGACCGCGGTAATTGGAATTTTGATAATTAACGTACGGAACCCTCTCCACGCGAGTCGAACTCGCACTTGTCCGGTTTTTAGTTTAATAAAACCTAATAACACCTAAGTTTAATTGTCTGCTTCTAAAACGAATGCACTGAATTTTCCTTAAAACGCTGGGTCATCTCTAATACATCGAAGCTTAGTATTCTGAATTGGGACGTTTCGCCAAAGTTAACTTGATTTCACGCCCAATTGCAAACGAAAAGGTAAGCGATATTCCCTCTGTATGTCTACATTCGGTGCTACACGCCCGGGCGCCTAATGCAATCTTCTGGATGCAGCCCAATTTATTTTCAAACGGTATTTGATATTAAACCCATTTTCAAGAAAGCCTTGTCCATGTCCAGTTACCATCGGGCGTATTTTCTATCTACACTGACTGTGAGTGTTATACACTCGAGAGCAAAAAAAAATGGGTCACTTTGTATGGAATTGTTCATACAAAGTGACCCGTTTTTATTGCTCTTGGGTATATATCAATAACTTTTCCACGACTTCTTCTGCAAATTGTAATGTAAATTTTGCATTGAAGTAAATTTGTGGTTTTTTGTTTTTCTATTAAATTGTTACATTAACGAGCTAACTACTATCGTTTTAACTAGTAACGCAAGATTTTGTTTTGACTTATTGATAAAGTTATGATTAAGTCCGGCTTTGTACTTGTATCTCATTATTTTCAGTACAATAAAACGTTCACTTAATTATTTAATTAAGAACTATTATTTTAGTTATTATTTATTTTAGATAAACTATTAGGTGCTAGCAGCATACCTAATAGTTTTTTTAAATATCTATTGAATGGCCAAATTTTCTCTAAGCTTCTATAATCTACATTAATTAAGTACCCTTACTGAGAGTACGAGTATTAACATCCCTTCATATTTCTTTTTCATTAGTAAAATTATCTCTCTGTATAAAAACTGTATTTTCTTACGCAAGATTATTTCCCGGTGTGGACATTTATATCGTACCAGGAAAACCGTTTCAATGACAGCCGTCATAGACAAGAACAATATCATGACGTAAATAACACTGAACAAACACCGTCTATTTTAACGTTTAAATAAATCTAACTCCATAAAGTTACTTTTAATTAGTGGAATGAAACTTTACCGTGACGCTAATTGAAAATCGGGGAAAACAAATCCCTATCGAAATAAAACGAATTGTTCTACGCAAGTATTTGTAAGTGTGCGGGAAACGATTGTTTGAAAGTGAATTTGAATTGGAATTGAGAATCCAACTTTTGCCAGTTTTTAATTTTAAGCTTATTTGGAACGTTGTCATAGTGATAGGTGGTGTACGAGCCTTGATATGCTCAATGCACCTTTCGATGATGATGATGTTTAGCTGTTTGCTAAAATGATGTACGCGCGCGTGATTGATAATAGTTTATTAAAACGTGTGAATCGTAACACTGATTGCTTACAACTAACTTAAGTAATAATTATAATGATCCGCGTAACAAAGGTGCAGCGGCGGCGGTGTACGATTACAAAGATCGTACAGGTGGCTTGTGATTTTTACAAATATATTGCTAGAGGTCATCGACGTTAATTTGGCAGCGTTTTATAGCGGTTCGTTAATACAGGTCACCGTTAATTTACCAAATGTAAATAACTTTGTAATCGCAAAAAAAATATGACGTAACTACAAAATTTCCGGTTTTCGGATTTTTTCAACAACTAACATGTAACGACTTGTGCTTCATAACATTGCTTCTTGCCAAAATTCATGGTTTACCTGCAGGTTTTGATTCCCCTGCGAGTGCCAAACAAAATATTTAAATGCTGCATAAACGGAGTATAAACGTCCGTATGTTTTAATTGTGTTGACTTACAAGTTTGATTTTTTCATTGCTTCAGGGAGTGCAAACTTGAGTATTTGATATTATTAATTTCAACTTGATGTCTCTACGCGTTCCTGAGAAATGGGATCTTAACAGACGAACAGACAGATGGACATCGAAGTGATCCTTTAAGGTTCCGTTTTTAGGGTTCCGTAGGCAAAATGGCAAAAATTGAACCCTTATAGTTTCGCCAAGTCCGTCGGTCTGTCTGTCTGTCTGCGGCTTAGCTGGAGACTATTGGTACTAGAAAGCTATTTTTTTTGTGATACGGACCCTAAAAATGAGGTACAAGGGACGATTCCCCGTGCACGTCACTGCCCCTATAGTTAGCATATTCAATCTAAGTTCATAACATTAAAAATGACAAGTTGGGTGTCAATTAGCGCTGTTGAATGAGTTTTTGTCCGAGATCCGAGATGCTGATGTGTTCGCTGATGGGTGGGGAACACTTCAAAGTAAATTTATGTTGTTTTTGGCATGTATCTAATGAGTTAGGTGTTTTGGTTTTTTTTTAACTGTAAGTCTAATTTGTAATTTTACTGAAATAAATAAATAAAAATAAATAAATTATTGAAATTGTCTTGTCAAACATTAGGTACACGATTTTTTATGATTATTCTTGCAATTTGGTACCTACATGTAAAAGTCGTGACTAGTAATAATTTGACGCCACCACTCGCCACCTCACGTATGCAAGCGATCAGATTATTTAGAGGGTTTTGTTGGGGCACTATGGATAATAATTGCCAAGCATAAGTACATGATCCAGTAAGCCAAGCCAGTAAAAGCCTGGCTAGGGCATCCGGAATCGTACATCCGTATACTTTTTTCCGCTTTTTAAATCATACACTTCGTTGAGCAAACGTACTGCTGATAAAAACGTAAAAAAAGTGATCTGCAGATGCGATAAGTGACTGCTAATCCTTGTATAAACACTCTACCGAGCCCCGCAAGATGCATCAGCGCGGATTTTCTTGCTTTCTTTATTTTTCCCATCCTGTTATTTTTGCTTCCTTTGATAATAATGAAACGTCGTTTAAACATGTAAAATATGATTGAGTAGGTCAGATAGTGTAGTGAAAGATTAATGTGCCGTAAAACGCTGCGGAAAAACAGTAATTATTAGAGCGTAGGTTGTTTGGACCGAATAAGTTCTACACTAACTCGACGTATTTGCATCATCTGACGTTATTTTAACTTCGAGTTAGTGTCTAAGCCAGGTCGGCGCAAGTCGGTCTAAGTTCATTAATTACTGAGCCATGTTTACGAGTAACAAATAAATAGGCATAAGCGGTGTCACATTTGTGGTCAAGTGTTATAACATTGGTTTTGGTTTCTTTCAGTGTTTGGTTGAAATCAATAAAAATTGTGTTTAGGATACACAAAGACACTAAGGCCTCACACAAACATTTAATGAAAGCATATGTTATAATTTTATTAAAATTTCAAATTGTGCGATTCACACAATGTCGTTTGACGACTACGCTGTTTTATAGGTACTATTACAAACGGATGGAGCGATTCGAATTAACAAATGGAACGATAATTTAAAAAAAAATCATAGCACGAACTAAGTACGCTCACGGTAGGCGCTATTCCAAACGTCATACAAATTTTCTCGATGGCGATACGATAGCGTTACTACTCGATTCTTGGTATCTTTATTTTATTTATTAGTGCCTTTGAACATAGATCTGCATTAACAACACCTGAAAAAATCTTGGGTATGTCAGTCGGCAGAGAACACGTTAACTATTTGTGAAGCCGTAACCAAAACTAGAACCGCAAGGTCACGCGATTGGTGAACCCCGTTTTATAATGATAGATGAATTTCCTCAGTAACTCAAGAGGCGTCCGAGCAAAACAGTTTTCTTCTATACCATAAATTTGACCAATTACGGCTCCGGGAAGAGGCCATTTGTCACAGGACACAAAAACGACGCCGTCCCACGACCCGTCAGTCCATCTGTCCGCCATGGACCTCCGTCAAAACCGCGCCGACAGACAGATCGTATTTATAACCCCAACCCAAAATTGCGGGAATGTAAGAAAATCTTACACCTTCTTTAATTTAAGAATAACATTTGCGGATTCACCAGCTGTTCCTTTTTTTATCCTTGAGGCAATTCAGCAGTGTGATCTGATTTGGGTTAGGTTGGGTTAGCTTAGGTAAAGATTTTTGAAAATCGCTTTCAAGGATTTGCACAGCGTTAAAGCATTTTTTCTGTTCCAAATTCTTTGTAAGTAACTTTTTTGATTTACTTTCATAGCTTACATACTCATCTAAGTACTTCTAGAAAAAAACATACACTCTTTTTCTTTGGGCAGTCGTGTAATAAGCCACTCGTTTATGTCGAGTGCACACTCCTGCCAATATATTTCTAATCTGTTCAATTCTTGCCACCTTGTTATAATTCTCAATCACTTAATAAATCATTCAATATTTGATATTAAAAAGCCGTATTTATTAGCCGATACAGTGAGGACATGGCAATTATTGATGACATTCACATCGTAATATTATGTGTCAATGCAAATTTAATGACGGCGATAAAATATTGGATCAGCGCCATAACGTATTAACGAAAGCACACAGATTTTTAATTAAAACATGTTTTCGCTGGTTAATGCTTCATTATGTCATAATCTTGATCAAGAAGAGTAGTGACCGTGTCATTTTAATCAGTTGGCTTTGCTTAGCAGGTTTAATACTTTTTAGGAGCAATGATTTCATTTAAACAAAAACTAAAGCAAACTTGATTTCTTGTACATAATTTTATTTTATTATACATTAAATTTAAATGCAGTTTAACCAACATATACGATTTAAAATGTAACGAGGGCAAAAACAAACTACAGCGAAACATGCCAATTTATTTCGCGACAGTTCGTATACGCAAGTGGAGTTGAGAAATGTCAGAGCTACACGAGATTCTCGTTCAAGAGGGTGATTCAATTTTAATAAGCTCCTTCAAAGAGCCAACTTACATTATCATGTCTCATTTCAACGGCGCGGGCGACGATTGTGATTGTTTTCATTATACCTACTGCTGTTGTATAACCTCTTTAGACCGACTGTTTCAGAGTTACGTTGTTATAAAACTGTTGGAACATAAATTTTGGTTTTTTGGTCAGTTAATTTTTGCTGAATTTAGTGAATGTACTTTTGGATAAGACATAAAACTAGCTCATACTTGCTGTATTTTTCATCTTCAACTTTTTCTTACTATACATATTTTTGTGACGTGAACAAAATGTCTATGTATGCGGGTTACACTATGCACTTTAAAATATTGTCTGTGATTTAAACAGTCTCACCACACACATACACATTACATTACACACATTACATTTTAGGTACTTTCCTTTGATATTGAACCCACACCACTACAACGATAGAATTTAAAAAAAACTATCAAATTTTTCCATCGGCTAGACGAAAATGCCGTAAAAAATTACGCGAATTTGAGTGTAATTTGCACGCCTTTACACGTATGAGGGCGTTCTGCCATATGAATATATTTGAATAATTCGCATAGGCTTGTACCAAACGAACCGCTTTTCAAGTGCCTATTTTGTTTTTATTATGAATTTGAAAACGAAAAATGTTAACCCGACTTTTGTATAAAACATGACCCCTTGATTTAAGACGTGAACTTTAAAGAGTGGCTTGTCTGATTTTTTATCAGGGAGATTAAGTCCCTGCATTTCTTACAGAGCACGCAGCATTGAGATCGTGGACCGTTTCGTGCTTTAAATGAATCATTCTTGGTCCGCTATTTGCTGGCGCGATGCAACAATCTTATTTCGTGTTAACTCGATAAGCGCGATTACTCCAGCACGAAAGAGTTCTTGGTGAGGAAAATTTGCAAAGCATTTTTATTTGTCTCTGATTTCTTGACTATGGAATTTTCAGAAATGGTAATGAAAGATATCTGAAAGATACTATTACAGAAATATACAAGTACATTGATCTGCCTGTTTCAATTAAAATTTTTAGTTGACCACTGAGTCTGAGACCACTAGGTCTGTAATTATAATTGAACCCACTGACACAACATAATTGCAAGCGTTCTTTTGTTGTTCAAACGTGAAATTCTAAATTAATTTTAACGTATTATTAAAACGTGAACTGTTCCGCTGTATGCGTGCCTAATTCAGAGGTATTGCAGTAAACCAGTGCATTGTAGTTACCGGCTTACTTTGTATTTGTATCACACTTAGGACTAAAGCGGAGCTTTGTGCATTGAATGCATTAATCCGTTAAAAAGGGAATAGCGCAGACTTAGTGTTATTATGCAATGCGATTCAATTATACTACACTTCATCAGGATGTTAGGCACGGTACAAGATCGACTTGCACTGACCTAGGTTAGACATTAACTGGGGGTTAACATTGATGTATTTGCATCGGCCTAAGTGACCTAGACGTATCTAGAACTAAAACGTAGGCTTAGGCTCATTGTCTACCGCGCGCAAGATCGCAATCGTAATCACCATTTCTCTCTGTCAAACGGTATAAATCAATAACTATGGCATCAGAAAATATAATGTTTTCTTTATCGCTAGCTGTAAGTGTAGTCCCTCAAAATAGAAAATAAAAAATATCAATATCCAATACAGCGTTTACCACACGTTGACTGCAGATTACAGGGAAATATACAAATAAAACCTAAGCGTGGCTTCAAGGTTTAGTATGTGTTGAAAATGAAACGTCTGCAATAATCAAATTTTAAAATTTTACGGAACTTGCGAGCTACGTTTTTACAGTCAAGAATAACAGAAATTCACGAATTCACTAGCTGCAATGGAAGCTTTACCTATTGCATTTACTCAACTAATTAGTTAAATTACTACATTTGCGCTGCGTTGCCTGCGGCAGAAGCTTTAGACCTTGACTGTGTGTAAGTGTAAATAACTTAAGTTCCTGTCTATATAAATATGTGATTATTTGCCACAAATAAAATCTTAGTAACTTGTATGCAAATATGTTTCCCTAAAAGGACAGTAACCTAGGTATATTTCTTAAGAGAACCAAGTTAAAGCACTAGCTCTCTGGAATTTCAAAGTCCCAGTCTCAAACCACTTAAACTAGTAAATGGAATCCTTTTTTTTCCATTTGTTACTTTTTGGCAAATGGCCATACCTAAAAAGTTAAGTATGCTACATTTTGTCACAGTTGGCAGCTGAAAAACCATCTTAGAGCACCTAGCATAAATTTTATTACTCTTGGTTAAGATGCTGAGATGGGTTTATGCGTTTGCAAAAGGGACATCACAGTAGCGCTGATGATAAGTGTCATTTGTTATCTTTATACAGTGTGTTAAGAATTGAGTATCGCCGTCATTTCCAGTGCATTTACGTCTCACTGCTAAGCACGGGCCTCCTCTCAAAACGTATTACGAACTTCAAATACACTATTGAATTGCTTTGCAGAAGTGTGCAGGTGTTCTCACGACGTTTCCCTTCACCGTAAAACTCAAAGCTCATTACAAAAGTAATTTTGTATATAAATTCTGAAAAACTCATAGCTGCGTGCTTGAGCTCGAATCTTCGACCTGTTTTGCTGCCATAAGTCAAACCATTGTGCTACCAGTTATTTATTTTAATTCATATACAATAAAAAAAAAACATTTTCAATTACGCTCCATTATCTTCTAACTAACGAACGTCTTAATAATACATGATCTCAATTGGAAAATCTTTTTGTATTTTTTTATTTATTTTTCCATTTTTTTTATTTTTACGGTCTTCCCGTGAGTACCAATTATATTTTTAATAAACTCACCGAAACATGAATACACAGAAAAACCAGAAAATAATAATATAAATAATAATACCAACCCCGGGAATCGAACCCGGAACCTCGACACTCCGGGTCGCGTGCCCACACTTACAACTTCAACTCTATTATTGCAAACAATATTCTGTAGGTACCTTCCTATATTTTAGAGCAAAGTAGACCCAACATGTCGACATTGTGTCTGTGACTTAAAGATGTAAAACCATAAAGTATTAAAAATGGGTTTGTCTGAATTCAAAGCAGAAAATATCTCACAAAAGTCCGGCTTGTGCGGAGACGTCACCGGAGTGACAGACTGAGGCTCCTCTGCCATGATGGATGAAGCTTCACAACATTAATTTTAAAAGTTATTTGAATAATTCCTAGCTGAATTCGATGACTTCAATGTTTCCCGCTAAGTAATTTGTTACTTGGTTATCAGTAAGTCGTAGATAAATAAACCTACTGGTAGTCGATTTTTCATGTAATTATTTTTATTTAGCTTTGAAGGAAAAACTGAAATAACCACATCATTTTTACATGTCATATTTTTAACTCAAGAAAGATTTTTCATATTTAGAGTAGAGCGCCTGAAACATTAATAACACGCAAACCTCTTATGATAGTGTAACTATAGATTGTAGTAAGTGAATTAATCTACTTCTATAAAGTACAGTAGGCCTTGATACAAAATTATAAATCATCAACGAACACGTGTCTATATGGGCGTGTCGTTGTTTGATTTGGTACCACTATACTTTGATTGGGCTTCATTCCCAATAAAAAATCTATTCTTAGTGAAAACTGTCGGCAGGTTCAAACTATGTCACACTTATGTTTCATTTGATTTAACGCTACTAATTGTCTTTCAGGCTGCCTGACTTTAAAGTTGTCCAATTTAAATAGATGAAGTAAATTGAATCTGCTTTTAACTTCATTACTAAAATTTATCTCAAGGCCTTTTTCCAGAGTATTCATTAACATCGATACCCATGTCAAAATATTTTTCAATTTCAAAACCAAACCCTTCTCATTAATGTCACCTAAAAACACAACCATGCAAAATATTGAAAATTGATAACATAAAGAGTATTCTTCATCTCATTCCAAAGAAAATCCCCTGATCCATTCGCGAAAGGAATTCGTGCCAAATCTCAGAATCTAGAAGACGACAAATGGTTACGTCCGAAAACCGCGTTCGCCTCTAAAAGGGAAGAAGACTGTCTACTTTATACTAGACTTCAATATTGTACGTGTTTTGGAAAGAAATATGATAATAGCGAGTAGGTCTCACCATTGTATATTAAATGATGAGGCCTTCTCGCCAAGACCCGAAAACGATCGAGTCAGATTAGGCTTTATGGAAAAGCTTATTCATTGGGAAATATTATGAACGTTCCACATACTTACTGTCTTTGAGACAATGTCACTTTATATTGTGATGAATATGGTCAGAGATTGTTTTGTGTGTTTTAAACTGAAAAATAAGTAATAATGGAGTCATAAAAAACAGCATGTAATTAAAATATATTCTTAGCATAAATAAAAGAATTGATAAAGCGCTCAAATTGTAAATTTAAAAAGGAAAACTGGTCATAAATTTCGTTGGGCTAGATTAAATAATTTTAAATTCATGAAGTCTGAAGTAAGGTATATAAAACTTCACCTTGGCTAACAAACAATTCGCAAGCCCCTAACATAGTCACAACACTAAACTCGAGTGTTCGCGTTAATCGTAAAACTCATTTGAATATTCACAGAAATTTAATTCCCGGGTGCGACGTGGTAGGCGCGGAGGCGGGACTTAAATTTTGCTTTCTAATGCAATATACGCCAACTTCAAAGATTTTATGAAGCGGAAAGCCTTTAATTCGCTTTCGAGCACTTACAAATGCGAAGTCCACAATTTGCATACTAAATTGTAAACCAAATAGAGGCTGGGTTCAGCGCTGAAACATCTGCCTCAGATAAGACTATCCCGGATTCTCAGTGTGAAGTCGTTTGCATAGTTTGCCTTTGCCATGGCTCGCGATAAAAAAGCATCTTGCTGTTTGCTTTTATGACTTTTTTACATTTATCGTTTTCAGCTCGTAAAACTGTGGGCTTGGAGTAACTTCTTTTATTGTTACAATAAGCAGTCACTATTTTAAAGTCGAAATAATGCTCGTGAACGGTGTTCTCGAAACTCTACAGAAAAATGTAAGATGAAACACTTTTACAAAAATTCTGACACAGAAAAGGTATCACACACATCACACATCACCAGCCTTTTTTACGTCCCACTGCTGGGCACTGCGAGGCAATCAATTATGTGTGTGAAGTTCCCAATCTGCACTGGGCCCGCGTGGGAACTATAGCCCAAGCCCTCTCATTCTGAGAGGAGAAAAGGTATAAACAACAATAAAGGATACCAAATGAGTTACAAAAGATACGGTTTAATGGTTCCTATTGTCTTTTAATAACACAGCGGAAAGCATTAAGCCGTTTAGGTTGTTCAGACACACGTAAAACGAAGCAAATGGAATTCGGCAGCAGGAAAAAGAAGAAAAATTAGTTTCCGACTTTATCGCGTGTTAAATCGGCGATCCGTTGCACGGCTGCCGACAGATTAATCCTACTTGCATGAGGGAGACTTTTACCACTCCGCGGAAATATTCTTTGTTTCACCTAGTAACAACTTTTTAAGGATGTTAAGTTAGTTTGAGAATAATTGGTATTGTAGTGCTGTAGAATTATTATGTAAGTAGAATTTGGTACACCATCGGAGACATTAATGTTGCAAATGATTTTTTTATGGCCTCGCAAGCGTGTCTCAAGTATCCACATTCTACGGTGGCAGATAAAACGATGTATAAAACGCTAAAAGATAAAGCAGTATACAAGATAACTGATTCAAAGTGGCCTTAAAACTTTCAAAAGCAGCAACATCAATTCCAGTGGGATAAAGTTAAGTGCGGCCACAGATAAATTCGTGGCACACAGCTAAGGGTTATGCTTTCGACTTACCTTTGCAAAAAAAGGTAATAAAACCCTGACCCTACATTTCAAATGTAAATCTGAGCCCGTCCGTACGCAAGCGTTTAAACATTTATTTAGTCGATTTCGCGAACGGATGAAGAAAGTGGGTAAGTTTACAGATATTTCAAGACATTGGAAATTGTTAATCATGCTATTAGGCAAAGTTTCCGTTGTTGATTAGAATTATGATCTTTTGTGTTGGAATGTATCTTGTGAAGTAAGTGGATTATAGACAATACCGTAGTAATGAATTGCAAAATGAATGTAGTCGACTCTAGCCGTATGTTTCGAGTTCTCTAACATTAATAATCCCAAATCGTTATGGGGTTATTTTAGTGGGTCGTTCCCAAAATATAACTGAAAATTAACTTCCCTCCGATCAGCGGGTGAGCAATAAATAAAGAAACTTAGGTTTCCTTGGGAGTTTCGTTTTTATTAGCCCATAATTGCATTTAGCAACTTAGCACTGAGACGAAAAGAAATGTGAAACAACGTCGAAAACAATTTGCAACTCCCATTAACGTAGAACTTGGTCGATATTTTCATATTTAATTTGTTAGTCCTTAATTTTTACGTTGGCTATTATCTTGATAGGGTAATGCTTGTTGTTTTGATTTGTATTGACCTTCATGTTTGATAAATAAAGCGTAGAACAAGCAAATTTTGTTGGCCGTTTTAAGTAAAGGAAATTGTAACAAGTAACAATCGAAGCTCATCAAGTATGTCCTAAAAACCGCTTAAAACTGAACGGAACCCTAAAACCATCAGCAGAACAGCCAAAAATAGCTACACACCTAAACTAGTGGCTTGCCTTGCTGACACCTACGAATATTTACAGTAATATACAATTTTAAGCTAATACAAGACTGATAAATTATATCAAGCCACTTATTATTGTTCCCTTGGGATCTCCAAACTCAAAGCGTTATAATTAGTAATTCATGATCCTGCTAAATTTAATCCAATCCCTAAATGGTCTGTTAAAAGATAAGGTAAGAAAGGCAAAGATAATCTGATACAGGGTAAAACTAGTTTCCATGCAAGGGAATACAGTTCTAACGAACCGTTTAACATATTGACACAAGTAGCTTATTACAGCGAGTGTAGTATGCGACTGTGATTTACTTCGCAAATATTAAACCTTCATACCAGGGGAAGACTTATACGTCGCAAAATACAGGTATAATAATTATAAGTTGAGTTGATGATTTAGATGTTAATAAATTTTTGTTTGACATGTTTCAGACTTTAGAAATGAGGTCGACATTTAAGTATACAGAATTATTAATTACTATTACTGATTTTGAGAAAACGACTTTCAGACATCACTGGAGACCGAAGAACTGAAAGTTTTCTAGCAGCACTGCGATACAGCGAGGAAGCTTCCCAGCGTCTTCGGGACCATGCCGGGGTGAGCTCTTTTTTAAGTTTATTTCAGTTTTATTACATTTTATAGTTAATACTTATTTTTTCTTATGTATTAAATCGTAGTTCTTATTTAGTTTAAGACTTCATTTTTTGTCATTTTCTTTTCATTATACTTGTTTTTTTTTAATAAATAAGTAACATGTATGTGTAGCTGTGGTTCCTAAACGAGTTTTGGATCTGAAGATCGGGAATACAATAGGTGTATATAGGTGAGAGGTTACTTCCACGATGAACAACTTACCGCAAAAATTTACCAATGGCTCTGCGATCTATATAAAATATTGCAACAATTATTATTGAGTAACATATTATGTTACTTACTTATTTTACAAGGCTCGTCTTTCAGTTATTTTGTGACCTTGTTGCCGTATTCAGACAAAAAATACGATACATAATTAGCTGACTCCATAATTGGTGTATGCTTCGGTCCGACCAACCCACAGCCCCCGTACGTGACAGAACCTCTTGCCGAGGCACATTTTCTGGCAGCTACGGGCATGAAACAAATGGGCTATTTATACGGAATTAACTCACGGTAACCGGCGATTTAGATCATTTGGGACCCTTTTGTAGGTGGATATATATTATGACAGGTAATGGACACGACGATACCAACTGTGGTTGGCTTAAATGGTTTTCAATGATACTTTTTTAAGTCACTAAGTATATTTTTATTGTCGGTATCACAGACCGATTCTTTAATGTCCAACTCGAATTTCGTACGTCTGTATTTTTTTAACACATGTATTATGAATTATGACCCCAGTAATTTATTACAGCATTTCCAGACATCCATGTTTCTGATATTAGATTTATTTTTCATCAAGCTAAATATTTTTCTTCGCAGCGAAATTACATTTTCTAGGGTCTCCATCGGTTTATCATGTTATAGCACGAACATACATGGTATTAAAATGCGATTTAAGCCGTGTATTTTACGAATGTTTTCAACTTTTTCCGGACACTCCTACGATACTATTTTCTGAGTATTATAAGTACTGAAAGTAATAAATTCATAAAAAAACCGGACAAGTGCGAGTCGGACTCGCGCACGAGGGTTCCGTAGAAAGATTTTAACGCTTTTCCCTAGTGTTTTAAGAAGTCCAGTGTTAGCAAAGCCCTGCTTCTAAGCAAAATGTACGCAGTGTGGGGTCAACTTAATATATTGGTCTGCGAAATCTACAGATAGACATAAAAATTAAGATTTTGAGACTTTTTTGAGTGGTTGTGCTATAAGAGCTACTTTCATACCAAATTTTAAGTTTCTAGGACGACTGGAAGTACCCTTTAGGTTTTCTTATTTCGGCATTTTGTATGGAAATAGCCTTTTCAATGACTGTATCTTTTGATTGCGTTGACTTAGAAGGTTGATTTTTTCACAGTTTCAACGGACCGCAGGATATATTTGATATTAATTTCAGCATGCTACATCTACGTGTTCCAGAGAAAAAGGGTCTTGACAGACAGACAAACAGACAGACAGACAGACGGACAACAAAGTGATCCCATAAGGGCTCCGTTTTTTCCTTTTGAGGTACGGAACCCTAGTTATTTGAATTTATCACGTGAATTAGAAAGTGGGTGTAGTTTTTAACATGAAACTACCGTGAGATTCAACCTAGTGATGTCAACGGATCACTCAGGTATTTAAGTCGAGTTTAGTCCGAAACAATGTCGGTGGGAGCTAACACCTCGATGGCAGTAAAGCGAACATTGAAAAGTGGAAGTAGGTTTGTAATTCAGCACTTTCTCGATGTGCAATCACATTTTTATGTTCATCATGTTTAATTGAACATTATCAGCCTATTTACGTCCCACTACTGAGTTCAGGTTCCTACGTGGACCCAGTTAGGATTGGGAACTTCACACACTACATTATCTTCGCAGGTTTCCTGACGAGGTTTTCCCTCACTGAAAAGCTGGTGATAAAATACAATACAAGAACTCTTAGCCAGCCGTAGTTAGTTTCACTATATAGGTCTCTGTACGATTCATTTCATAATGACACTTGGACCTCTCCTTAACACAAATAGCGCCATCTATATTAGTTTTTTCGTTGATTTCATAGTGAAATGAAGTGAATTGAAATTGAATTTATTTGCATTAAGCGTGGGATTACATCGATGTTAATGTAAGTATTTATATTGAACACACACTGAGCTAGTGTGAGTGTTATACGACATGAGTGGTACAGAGACGTCTTTATAGTGAAATTTAGCTACAGCAACCTTATTATTGTAAAGGAACACAACATTGTATAGATATTGGCAGACCTCTTAGTTTTATCGTCCTTGACTGAAACACATGTTTTGTTACAGGTTGTGATTAATCTAAAAAGTCACATTTGACACCTGTCAGTCCCCTAAAATGTCTCAGGGTACTCACTGCTATGCAAAGGTTAGAAGAAATTCCCTGAGTTTCATTGAAATTCCCTAACTAACAGCGTTTTTATTTCATAGTACCTCCTATTTAATATTTGGTAATTTTTAAAGAGGTGGTCGAGTGAGGTCTATCTGTAAATTTCCACCAATCATAGGCCAGTAGCTTGTATCTCATTGGTGGAGCATTACAGATAGACCTCTCTCGACACTAGCGGATTTTTGACTAGCAAATGCCCTCATTGGCCCGTGATAAATTGGAAACACAACATGACAACAACCTGCGGTGCGCCAGATTATTATCCGGACAGATGTCCCCCCATTCCTACCCGTTTCAATCGGTCAAACTATCGAAGAGGTTTCCGCATTTATCACACCAGTGAATAGGGCTCGAAGAATGCCCATCGAATAGAGTAGGCAACGATAAAGTAAATAGCTTTCTAACAAACAATAATAAACAACTCCTTTCCGGTCGTAATGGAGCTATTTCGTATTAACGACATTATTTTCTCATTTCTACCGAATTATTCGGACACGAACTTCGATCAATCTTCCCGACGTTTCGATTTGACTTTACTTCTTGATTTTTAAGACCGACACAGTTTAAAGGTTTTTGTGCGTGCTTTTAAGGATAAATGGACTTTGTCACCTTGATCTATCTCGCAAGGAACAAAGCTAAACTTACTACCAATTTACAAACCTAATAATGCTTTCAATTAAGACAATGCTGGCAACTTTAAAATAAATAAATAAACCACAGAGGTTTTGCTAACTTTTTTAAAGTGGTTTCATTAATTAATTTATGTGGGTATGTATGCATGCCAAATTACGGCTTTCTAAAACCAAGAGTCTCTGAGATACGCCTAGAATAGTCGGACAAACAGACGGACATAACACACGAGTTCCGTGTTGATTTTGGAACCCTAAAAAAGCACTACATCTTCGCCTAAATCTGATTTTAACTTAACTTGCGTTTAAAAGTGATTGGCAATGGCCTCAAAAATAAAAACAACTGTGAACTAAATTGGTTTTGATGTGAATAGCGACTGTTTTTCCCGGGCTGGTGTCTATGCAAATTAAGCATCGTTCGATGCTTTTGAATATTTATGAAATTCTGAAATAGTGAACGAGTAGGTTACGGGCCGGTTCAGTTACACCCACTGTCAATAACAAGCAATATCGGTAAGATGCATTACTAACAAAACTGTATTCATTGCTTTATCATAATGGTAGCAAAAACTTCAGCAGGTATATGTTTTAAGTTTCACTTTCGTAGCAGCCTAGGCAAACTAGGCAAAGCCTGTACTATGGGTACTAGACAACGGATAAACATACTTATATAGATAAATAGATACTTAAATACATATTAAACATCCAAGACCCGAGAACAAACATTCGTATTCATCATACAAACATCTGCCTCGACCGGGGATCGAACCCAGGACCTTAAGCTTCATAGTCAGGGTCTCTAACCACTAGGCTATCCGGTCGTCGGTATCCGCATAAAGCTGCAAAAATACGTACCTATAGGTACATCGACCTTGTTGTTTGCAAGATCTGTATTGTATACATAATTGTAACACTTAAATGTAGACATACTTGGACCTCAACTGTATAATTCTAAATTAGAATACTCAAAATAACTGTTTCCGTCTGTATCCATCAACTTAATCAGCCATTCTCGCAGCTCGCTGCATTTCATTGAAACGGGATTTGAATTAATGCGTACCAATTTTAGATCGGCATCCACGTTTAATAAATTGCTACTTTACTTGTAACGTAATTAGTACATTTTATAGCTTTCAGATTTTTTGGTGGAGCGAATAATTTTAAAATTTTAATACTAAGGTAGCAATATAATTTTAAAATTGGCTGAGGAATTTGAGCAATGAAACGAAAAATTAATTAAACAGCTGTATTTGAATTAGCATCCTCGGTAATCCGTACCACGCTTCACCAATTAGACCATACTTAACTGATTGAATGTAACGAATTTTTCAATGCAATTAATTATTATGTATTTGGAAGACTTATCTTCACCGAGATTTATGAGCCAATTAATCAAGTGGCTCATTTATTAAGGCCGACTTAGACTTAGACCGACCGAGTTAGAGACTAACCCAGAGGTTAACTTGACTTATTCTTATCATCTGACATTACTTTAACACTGGGTTAGTGTTTCGCCCAGGTCAGTGCAAAAAGAGATGGAGCTAATATCTTATCGAAGAAAATAATCTAATTTTATGATCATTTTAGTTTTTCTACACTAATATTATAAAGAGGAAAGATTTGTACCTATTTTTGTATGTTTGTATGTTTGTAATGAATAGGCTCAAAAAGTACTGGGCCGATTTAAAAAATTCTTTCACCAATAGAATGCTACATTCTTCCAATTTGACATAGGCTACATTTCATTTTGAAAAAAATTAGGGATCCTTGGTAAAATTTGAACAATGTAACCGAAGGTGTAGAAAAATGAGTCTTAAAATGTCTTTCGTCGAATGCGCTGCCGAAACTATTAGCGATAGAACAAAATAATGTACAACAATATTGAAGAACATCATAATGTCTACAAAAAACTCCGCGGTAGCATATGTCCAACTATTGTAGTTATGTCACTACAACAACTTTTTTCATTTTATAATTGTCTACCCCGTGCGAAGCCGGGACGGGCTGCTAGTATTTTATAAAACATTCATGGTATGAACGTTAGTGGCGTTCATTGTCTAAGGTGTTACCTTTCGGTTTAACATTAGAGCGCCCTAAGCGTTTGATAAGAGTGTTTATTCAAAAATAACGTTTAATACTTACATATTTTATTATTAAAGTCCCCACCTTCTATATCGCATAATCTTTTTACGCATAATCTTCATTTATTCACGTAATCGATTTTTTGTTGAAGACGTCAATTTTTCAGGATAACTTTAGCATAATTTGGTTAGGTTAGCTTAGATAACTATAAGTATAATCTTAATTTATAAGTGTTTTGAAAAATTGGTAGAACATCGTTTTCAAACAATTATGCAAATTTAAGGTTATGCGTAAGCAAGGGGAACCAATTTACAAGTTTAAAATGCAATTCCAAAAAGATGCGAAAGGCTGTTTGGTTGAGTCTACGACTGGTGTGACTATCAGGTAACTACCGCATTGTGCTCGGGGCTCTTAACGCTAAATTTATTTAGCGCGACCTCGTATTGTATAAATTATTACAGTAAGCGCAGAGAACACTAATAGTAAAGTTTGTTCAACGAAATCGCGATGCGCTTCAACTTGTGTTCTCACTTTCCAGGCCAAACTTTTATTATGTTTCAGAGCTGCTCTTTGCTGAACTAATTTGAAACGTATCCCGTGTGGGATTTTAGTCGTGAGCAAATGTTTTTATAACATTACACAATAATGTTATTATTCCTTTCACATAATTGCTAACGAAACCAACATCGTTTCGACCGGCGTGTAGGAATACGGCGTGTTTGTTCGTAAAAATCAGCGACCCGTAAATAATGCCTAAGGTACGTTCCAAATTAATGGACATAACATTTTATCTGCGAGTTAGCCAAGTGGCCTGCGTTCAGTCGCGAGACCTGCGGGACGGTTTAATTGCCAAGTTAAATATCTTCTACATTATCTCTCTTCGAACTAATTTCAGTTACCCAATAAACTTCAGCCGGCCATCTCGAGTTCCCTTCACAGAGATAAGGTGAATGAAACTGTTAATTGACTGCTACGGCTTTTGGCAACTTAATATACCTACCTCCGGTTGAACCAATTAAGTTGGTTACGAGTTTGCCATGCGTGAGCTAATTTCTGCCGCAAATACGCAGGCAAGATTAGCGCTACTTCTGAGTCTTGGAGTCTAGGACATATTATTAATTCTCAAGTCAAAATTAATAACAAACAGAACAATTATAAGTTATAAGTCCAAATAAAAGGTACAGTCATAAAAGGCAATTTTAGATTTGCCATTTACTAGTGCAATAAATAGGCTCTCACCTATTAAAATTGATTTATTAGTACCTAACCAGGAGTTTAGATACTAGACGCTTTGTAACGAGGACGAATCAAATTAATTTACAAAATTTGTAATGTGCATCTACGCCAGCTTATCGAACCTCTTTGTAGATCAAAAACATTCCTTTGCAACGAGCTCCGAAGTTTTGCTACCTAAAAACCAATAGAACTAAATGGAATTAAAACCATTGGTCTCCAGCAAAGGGACCCATTAGTTAGCCTGAGCTTTTAAACTCTGCAAACGACATGATTTATATCGCGGCCGTAGATTGTTTTTCACTCTTTTACGTTCCCGTCTATTTTGAAATGTTGTGCGCATTCCATTTGGCCGTGAAAAACGAGCATTAAAAATAGCCAGAGGTAATGTATGGACGAGCTATTTCGTTTTTTATTTTGGGCAACATCAATATTTTAAAATACCCTGAAAATTTTTTATCAATGCTGTTCCAACTCAGATTTATAACTTGACGTGTGATTGTAAGTGTTTTTTTCCAAAAATGTTCAGTGCAGTTTCATACATTTTAGTCTTTTTTGGAGTTTTTCTGGTTGCGTTTTATATATTGTGTCGAATAACTTGCGGGTAGTCGAGAACCTAGGCAAACTTTAATTAGAAATCTTAAGGAGTAGCTTTAAACAAATTTATTGTAATAGCTTTCTCTTATGTATAGTTATTACTGTGACATTAATCTTTATTATTATCTGCACAAAATTTTCCCGTTTTCGCAATCATCATCATCATCAGCCTATTTACGTCCCACTGCTGGGCACAGGCCTCCTCTCAGAATGAGAGGGCTTGGGCTATAAGTTCCCACGCGGGCCCAGTGCTCCCAAACTTAATTTAGCTAATAGATAAACTAATTTCATAAATGAACTAAAAGTCTAAAAATATCTTTACCCACTTCAACGTCTACAATTAATTAATTAAAAACTATCCAAATGATTAAATCTCAATGTTCATTGAAATTAACTGTGATTTCATAAGCATCATCAATTAAGTTTAACACACTTGCCACGAACCGGTATATATACTATGTAACAGGCTCAATGGAACTTAACACTCCGTGTTAATACACATCAGTGAATAAACCGTCAACACGTAAAATCATCAATCATCACTACATTGTAATGACATCTTTTGTTCCCAATCCTTTGTGACATGTAGCGAAAATAATGTTTTTTTATCGCTGGCACCTTCAACAAAAACGATGTTTGCTCGTAACCGGAATGCGGGTCGTGCTCATGTTTGTTTTTAAATCCCCTACATTTTGACTTTTCTATAGAAACACAAACAGCATGAAAAATATTGATAGTGGGGTCATCAAACCGAAAATTTATATCAGGGGCAGGGTTTATTGAAAATGACACTTCGTAATACGTTTGGAGTGCCATACGAAATTGACTCGAGCAGTCGTTCCTGGGAATTATTTCGGGCTGGAATAAAGTTGAGTCAGCGCTAATAGACAATTCGCTTACAATTTGCTAACGCTCTCATGAACATTTGGAAGGCTACTCGTTTTCGAAGGTTCTTAACGTTTTTATGAAATAAATTAGCTTTAAGACTTTGAAGAAAACTTTCTTTTTTTACACAGCTTGCGTAAAACTTTTGTAAAACAATAACAGATTGACAAGGATTATGACGTTGCTTAAATATAGAAGCGACACTCAGATTAATGAAGTCAATAGATGGAAGGTAAATTTATGGCCGTACAGTTATACCCTTCGCTCATGTAACTAATGCCCTTTGTTAAAAAGAGACAACAGTATGCTCCGATTTCAAGAGTCGTACCGTTTGTTTGATCTGTAGTGTGCGTCAGTATTTGAATGTGTGAGGGAGCGCCTTTGATGGCAACTATAACCCGATGTCATTCAGTGACACTTTATTTCAATGACTACCTAGAGACGACCGATGCTTCTATTTTTTATCGGGTAAATTGCCTACAGAATTGACCAATGGGCATCTGGCTACAGGCTGTGTTGTACACAAATAAAAATCGGGTACGCTTGACAGCTGCTTACATGGGGTCTGTGATGTCTGTGAAGCGACACCTTTTTTTTACTTATGTCGCAAAATTGTAACATGACATTTTAAATTTATACGAGTTTTGCAATAATTTTTTTTTTGTTCATTTTGTATTTAAACAGCGATGATATTATTTCGTATACGAATGGCAAACCATTTCAACTGCTATTGCTCGATCAAAAGCTTACATTGTATAATCTTACGTAACATAAATTAAATTAAACATCATCCGAGACGTAATCTTTAATCAGAGCCAGCCGTTAAGAAGACGCACCTCGCATTCATAGCTTATTCGAGAAAACCATTCTTATAATGAAATTTCCCCTTAATAGTCCACGGAATTGAGACCCGGTGAAACTGCGAAATCTTCACTAATGGTGCGAAACCACGTAACCTAATGTTACGCGAAACGCGCCGCGCCGCGTTCCCGGTTTCTCTACGCAACGCACGACTATACAATCTAAAGTTCGCAGAGTGCGAATTGCGTTCAGCGACTTCGATAAGAGCGACTTGAAGTCAAAACGAAATCGTTAACGATTAGAGGTAATGTTGCGGATACAAAAGTCAGGTTTCAAAGAGTTCGTGAATAATATGGAAAATTAAATTTACGTCAACTTATGTCATTTTAATATCGTCATCATCAACATACCAGCTAAAAAAAAAACATCCACTGCTGGACATAGGCCTTCCCCAAAGATCCTGACAAAGATCGGTTCTGTACAGTACTTTACCAGATCGTTCGTCCACCTTGCAGGAGATCTACCAACAACACTTCGCCCTCCGGTACGCGGTCGTCACTCTAGAACCTTTCGGCCCTAACGGCCATCAGTTCTACAAGCAATGTGCCCTGCCCATTGCCATTTAAGATGTGCAATTAGCTCAGCTATATCTCTAACTTTAGTTCTTCTAACGGATCTCCTCATTACAGGTTGGATCTCGCAGGGATACTAAAGGCATAGCTTTTTCCATTGCCTTTTGAGCGACGTTGAGCCTTCTTATGAGGCCTACTGTAAGGGATAACGTCTCGGTTCCATTATGTCATTTTTGGCAACACACACTGCACTTTTGTCTTAAGACACATTTGGAACGAAAAGAGGTTGCGTATATAGCTTATCGAATTTCAATACATTTATTCATTTTATCATTTAACTTCGTTAATGTAGGTTTACTCAAGTGACTTGCCGGCTACCTAGTTATCTACTTCGCTTATGCATAGGTGCTTACAACTGTTTACTATACGCATTGTTTGATGGCAGTATCAATAGACAATGAGGACACTTAGCATCAAATAAATCAACTGGCATGATTAATAGTCATCAGCACAATTACATCTGTACCTACATTATTAGAATAATGCTAATTAATTACCTTTCACAGTTAGAGTCATCCGATTTCTTCAGTAAATACCTAAGTCATTAAAACGAGGCCGAAAATGGCTTTACATGTAAGAATATCCAAGATTTAAATAACACGGGCATTATTTAGTAAAGAAGACTTTGTCTCCACATTTTCTATTACAGTAGGTACATACGAGTAATCGTAAGGATTCTTTTGACTTCACGCTCTGCATATTCATACTTCCACTTAAATAGAGCGAACGGAACAAGGAAAATTAGCATAAAAAGAGTCCACTCACCCTGTAGACTGTCTTTATGAGGCTCGGGGCCTCTGATTTTTATCTTACAAATGTGTAAGTTCTATTTAAAAGACGATTACTGAATTTGCTTAATCTTTCTCGACTTCGACAATAAAATTAGTGGAGTGTAAAAAGATTTACGTATTTAATTTTCATCCTACGATTCAACGTGATCATAAGCCGATGAGGAAAAACAAATAATATTTATAAAAATATTTGCTTGTGATATGGACGCTTCCATTCAGATTCAAATAACAGCTTTAAATAAAATATAAGTTTCATGCTATTCATATTAGGATCTCCAAGCAAAATAGAAAAGTCATTCAAAGGAATCAAAAATGTGTTTACCATAATGTACTCAAAATAACTAGGCTTAGGCCTAACGTGAGTAAACTGAACATAACTGGGAAATCATGCACATAAAGACATGATTTTACACATAACGTGTTAGTTACGATTACATACCCCAAATACACAAAACCTAATTACAGGTGAGGTCAGCTATTTATACAGGTCAGCGCCTCGCCGAGCATTGTCTTACTCGACTATTAACTTGAATGTGTTTGTACTATGTATTATTTAATTAGATTCCTTAGACTTACAGAAAATAACGTATTAGATATAATGCGCGACGACTTAGAGCTACACATAATGTAGGTATTCATAGAGTTTTAAGAGGCAACACTCGCAACTGTCTTTTCTTCTTTCTTCTTCTTGCCGCTTCAAATCACTACCGCCATCTTATTCCCTGATCCTGTCGCTAAGCAACTGTATGTTCTGATGGGAAAGGTAATACAGTCGGGTTAATTTATGGGTACAAGAGGCATTCCATCTTTGATATCTCGTTGGCCGACTTGCCCGTGTGCCCTTCTTGTCCCAAAAAAATAAAACTAGAAAGTACTTTCTTAAATAAAATTGTAGTCTTAGCCATAAGACTCCATAATTCTTAAAGCGACTTTTAAAAGCGTGAGTATATAAACTTGATACTATTTATAGTATAAACCAGCGGTCCGACTGAGGCCGTAAAATGTAAGAACTGAGCTTGCCCACAATAAACTGTGAAATATGATTCACTTAGCTTTCAGCTCTGTAATGTATGTCCAGTCCCATTCAGAGCAGAAACACATGAAGAAACGATCTTTGAGAAAACGAATTATAATATTCTCATCATCACATCGTTATCACAAATCATTAAGAACCGAGTATCATCCAATGATCTCTCTTTTATGCTCCTGCTCCTTGAACTCCTGATACGACACAATACCTACCGGCTTTTTTTCCTTTTCTGATCCATGTACGTACGTTTAGGTCGACTTCTTTCTCGCTTCCCTTCGATCCTTTACTGTAATATGATCTTGAAGAATTTGTCGTTATAATCGCACAAATGTATAATTTACTAAGCCTCAAAGATCGAAAGCTGCACTTGAAATGAAAGAGCGGAATGAAAATTCTGTAAAACGACTAATGACCTCGGCAGAAAATCCCCCTTTGTGAACGTTTTAAGAAAGTCAAAAGAAGTAAACTCGTAATGAGAAATAGACTTGAAAGCCTCGAAACGCGTTTCGTTTGAACTTAGTTGTGTTTATAACATAGGCAACTTTGCGTTTCCATTTTTAGATAACTTTTTAACTACAGCATCTCAAGCTAAATTAGTTTCATAAACAATGTAGTAGTTTTTACTAAAAATAATATTAGGCTTGTCTTCACGTCTCCTGTCCGCAAATTGATACTTCGTTACAAATTTATGAATCGTAAGTCGCTAACTAATAAGGGAACCTACTCGTATGACCGAATACGGGCGGCGTAAATCAAACAAAAAATGCCATAAAGCGAAAGCCGAAGGAAGCCAATTTCCCTCCGAGAAGGAAATGGCTGGTGTGATGTCACGCCGCAAATCCCAACCATGTTACTTTTTAGTGTGCAGCGAATACCAATTGCAGGACAAATAAAACAAAGTAGGGACTTTACCAAGGAAAGACTGATACCGAAACGTCAGACATCTACGTACTCTTAAATTGGGATGTTTACTTATATGCAGCTCCTTAAGCGCAAGAAAGCAGTACTAGATCGCCTAGAGTTTAATTAAATGAATTATGGTCGAATATTAAAGGATTCCGTATGGAACCTCTTCTGCATATCATAATAAACTAACAATGCACAGTACTTATTCTTAAAAAGGGATCCTTAAGTTTTCGCTACATATAATTATAACAATTATTTAGGTACCCTCTTTAACAGACAAATTTAAAGTGAGAATAGTGTGTCAGTAGGTACCTAACTACTGTTTACTGTACTTTACTTCCGTCCATAAGTCTGAGCGCCTAGTGTAATCGCCGACCAGGGCAAGAAATACGTCTCGATGGCGTTCGCGTTTAACAATTCTCATACTATTTGACACTTTAACGCAAACGCGATCGTGACGTATTTTGTGCTTTTTGATTACACTAAGGGCACTGGATTCTTACTGGCTTTGTACTAACACCACGGTGAGTGTTAGGTAACAACTTGACAAAGGAACAAAGCGGAGCCTAAAGTTTCGGTTTCGCTGCTTGTGTGGTAAAACAAGTATTTAGGCCAAACTGTCTGAAACCGAATATTGGGTCGCGTGGCATGCCCGAGCCGTGTAAGCAAAATTACTACGTTGACACTGCCGCTTACGAATGGACGTACGTAATATTTTTTACGATGTGTTTTTATTCCTCATCGTATTTGCATATTTGACCTCCACTGAAATTGGGTCGAATTTGTAATTTTGACCAAGTTTTTCGTATCCATTGATCGTATACTTTTAATATGCCTACAAGACGTGTTTGCTTATGGGCTGCATATTTTTTAAAGTGCTCCGGCCTTTACATTATATTTATACACATAGTAGAAAATGATTTGGTAAATTTTTCAAGCTTGAAAAAATATGCTCTCATATTCCTTCCTTAGATTAGAAATTTGTCATTATTAAAAATCTGTTTCTGACAAATAACTATATTCCTACGTAATGTAATACCATGGAATAAATTCTTGAATTTAGAAAATATTATACCATGAAGTACTCAATTTTTCTTAAAATTATGTGTAAGAATGGAGAAGTTACGCGACAGAAACTTTTCCTCTTTTTTAGGTTAAGCTACCAGATTACTAGATTTTCCAATGCATTGAATACTATGCCAGCTTCCGGGGATCAGATCAATTGGCGTGTAACGTACTTCCTGCGAGCATCAAGATACTGACCCATGATCGGATATCCAAAATCTTAATTCGGATATCGACTGGAAATTATTGTGGATCCTATAACTAGACGTACTACGATAATAAAACGAGCGATGACATGCGGATGTATTTTGAATTAATAAAAATTATGTAGTCAAAATGCGAGTATAGGGGTGAAATAATTTTGCTAAAGACATTTTTACAGAGATTTAAATCTTACAAATTTTGTCTATTTTTCTTGTGTAAATTACTTCGAAAATGTAGGTACAGTTCTGAAAATAAGTCAACACATTTTCATGCGCAAAGTAGGATTTAGTACTTCCTACTTATTTTATACGGCATTCGAAATCACCGATATTATGTATATTATTAATACTTACCTATATTATGACTAAAGAAACAAAGCAGTCCGATTTCAATAAAATAAAGAAGTGAACGTATCGACAGGGCACCGACTCTCCATACCTACCATAGAGTCGTATAATATTTTCATGTCACACATTAGCCTAGCGACAGCACCCACGTTAGGTTTTTTTTTATAATTATTATAAACGAAAATAATTAATTCACAAAGTAAGCATTACCTTCTTTGTTCGGTGCGGGCATGTAAAAAAAGAATTATGGTTTTAATTTCTTTTCGGTTTTTACACCCATCCACTTCACACAATTTGTTTGTCGGCATAATTATTATTATTATGGTTTGTCGATAGGTCGCGCAATTGACACTATACCTACCCGTAAGAGTAAGGCAGGCTGGCAGGCTAATAAAACCGCTGTCAAAACCGATATTTGCCAACAAAATCAGACACTTTAAAGACTTAATGTTTTAAACATGTATGACCATTGACCAGTGAGTCATGCATTCACTAAGTGTAGTGCAACGTCTCAGCACAAAAACCATGTTTTTATTAAGCAAAATTTTATTAAAGCAAATAAAAGTCCAAGTCCCCACTGTAATTTCGCTGCAGAAAGTAATTCTAAACTGACATAGAAAAATTACCCACAGCTGTGCCAGTGCGGTGCAAACTAGTTAACGCCGACAAGTTCACTGAAACAAAAGTGTAACAGTTAGAAAAACTTTCCAAGTTAAGCTTGTTACAGTTACATAAGACGCGACCTAATCAAATTAAAAGTTGCTGCACGTTCAGTAGTAAAGTTGTGCGGTGTTGTCATTTTAAAACCGGCGCCGTTCCGTCGTGTGAATTAAAATAATTTTACATACGAGTTGGTTTACTACGCTCATGCACAATTTCGGAGTAAAACAACCATTTTTAGGTACCAAATTAGAGGACATTAGGTGAATTTTAACTAAACGTGCGAAATAATTATGCTGTGATTTGCCAATTGTTGGAAGCCTTCATGAAGCTCAAGTAAATGTGTTTGAAGCGTGTGGGTATTTACTGATCTACCACCACCAGCCTTTTTTACGTCCCACTGCTGGACACAGGCCTCCTCTCAGAATTATCTACAGTAGCATATTATTATTATTTTTTCTTATTTTTTATTCTAAATTTGCGTAGGGTGTAAGTACACGAACTCAGATGAATCTAAGAACCTAATATTTTCAATAGCTGGTATTTCTAAAATAAAGAAGACCCCCCCCCCCCCCCCCCCCCGCGGCCGGTATTGAAGTTGTTACATACGACTCAATTATAGCAGGTTAGTAGAAATGGATACTCAATTTTTAATTAAACTTTGTTTTAATATTTACCATTTTATTTATTCAGTTTAAATATAATTAACGAAAGGTGAAGCTTCTAAAGATTCTTGTCAAATATTTGGCTCTTTGAGACATTTCTGTCCGCATTTGACATTTGACGTGAAATGAAATGTGGAACCAGTGTACTGTAAATTTCTCTTCAATAAAGACTCATATGAAGATGACAGAGCAAGACTTCGAAGCGGTCGCTCAAAGCAATGCCGCTTTGAAATTTTATTGCATTTCAAATTTATCTGGTTCACCAAATGTTAAACAAGGTATGGCAAGGAAGCATGTTTGTGATATGTATGTGTTTAACAAGGTATCATTTCAACTTGAGCAAACAAACCTGTTTTTGTTTTTACGGTGTCAATGACCTAACCAACTTAGAAAAGTGGAAAACCTCCGACATTTTCGTTTCAAAGTTCAATATCTAATATCCAAAACGGATGAAATGCAGTTTAGAACCATTTCGATTAGGAGCCACGATGCCATATATTAAATACATACACACACGTATATGCAGAAGCACAGATACCCAAATCAAACTTAAAAAATATTTAAAATAAAATCCAAACACACGTCGACATCATCTTATTAGGTAGGTACATATTATCGAATAGTTACATGAAACTTTAATAACACATATACATAATTATGTATACTATCCCTATAGAAGGAACAGGTTCATATTAAAATCACAAGTTAAACAAGCGACTCTCGTCCAAGATTGTGACCGTGACACGTCTCAGTATGAACTAATTATGAAGTCACGTAAGTTTCGTCTAGAACATAATTTAACGTGTGGAACAAGTTTTTAACCTTCCCGGGTCCAGGATATTAACGCTGAAATATGTAATCTAACTTATAATCGATAACCTAATTCTGGGATCAAAGTTTAAGGGGTTCCTAATTAAGTGCCTTATCCTTCCTCGTGTGCCTTGGAGTGTGAATTATTCGATTAAGTGGTTATTATAAGGATATTTTGTATTAGCCATATTTGAGGGGATGTTTACCATGGATTTTAAATATTCGCAAAAGTCATAGTGAAATAAACTGAAACGTGAATATACAGGAGTTTAAACTAACTTTTTATATATTTTTACGGTCATCCCGTTCGAATTTATTTTTTATTTCGATGTATGGGGTTTGGGTTCAAACCCCAATTCGAGAATTAATTTTTCTGGTTTTTCTGTATGTTTACGTATCAATTTGAAATTTGTGAAAAACATACAGGAGTTTTTTGCTGCTATAAATGATTGCTCGGATGGCGTAGTTGGTAGCGCGACCCTACGGTATGGCGGAGGTCTGGGTTCGAATCCCAGTTCGAGAATTGATTGTTCTGGTCTTTCTATGTATTTACGTTTCAGTCTGAAATTTTGAAAATTCAATGTCACATGTCTTGTGTCCTCTCATCTTCTGAATATCCTTGTGTCTCAGGATCTGTGCACTAAGCACGACTTATCGAGATCGAGAAATCTCATACTAAATTTTAGTTCCAAATACGCTCACGGGCGAGCGCTGTTCCAAACGTCATACAAACTCGTTATAGTTTACTATTCGATTTTACGTGACGCAGGATTCGACAAGTCGTGCTTAGGGCACTGGTCGCCTTGTTTCCTCTTACCGTTCTGGAGTTCTGGGAATTAAATATAAAAATGCGTCCTTTAGAGAGCTGAGAGAGATGCGTCCCGTAGAGCGAAGTCCGATGATGAAATAGTAACTTTACCGTTCATGTCATCATGTTCCCATGAGCAATGAGATGCATAATTGCAACCTACCTATTATTTACAAATACCTACTGCAACATAATATTCAACTAGTTACCTGGATATTACACTAGCACGTTAACTATCTTCCGTATCATCACGAGTATTGTTGATCTCAACTACCTAACTTGTAACTAAGACCTTTGCAAAATCTATACCATACCACCAGGTATAACCATATAACCATTCGCAAACTAATGTGTTTATTGAGATCTCGGTTTGTGTAGCAACCGTCTATGTAGCACTAGCAATACGTCTCCATTAGGCCAATCGGCAGAGCAAAGCGCATTCAGACCTTGATTGTAATTATTGTCAGCTTCGAGCTTACGGTAAGGGTTAAATCCTTGCTGTTCAGAAGTTAACTCTAATGATTAAAGCAAAGCCGTGTCTGTCTGTGATTGAATAGAATAGAATAGTGAATAGATATTGCATGTCATATTACAGGTTATAGATGAAAATAGGTAAGTAGGTATACATTGTGACGCCCTACAAGGGCATGGCAACGTAGGTATTTAAAAGCTTACTGGTAATAATTTTCACACAATTCCAAACAGCCATTAAACATTTACTAAATGAAATACTTATAATCATCGCTAAGAAAATTGTTCAGTGTTCTGTTGATTAGTTAGATTGGGATTTAAAACAATTCATTTTCTCACCCTCGACCACAAGTGTAAGATAGCGCAAAGTCACATACAACATAACATAAGTTTCAATCCATTGTTGTTGCTGATATTTGTCTTTAACCCCTGACGAAAAAGAGGGGTGTTATAAGTTTGACCTGTGTATCTGTGTGGCTGTGTATCTGTGTATCTGTCTGTGGCATCATAGCTCCCGAACGGATGGCCTGATTTCAATACAGTTTTTTTTATCGAAACCTTGGTTCTTGGCTAAGTTTCAGTAAAACCGATTCACCCGTTTTTGAAATATTGAACTTTGAAATGACAGTATCGGGGGTTTTCAACTTTTCTAAGTTGGTTAGGCTATTACCCCATTGTACGAAATTTCTGTTTTTTTTTTTCATGCACATTTCATTGTCATCGAAGGAATGGGCTGGGCATACGTAATTTTAAGCCAACCCGATCATTGGAAAGGTTAAGGTTGACAAATTTAAAATTATTGATCACATACATAAATGACTCAAAATTTATGAAATCGGGTCGGATTCTATACACAAATATGTAATGGATGGCGAAGAGACTGACGTTTAAACTTTTAACAGCCGCTAAGTGTATGAGTAAACGACCAACTAAAGTTTAAACGCCGGTTTAACGGTTAGTGAACACGGGCCTAACTAACATTACTTTACCGCGGTATACCCATAGTTACCTCGGTACTAAGTTTCTGTTATTAGTGAACAGTTAATAAATAGAAACAAGATGAATGAAGCTAACCTTGTCAGGGATACAGTTAATTTCATCTGGAGTCTGTCCCCGCAGGCACAGCAGTCATCGTAACAGCAGGCGAGGTGTTCAAATTATTCGGAGTTCGTGATAAAGAGAACGGATTAAAATGCATAATCGAGATCGAGCAATACCTACGTCGTCGTCCTTGGCCGTAGTTGAAACGTGTAAGGCACGATTTGAAGTTTCACACGTGTGATTGATGCGGCTGTGTCTCGAGTCTTACGGTGGAATTTCAAATACTTGAGAAAATTTTCAAATTCATATTTTTCTTGTACTAAATGACTTCACAAAAGCTAATCTTATTTTCCGCAGGCCGACAACCGTAAGTGAGTTTTGTTTGCATGTTTGTTAACCTTCGTCCCTTATTTAATTCTTGTTTTCAATTATAGCTAGCTACACGTCACGAGCGAAATTCGACGGGTGTCATTTTTTGTCCTTCGCTGAGTCAATCACCAAGAAATGGATGCAATTAGCGGCAAGCGAGAAAATTGTGAGATATTTTCCAGGCCGTGTTTCAATATAGGTGCCCGATCTTATCTGCTGTAGTTTTCACAAACTGCGTTTCGCCGCCGCAGAGCTCCGTCCCTCGTCCGTTTGATAAATTGACGTCTCAACACTGTGACGTATTAATATAAACCTAAACATCCTGTTAGGCCGAGCCTTTATCTGCTTCTCAATAACGATACGACTAACCTTCTAGCGGGAAACTCGGACTCGGATTGAACCAGGTTTGTAGACTACAGCAGAAGTCACTGTAGATCTTGTGATGTAGTCTAGACCTCCAGTAGGCTGATAAGCGAGATGCAATTGACTGGGAATTCGGACTGTTAATATAATATAAGCAGGGTTGCGAAGAATCAACGAGTTAACAGAAATATTGCATTAGAGTGGGATCGCGATAAGAAGTCGTTAACTAACCTTACCAACTTAGATAATTTTAAATATCCACTTAGAAAAGTTGAAAAGTTCAAAAAACGGCTGAACTGATTTCGATAAACTATGGTTAAGAACCATTTTGGACAGATAAAAAAAACTGTGTCCAAATCGGTCCACCTGTTTAGGAGCTATGATGCCAGAGACAACACACACAGATACATATACACACATACACGATGTCAAACTTATAAAATCCATCTTTTTGGGTTGGGTGGGGTTTAGAAATAAAGCATAACCACAATAAAATATTTTTGAATACTTGTACTTGGAGCTAATTTAGTGTCGATGTCTATTTGAACGCCTTCACCCCTGCATTCACGGCCGACTGAACTTTATCAACGTTCTTCGAAAACACACACAGACATCTAAATATTACTTTTATTTAGAAATGTTTGAATTTATGATAGCACAAAAATTACGATTGCAAATTCACGGTTGGATGTTCATTTCGCTTCCCAAGCTTTTCATTGCGATCACCAATTTCAAGATGGTCGCAATTTCAATCTCGCCGTGCCCCTGGAACCGTACTTGATTCGCAATCTCATCAGGACCTACTTCCATTCTATTGGTATGGTAATAGAGTGTCTATTTAAAACTTTTATTTAGTTGTTTATATAAAACTATCGTCAGACCCGTACACTGGAATCCAGTAATTACCTGCTTTTACCTACTTAG
The DNA here is from genome assembly GCA_963691665.1 of Clepsis dumicolana. Lineage (NCBI taxonomy): Eukaryota > Metazoa > Arthropoda > Insecta > Lepidoptera > Tortricidae > Clepsis > Clepsis dumicolana. The sequence continues at coordinate 7,424,641 of OY829521.1, forward strand.
TTACCCGTTTAGGTCACTCCGGTGTTTATAGTTGAGATATGTTCTAAATTTAATTTAATTTGTGTTTGTTTTTTTTTAGTTTTAATTTGGTTCCTGCTGAAAATCAGCGTTGCGGGGCTGCTGACATGCTGAGTGGGGCCCATTTCACACTAATCGGCATTTCTATAGATTTTAAATAGTTATTAAGTTGCTTACGGTTGATTTTTTTTTTTTTCAAATGTACTGCTTTTTTGTGTTTGTGTCGAATTTGTGTGAGTAAATTTATCTCTCTCTCTCTCGTACGCTAATATCCTATCCTTCCCTTTACCCTCCTGCCCAACTCTTACACGCGCATTTTTGTTTGGCTATCCGTTCTAACACACCTTGAGATTGAGACAGGACCACCACTAATCCGTAACATGTCAAACATTTCTTTACCTTAAAAAGTTGAGAGACCCATTTAGTCTATTTCTATATTTATATTTAATCGTCTTACTTAGTTAATGAAAGAATAATCTGTGCTCCAAAAGTTTACAATTGCGCCCGAACACAAATTTTGTACACAAACTAAGAGTAAAGTTCGCGGTTGTTTACACGATAAATTGGAATGAACTAAACTGTATTTTACGTTGTTCGCCGACATGATTTATTTTCTTGACTAAATACTATGTCGGTATTTAAGTGCATAGAGTTGGACGCCATTGCTATTTAGCATGAGGTTTTGTTACATCTACAAGGATCAAGGGTCCTTAAACAATTAAACACCTGACTGTATTGTGAAAGCGCCAGTCTCTTGGGAGCATAATTGTTTACAACGGTTAAGATTTTACTAATCAATGTTGCCAATATTTGAACATTAAAATTCCAAGTCCCGATAGACACTGATATCTTTCAAATATGTAAATATACGAAATTTGCTTAACCCCTCACCGTTATAGGTATAAGACGTTAAACGAAGACTTAGTCCTGGTTACCGAAGCACTAACACCTCGGAATACTATTAGTGATATCATGGTTTATGCATGATGCACTTAAAATAATCCATTTCGAAATACCTACTTGCTATTATAGGTAACTATAGGTACCTTTTTAGCAAATTAGAAGCAAGTTTGTAATTGAAACTTATTGTTAATTAATTAAGAGACACTGCATAGAAAAGGAGAGCTCTTCGTCAGAACACACTACAGACAGGATAGGATAACGAGTTTCTGAAAAAAAGGGCCTAGATCGTGTCGACAGCGTTCGCGGAGCGTTCCGTTATTCCATACCAGTTACGGAAAAGTTCTTAAATATCTAACTTTAATAGATTTGTTTACTCTGTAAGTAGTTTTAATAAGTCGATCAAATGGTCACCTATTTATTACTCGTTAACTTTGTCGTCGTGAATAATGCCAAAGTAAATAGCTTCCGAGGCCCAGGAATCTCTGAGCTATGCCGCGCACAGACAAACAAACGGACGGGCATGGTGAAACTATAAGTGTACCTTGTTGACTGCGGAACTCTACAAACTACATAACAAAAACTAGATAATACTGCACGGTGACACAAATCTCAATATTATTATGTTGAGAATGAAACGTTTTGCTTCGGTAAATACTATCGTTTTAGTCCACAAACCTAGTTCTGCTATTGGCATTATATTCTAGTCTACATTTTATATTCTTACTTATTTTGTGCGACAAAAGTGTAAATAAGGATTCGTTCACACCCTTAGGAGGTACTACATGAAACCCTTTTCAAACTTAGAGAGCAAATAATATTACCAGACAGGCAAATAAGCTAAACGGTATTTGCGCAGTGTTATTGATGGAGAGGCTTGCTTTGGAATTCTTTCGGCGACCTCGTGCAAGACTTGACCTTTTGATAAATTGTTCTCGTGCCGGTCAAAATAGTTAAGTAAAGTACACAGAGGCTAGTTGAAAGACGTCATCGCTCAAATATTTAGCTTAGAGAACTAAATTTGTGGTTATACATAATACATATTGTTTGGCCATGTACTAAGTAGACGAAGAGTCGAAGAATTGGAATTATTAGCGATCATAAATTTATATTACTTTTTGACACAAGTGCGGAAAGCAGGTATGTTTTGCACGAGTCCCGAGGTGTCTTGACCCGAGCCGCCGGTCGATGGTCGGGACTCGGGACACGTAAAAATGGCACTTCCGCACGTGTATCAAACGATGTATCAAACGATGTATTAATACATTTACGGACAAAAACAATAAAACCAACGGCGGTGAGCCAGGCGCGTGCGACCAACTTAATAAATAAATAATAAATATCATGGGACAATTCGACACCAATTGACCTAGTCTCAAACTATGGATACCAGACAACGGATAAACATACTTACATACATAATAAACATCCAAGACCCGAGAACAAACATTCGTATTCATCATACAAACATCTGCCCCCACCGGGATTTGAACCCGGGACCTCAAGCTTCATAGTCAGGGTCTCTAACCACTAGGCTATTCGGCCGTCACTTTCGGTGCAAATCCAACTTTCCACACGATACATAGCCACGAAAACTACCACTTACGAGCAACTGTATTAAAAAATGTATTCCGTACTGGACCCTCAAAATTCCAGTACACTAAGCCGCACATTCTTACGATAGGTAAGTAAGTTAACATATGCTATTGAAGTCGTTGTGGCCCTAATATCATTGAAAGCCTGCAAATATTCATATATCTTCGACGTCGGCTGCTGCTGAAATTGTATTTTTCCTCAGGGAATTCGCTTTTGACACGTTAACCCTTCATGACAAACAACTTATATGCAGAGTTAACAGGTATTTGCAGAGTTCGTATTTGGAGGAAAGTCAAATTTTAACGACATTTGGAATAAAATACTACATTAAGTGTTGACATACTTTTTCTTCTGTCTCACTTTTTTTTACAAAGTGTTGGTTAAATGTTTTGATTTCCCCCGATCTTAACCAACTGAGCGGTTAAAAGCATTCTAGAAACTTTAACCATCTTCTTTTCTTTTAATTTACTTATTAATTAATTTCAACAAAGATTTACTCAGCAATTTGTCTCATTATACATTTCTTTTCAGTCCACTCCCATAAGTGTCATCTAATTGAAAAGTTGAGGGCCCTTAAAACTTTTTATGTCTTATTAAGTAGCGGCGAAAGGGCTGAACATAACTTTTTAGAAAAAAACGCTGGGGAGAAAAGTTTTAAAAGAATCTTTATTATACAAGTTGAGCAACGAGCGGAAAATAATATTATCGTTGAATTTGCAGGTTGGAGTTATTTTAACGGATTATGATTAAAATATTAATTAAAATGTCACAATTTCACATCCATTTGATCCATTTCATCTTATTAAAACAAAACATTGAAAAACTAGTGTCATTAAAATTCATAGTAGATTTAGTACAATTACTTTGAATTCTGCTATTAAAGTCATAAAGAACTAGCTGTTGCCGCGATTTCGTCTGCGTAGAATTCGGTTATCGCTATCCTGCGAGAACTGTACAATATCCGCGATAAAACATAGCTGGTTTGATCTAGGATATAAGCTATCTCCGTTTCAAATTTCAACCAAATACGTCCAGCTGTTTCAGCGCGAAGAAATAACAAGCATAAATACCAGGCCCCAATTTCACCAACTTTACAATAGTCAGTTTTCAATGACAATCGGTGTCGACTGCTGACTTGAAGAGCTTTTGTTTTAGCGCGCTTCATATTGTCAAAGAAATGTACCTACTTCGAAATGTCATTTAAAACTGACAATTGTAAAGATGGTGATATAGGGGCCTGTACACACTGACTCTAACAGCCTTATTCATAAAAAGTTAGAGCCTCCTTGAAGGCTCCTTGAAGGACCGATGCTAAAACCATGATTCATAAACGTCTGTTAACGCTAATCAGTCCTTCAAGCCTCTGCTAAAGTTAGTGGGCCCTAGACCCTCCTTTATCTCTCTGCTAAGTCACAAGATGGCGGCCACAAATATGAACAGCTGACTTTGGCAATAGCAAAACCATACCCAAGAGAAGATTCCTATCGAAGGAATTCTGTCTCATGTGGGTTTTATTTTATAAATTCTATTAATTGGGTGTTTAGAAGATACATGTATAATAATAAAACTAAAACAAATAAAACTAGGATGATTATCATATTAGTTACGGCTTTTTGCATTTGCGGCATTTTTTAATGGATCGGAAATAGCGGGAAAACAAATTATCTCGTTAGACAAAAAGTTGATCTTGTGATTGTATCGATATCTTTACTTTCTTGATAATGCAATACACGGGCTGTGGAAGTTGTGAAAAAGGGTGCCTAAATCCTATAGAGGATATGCCCGATATAGAATTTCGGTAGCGGAATCGGTTTAACAAAGGGAGGATTCAACTTATTGTGGAATCGGCGAGGGCGGACCTCACCAAGGACCGGAGAGGCGCCAGCCTGACACCAGAGCTGCAGGTCCTTACTGTGATAAGATGTTGGCGGCGCAACGAGGTAAGCATATCTATACATTATTTACTACCAGCCATAAAACATTGTCTGCAGAGCTTTATGGGCTCTCGCAGCCGACGGTGAGCAGGGTGTGTGCAGCAGTGTGGCGCGAGCACTCGCGAATCACTCCGCTCACTGTATAAACATGCCTCTAACGCGGCCGAGAAAAGCAAAAGTGTAGACATCACTTTTACTTTTAATTTCACTAACTAGTTTGCCCCCGTGAAATATTTAAATTGGGCTAGTTCCCTATCCCGTGGGAATTTTGAAAATCCCTTCTTAGTGCACCTCTAGGATACTCAAGGTATATGTATGCCAAATTTCAAGTGTCTAGGTCCAGTGGTTTAGGCTGTGCGTTGCCTGTCAATCAGTCAGTCACAGTACTGTGTTATAGGTATAAAGAATATGAAGAAACAAGTGCGAGTCAGACTCGCGCACGAAGAGTTCCGTATCATTATCTATAAAAACGGCAAAAAAAAATCATGCCTGTTGTATGGGAGCCTCACTTAAATATTTTTTTTCTGTTTTAGTATTTCTTGTTATAGTGGCAACAGAAATACCTACATCATCTGTGAAAATGTCAACTGTCTAACCATCACGGTTTATGAGATACAGCCTAGTGACAGACGGACGGACAGTAATAGGGTCCCATTTTACCTTTTGGTTGCGGAACCCTACAAAGTCTGTACCTACCTACATACCCATAACCATAACTTTTTAGTCATAATCTCTGCAAGCCAAACATGTTTCTTTTATTTATTTTTACCTGCAATTTTGCTTACCTATACCTTGTCAAACTACATTATTCATTTGAGATGAATAATGTTTATTACTGATGAGTGATGACCTGATGACAAACAATTGCTCAAGTTGACAGAGAAAATAACATAAAAAAATATAAAAGAAACTTCATGACATTAAAAAAATAATTTATTTTGTAAAATTTACAAAATCCATCAAATCCAAAAAGAAAAAAGAATTCTGGGGTCAAAACAATTACTTTTGACAAAATTGAACCAATGATTCATTTTACTTTTAAAATATTCAATTTTGGTAAAAAGTAATTGATCTTTTAACTCCATAATTATTGTTTTCTTCATTCTTTCATCCTTCTTCGTTTTCTGTTAGATTTTGTGCAGTTCCTTGTGACACTTAATTTCATTAGCTGCAATGTCTGTTAACTGTCCAGAAGGCGGAGAGATCTGAAAAAGAAAAACTCATTAAATATAAATTGCTCATTAAATCTATGTCTAGAGGCCTACCATATGATAATTAAAGTTAAAGGAATTCACTTTTCTTTTCTTTGTTCCTAGGCTTGACTGCACCGTTGATGACCTCGCTGATATGCCGGAACTTTGTGAGCAGGCAGACTGTGTGGGTGGGGCCGGTGAAGCTCCCAGGGCAGGTGGTGTGGCTACTTGCACCAGTGGCAGTGGCAATAGCTGCATATTTACCAACTATCAGTATCTGAAAAAAAAGCAACATGTTTAATTAAAATATTTTTTGAACCGACATACCTACTTTTATTTTTAACCTGTTTTTAACTTGCATCCACATTAGTTATGTTTACTATCTATGTCTCATGTCTATTATGGCAACCATAATATACTTTTTGGGTTGGGGACATTCTAACACATAGGTACTCTGTTCATTATTTCCCATCCAGCTCTATAAATAAAATAAGCTTATCTAATTCTCCTTATAACATCTTATTCCCTAGATGTAAATGTGTAAGTACTAATGGAATTAGCAGGTACCCAATACTCATTGAATACTCAATAGGTGATTGAAGACTTTTATAGTTAAGATGATCTATCCGATTTACTGATTGACATTGACTTTAAAGATATCTATGAAATACAAAGTGGGATAGATATTCTTTTGGGGCATAATCTAATCAATGTAACAGAACAAACTAAAATACATAATATTTTTTTTGTTCAGTGCTTGTATAGTTTTCCCTGCAGGATTTTTTTGGCACTTTGAACAAGAAAACGGGTATTAAAATAATGATTAAGTAATATACCTTTTAGACAGGTAATCAACCTCGGACAGGTATGTTTACAATATATGCACTTTATATCTAAACATTATTCACATAATTTTAAATAGTAACCTACCAACACTGTTCATGTACAGCCCTTCCGCATTAGAATTTAGGTAGCAGAACGGCTGTTTAAGAGGATTATGACCGTGTTGTATTGACTTAAATGATAAAACCTGATACTTAACTACAAACCTTTTTAGAAGGCACGTCCACGCAGCAACCTCGCGGCTGCTGTTTGTAGTCGTATCGTGTACCTTCGAGTGGCGGAAACCGTCTCACGGTTCCATTTAGTTCATCAGTTTTAGGACCTGCCACTTGAAGGGAATTTCTATGATTTCCACTCTTTCTTTTACTAGTTCTTGAACCAACATCTGAAAAGGACGTTCAGTGATTAGATTCAATAAAAACACTTTACATTTATGATACCGAACAAAGGTAAATGAATTGTTGTTCTTACTTTATCCTCCGCTGTTCAATTATCACTCCTTTTTGGGTGGTATTCTTTTTTTTTAAGATTAGAAACATCCCGACGAATTGAGAACCTCCTCCTTTTCTTTGAAGTCGGTTAAAAATAGGAAACTAAACTCGTGTGTAACTTTAATGAAGTAAAGTTTGCGGTTTTATTTTCCTTGAACCTCGAATTTGCTGTAACTGCTGCAGCATTTTCTTTTTTTTTATTCACGAGGAAGCCATGTTTTGTCTATGATTTGACAAGATTGCCAACATAATGCGTCTAATCAACCAATCAAGAGCTCATTAGCTAACAGACTGCTAGCAAGCGTTTATGAATCATGCCTCTTAACAAACGTCAAACAAGCCTAACAGTCTGTTAACTAATAGACCGATCAAGCCTCTATTAGCGTTTTTTTATGAATAAGGCTGTAAAAGTTTTTAATTTTATAATAATTAATAACTATTAGTAGAATTGCTTATCTTGTCATAAATTAAACTGTTGCTATCCAAGTCTAACCGCAAAACGTAAACCGAAACCAAGCTTGAGCTGGGCTGAGTTAGGTACATCTTAAATATATTATGTATCGTAATTCATAAGCAAACCTTTCTATGTATTAAACATCAAGTTTCAAAGCAGCCTTATAATAGTGTAATAATATTCATGTCAGAGAACAGAGTGATGAATTAGAATTTTACTCGTAAAGTGTCTCCTTACGTGGGTCAATATATTCATAGAAAGTTCGTCTTTTCCGCAAGCATCCACAAGTGTGCAGTAAAGACGTGTGAATATATTTTTAATGGTGGTATTTTTTATTATTTGACTCAAGTAAATAAATTGTGCACAAAATAAAGTGTTTAAAATAATCTGACCAAAGAAGTGCGTGGTCGTTATAATTAAGTTTTGCACAAGCTAAAATAGTAGTTTATGCAACTGCTACATAATGAGGGTCCTTAAAACACGAGTGTCTGTTGAGAGTGTGTGAGGCGAAGCTGAGTTTTATAATAGGATCACACGAGTGTTTTAAGGCCTAATTATGTGGAGTTGCATAGATTACTTTATCTACACACATTATAAGTACTCTAAGATGGGTTCAGAAGCCGAAGGCATATATCATACCCATACCTGTCACGAATTTGACTGTTTTATCATAGACAAACATACCGACCTGACGTTTCGTAAACTGTTTTTTTTATTGTAAAAAAAAATATCACATTATTATTTATACATGTCGGACTGAACTCGACTTGTATACGTGAGTGATCCGTTTTATTTCACTATGATTGTAAATTACGTTGGTTTTCAAATTTGAATCATCGAATTCGATATCGAAAAGTCATTACGACATCGAATTCGATGTCGTAATGACTATTACTTTACTACTGGTGGTGGAGGAGGTGCTGGGGCTCGCGCTGTCGGCGAGAAGGCGTCGTCGTGCTGCAATGCTGGTCATTTTCTACGGTTTCTGAACGTATTATAGAGGACTTATGATATGTGTGTAGATAATTTTTTTTGAATATTTAGTGATTTATTATAGGCAGTTTACATAATTAAGCAATTCTAATTTGGACCTCGTAATGCGCCTGTCACAGATCGGTAAAGACTTGCTGCACGCTTCGCTCATCACCATCCAATAGTTCAAACTAGGGTTTAATAAAGTTTTAATTTTGTCAAACAATGTGGTCCAAGCCATAAAATAAAAACCTAGGAGTCGGCACATGTTTTAATTGTGGAGAATTGCATTAAAACAAAGAATGTTAATTTAGTGTAAAGTTTAAAAATAAATTTAACCTGACATAATTTCCTTGGGAGCGCGTCAAGGTTACTTTTCTATTTTCGACTATCATGACATTTAGTCATACCTACTGTTTATTTACTTTGAGTCTATGTGGCATTTGCTTTGATATTTATTTTTTTAGATACCTTTATGTTTTTTCAAAGTGCTTTGTAAAACGTTGTACCTATGTCATGGGTATATTATGTATTGTAATTCTCACTGGTATGTTATAGCTGTAGATCTAAAATGTATATTGTTTTTTATATGTTTTTCTCCAATAAGAATAATATAGAACTAATAAAATAATATACTTAGTAGAATATTTTCCCCAGAGATACATACACATTACAACGAAACCTAACGCCAGAACGTTATCATTTGTTACCATATTCTGCGGCAGAGAATACAAAGTTCATGTTCTACATCAAACAAGTGCGCATGACTGAATTGTTGCCATAAATGGTTGACGTGATATCACAGAGTTTCTGGTAGGCAGGATAGAATACCATACCATGTCTTTGTCTCAGCCATGATGGTACATTTTGACTGGTGTATCTTTATCACATTATAGTCAAGAGCGATGCAAACGGATTCTTTTCAAATTTATAATATGTATTTATAAACCAATATAATAAAAAGTGTTTTCTCTCGAGTGTATTCCATCTTACTTACTCCTTATTCCTGCCGTTAAGCAGCATCAGTACTTGCTCTGCAGTGATCTGGAGTGGAGATTAAGACAGGAGGGGAAATTTCTGGCTCAAGGCATCTTAGCGCTCTAGGTTGGCAAAGCATCTGCCATCCCTCTGGCGATGTGGATGTCTATTTCCAGCGGTGACCATCAAGTGACCCACTCGCTTGCGTTTGCTGTCGTTTTCCTTTAAAAAAAGTCTCAATCGAATTTATGTACAGAATACTAAATTTACTATACACAATTTTTGTCATCATAACTTCATTTTTGTCACGATATAAATTACGTTATTACGATATTCGCTTTAAAATTTAATCGTTAATTCCGCTTTCAATATCCATCACTGAAATGTTTACTTACGATAACATTTTAATCCAGCTTGCCAAGTGTCATCATGACAATCATATTGTTTTTTTTTAATTATTTGTTTGTTTTGAGCCTATAATATTACCTAATCGTCCCCCTGCATGACATCGGGCTTCCTCGTATAATATTATTATGAGAAAGTTAAATTTGTTTTAGTAAGTTCTTTCAAGCTTCCAAATTAAAAACCTATTCGTCACGTATCTAACAACAAATGCTTTTATCTAAATATGATGAGTTTATAAAATCTCATCTAAACAAAACGTGTTAGGGGATCACGAAACTTCTACGAAGGAAAATCCATCTTAAGTTTGAAAGTTCAATAGAAACTTAAACCAAATTATTTTCCAAAGAAAACGAAAGTAACATGTTTTCTCAGTCAATAGGATTTCAAAATAACTAACGACGTACTCGTAGCAAATGACTTCGTGCGACTTGTTGTTGGCAGCTCCAGTCGAATAACCATGTACCTACATAAAGGCTATTTATTGAGTTGGAACACACAAAGAACCCATTGATTAGCTTCTCTGGTACCTGTAACACATTGAAGTATAAAAATCTATTGTCGTGCGGGGCATTCTTTGGTATAATTACGTCGAACAAAGAAAATGTCGATACGCCAATGCTTTCCAATTTGTCTTCGCCATTGTTCGGTTGTGATGGGCCAATTTGTTTCCCCGACGAGTGTTTGGAGCTGTGATCTGCCTCGTCATATTTTCATCGCGCAGTCATAGCGTTATTAGCTGACTGATCGAAAATTAATAAGTCATATGCGATAGCAATCGCTAACAGCTCTATTGGGGATTCGTAGACAACTATGCTTCCGCTCTAGCAAAATCTATTGTGTGAGAGCCTTAGTAGCGTGTACCAATGATATTAAAAGTAAAAATACGTCATATGCTCACAAGACAATCAAATAACATGTTCCGAATATTTTGACACTTGCGGGCAAGTTTGTACCTTATTTGAGAGAGATTGTGGCCAAAGAGGCTACAATTTGTAGCCTTTTCTGCGCTTCATTTTCGGCGTGCTGATGACATATCTACCTCTTTTTTATATGCAATATCATTGGCGTGTACCTTGATAAAGTTTACTTGTGTAAAGCCGAGTTAGACCTACAAGAAAAATCATGCAAGTTTCGTTACAATGCGAGGCCGTAAAGCGAATGTGTTTGAAGTTGGCGATCGAACGCCACAATGTTTTACAACTTGCCCGATTTTTCTTGCAGATCTAAAGTCGGCTTTAGGTAACCGTTGATATTTTAGAGCCTATGAATTGGAGGTGGTGGTTGCAGAAGAAAGGAGAACAAGCTTATAAATCCAAATCAACTCAATATAATCTATTAAATCACAATACAAAGAACAAACATATTAGACACGTATTTTTCTTCTTGCTTAACAGAATCAACTATAGGTCTATTGTTGCTAGGTAACGATGAAGTCCAATATCTCCTCTCAGCAAAGACCTATAAGCTTTGAGATCCTGAGAATTCTGGCTCTTGTAAGTGGCTTTGTAAATATGTCAGCCAGCTGCTCTTCACTGGCTATATCTTGTTAACATTTAGCTCACCGCTAGTAACCAACTCTCTAACGAAGAAGTGCCGTACCCGAATATGCTTAGTCCGTCGATGGAATTCGGGATTTTCAGCTAGCCTTATTGCAGCTTCGTTATCCACTCTTAAGCATGGAATCTTCTTGAGAACAACAAGTTTGTTCAAAAGTCACGACTTTCACGACAGCCATACGGCTTCCCTGGCTGCTTCACTTGCGGCTACAATTTCAGCTTCTGTAGTTGAAATTGCGACACTTGCTTGTCTCTGGCTTAGCCATGTGATCGCTCCTCCCGCGTACATACACAGCACTCCGCTGGTGGATCTTCCAGTGCTAACATCGCCTGCATGGTCAGCATCGCTGTAGCATTCCAAAATGCTTTTCTTGTAATGCTTCTTGTACATGATACCTAGGTCTGGCGTATATTGCAGATATCGCATTATGCGCTTCAGTCGGACACAGTCTGCTTCTTCAGGTTTTTCCAGACTTCGTGAGACTACACTAACTGCATATGCAATGTCAGGTCTAGTGCATACCATCAAGTAAGCTAAGGCTCCAACGATTTGCCTGTAGTTATTCTACATATAACTCATATCCACCTTTTCGCCTGATGTACCATCTTTTACGATCGGAGTAGAAACTGGTTTGCAGGTATCCATTCCGAATCTGCGCGAGATCTTCTGTACATAAGACGTCTGAAATATTTTAATTCCGTCTCCTCTGCTTTCTATCTCTATCCCAAGAAAATAGGAAGCTGGCTTTGTTGTAATCTTGAACCGACCACTAAGCTCCTTTATAAACTCGTCTATCAGCTGCTGACTGGAGCCAGCGACGAGGCCGTCATTTACGTGCAGAGCTGCTATGACTTTTCCATGTCCTTTCTCCCTTATTAAGAGACAAGAATCCGCTTCACTTGTCTTGAAGTCAATTTCTTTGAAGAAATCTAGAATGCACCGGTTCCAGCATCGAGGTGCTTGCTTTAAACCATAAAGACTCTTCCGTAAAAGACAAACTCGACCGGAGCCGTCGTCGTAGCCTTCCGGTTGTTTCATAAAAATCTCTTCATCTAGAGAGCCATACAAAAAGGCAGTCGAGACATCAAACTGTAGCATCGCCATTCCTTCGTTAGCTGCTACACTCAGCACAGAGCGAACAGTCCCCATTTTAGTAATTGGACTAAATGTTTGCTCATAGTCAATGCCTTTTTTCTGATGAAAACCTTTTATGACTAGTCTTGCCTTGTATTTGTCTATGGAGCCATCAGCATTCATCTTTACTCGAAATACCCACTTACATGGTATTGCTTTTCTTCCCTTAGGTAGACTTACAAGCTTCCACGTGTCATTTTCCAGTAGAGAGTTCATCTCACTGTCCATGGCTTCTTCCCATAGATCTTTCTCCGGGCTTCTAATCACATCCTTATGTGACATTGGCTCGTTGTATCCCATTACGGCATTCATGATAAAGTCTTAGAATCGACCTGGTGGGCGTATTGAAGAATGGTCACGAAGTACCATCTGTTCCGTGAAGATATCTTCGTGATCATCATAATCTTGATCTTCATCTATGACATCGTCTAGACCATCAACAACATTATCTTCTACATCATTATCTTCTTCGATAATATTCCCCCCCGATTCAATAGACTGTTCAGGTAGAATGTTCTGAGGATCGTGAAATTTTTCACCAACACTCACATGTCCTTCATCAATGCCAATATCATGATTGTCTATTTCTTCGACCCTTTCTGTATTGGGCACAGCAGGAAGACAATTTTCAATGTCTGTGAGACTCCTTGTAACAGGAACTACTTCAATCTCATTCTGATCGCAGACTGTCTCAATGTCTCGTTCATTCATTGAAGACTCCAGCGTTTTCTCATTAAAAATGACATCTCTGGATCCCACCAGCGAATTTCTCTCTCGGTTCCAAAGTCTGTACCCGTCATCATTGTCGTATCCAATCAACGTGTAGCTTTCTTGTGCAATTTCTTTCTCCTCTGCTTTGGTACATGCGCATAGCAAGGCGAGCCGATCACCCTCAAGTGCTTTATCTGAGGCTTCTTGTTTAGCCAAAGCTCATAAGGCGACTTGTGTTCCACCAAAGTTGGTCCTGTCCTATTTAATATATACACAGCAGTGTTTACCATCTCTGCCCACAAGTTTTGAGGAATCTCTTCATGCGCGTGCATCATAGCTCTAGATTCGACCAGGGTCCGATTTCCCTTTCGCTACATCCATTTTGCCTTTGCTTTGTTCCTGTTTGTTCAAGTAGATCTCGTGCTTTCTTGTTATCGTATTCGCCTCCGTTGTCGCTTAAAAGTTTTTTTACATTATGTCCAGCATTTCTAGCTTCAGACAACATAAATTTCAGCTTTTTAAAGACTTCGGACTTATTTTTCAGGAAATACACATATCTGTATCGTGTAAACTCATCCTAAAACGAAATATCGATATCCCGTTATACTTGAAGGGAAGGGACCACAGACGTCCGAGTGTAAGCGCTCTCCAGGTTTCGTAGCTTTTTCGCGAACACCTAATGGTTGCCTGTGCGCTTTTCCAAAAATACAACCTTCGCATAGTTCTCCACTATTTGACGTCTTTACTCCTAGCTCCTTCTCTATCAATCGTTTGACATGTTTCTTATCTTGATGTTCCATACGCTCATGGTATAGTTGCAGCATATCTCGATGCTCAATCAAGTTGACTGAAACAGCAGGGCGTATGACTTTGCACTCTATCTTGTACAAACCGCCATATCTTTGCCTTGTTCCTGTGAAAACAATCCTGTCATTCATCTTCATGGAACAATTTGTAACCCGCGACTCAAATACGCTCGTAAGGTTTTTGTCCTGTGAACTAAGCACAGAGAAAAGGTTCTTACTAATCTGGGGAACGTACCAAACATCTCTCAAAGAGAGGTTCTCAATGCGTCCTTTAAATTTGGCTTCTAGATGGACTGTGCCTTTACCAACAGAATGAATCACTTTCCCATCCGCCGTAGTTACTGTGTGAGCTTCACCAAAATGTTCAAAGTCTTGAAACAGATCTCTTCCCATAGTGACATGGTGAGTGGCCCCGTTATCCACATACCAATCATCACGATCATTGTCAGAATCTGTTGAACTCACTGTAAGTAACATCATGTTAGAACTTTGAGCTTTGTTTTCCTTCTCCTTTATCCCAGCTCTTGGACAATCCTTTTTGAGATGACCAGGCTCCTTGCAAATAAAGCATTTATACTTTTTCTTTGCTCCTTGATCTCTTAATTGGTCATATCCCTTAGCAACATTTTTATTAATTTTCACATAAAGCGCTGTCTCACTTGATTCAGCATCAGCCATCTTAGCCTTAAGCGCTTTTTCATGTGCACACAACTGGCTCGTAATATTTTCTACTGTCCTTTCCTTCTTTGACATTAACAGCCAATCTATTAAAACACAAGGGTCCCAGCGCTTACAAGCTTATTTCTGAGTTACAAAAGCGCTTAGTTGATGCAACTTGTGACCAAAGGGCTGGCAGTTTACTCTCTCAAAGAATCAGCATCGCTATTCAGCGAGGCAACGCTGCCAGCCTTTTGGGCACTATGCCACGGGGGCCTTATTTAGATTTAATTTAGTTTTAAGTTGTAGTTTATTTAGTTTAAGCTTAGATTTAATGTCATTGTAAATTGCTTTCATTATGTTAAATTAAAATATTATTGTTAAAACACAATACAAAGAACAAACATATTAGACACGTATTTTTCTTCGTGCTTGACAGAATCAACAAACTATAGGTCTATTGTTGCTAGGTAACGATGAAATCCAATACTATGCACACGCATATTATACGCGCAGTAATTCGCGTTTGTAAAACGTGCGAAATGCGCGTCTACTGGATGTTGACGGCGCATTTCCCAGCCGAAATCCTGCGAATAGATCCAAACGCGTATCGTCTGCGCGTATAAAATAAATGCAAAGTCTCTTAATGTGAGGATCGCTCAATTTTAATTTATAAAAACCAATACCAATATATCCGTATAAACCAATATACTTACCCATCGTTGTAATACGGAAAAATTTCACGCTGAAAATGCAATGGTCAACGATTTAAGTGTTTTCACATTTATCATTTATACACGTCAGCGGCTAGTTCTATAGAGGTTTGACCCTCATCAGTGCATCATCGAAGTGTAATCTCCTGGGTCGACTCTTTCAAGGAAATATTACCTGTATAAGGTGTGAAAATAGTTCCTATTCGAACCGAAGTTCGCACTTTTGCAATCAAAAATTCTTCAATCATCTTTTTTTTGGTGATCACGTAATGAAATTTTCTTGAAGGTTTACAATAATTGTGTACGTACAAGTGCTGAACAATTTAGAATAGAATAGAATAATACTATAATGACACTCTTGGAATACAAACGTACATTAATAAAAAAAACCGCATTTACCCGTCGATCTGTCTATTTATACATTATTACAATCTATTTATACATTATAATAAGGCAGAAGAGGTTCGATAATGTGTACATTGAAGATATTTACAAAACCGGGCAAGAGCATGTCGGACACGCCCAGAATAGGGTTCCTAAGCGAAAAAGGCCTGGCATAGATACCTAATTTAAAGGAATTTTCATCACACCTATTCAAAACCAGTGCTAGCAGAGCCCTACTCCTAAGCAAACTGTAATCAGTGCGGGGTCAATTTATATCGGTTTACGACACAGACAAACATAATAAGTTAATCAACTATTACTCCCAAACCTGTAAAGCCTACTTATCTCTGATAGTTTTCCTTTTAAATTTACTATATGCTCTGATTTTTTTCACATTTCCAAATACAACAGTTTCTCTGGTAGAGGGGGGGACACTTGATTCCAACAAAAGTGAGCACTTCAAAGCTAAATATTTCGCACACGAATAACTCTATCGAAAAATTATCTATGAGCACCCCCAGTATTTTTGAAAGACCTATCCAACAATGCCCTACACTATGAGGTGGGCGAGAAATAAAAAAAATCATCCCCACTTTACGTGTGGGGGAGGTACCCAAAAAAAATATTTTTCAAGATTTTATCCAAGCACTTTTTCGGCCTAATTAATATGTACATCTATGCAAAATTACAGCTTTGTAGTACCAACGTATCTGAGCTATGCAGCGGACAGACAGACAGACAGACGGACATGACGAAACTATAAGGGTTCCTTTTTGTCATTTTTGCTTCGGAACCCTGACCCTGAAAAGTGGGACTTATGATCGATAACAGAACCCATTTTGACGATGTAGAGTAGGTGTTGAGGGCTTACGTGGTGATAAAGATTTAGCCAAATCAATCACTGCACACTCCGATAACGACAGCTATATCATTAGCAATTCAACGTAAAAATGTGAAAAAATTTAACGTGATTTCTAAGCATTCGCGGAATCCTCGCGAGCTTTGTCTCACCTCGGTCCATACATCACAGTGTTAGTTATCTGTTCCCGCGACGTTGATGGATGCTCCCCTAAACAAACCAACTGAAAAGCCGTTTGTTTGAAAACTCGAGTATTTACTAAATTAACACGTTTTTGGACAAAAACAATGTTCTCGTGTTTTTTGTTCTTTATTTTTTGGTGGGTATTGGGAGCTTAGTGCATTGGGTGCAGATTTATAGCGCGAAAAAATTGTGGAATGAAAAATTCGACGTGATAAATCATGCCGCTGGCTATCAGGACCAGAAACTGTTAAAACCTTTTTCGTAACAAGATCGAGCTGTTTTTTCGGCAACTGTCTACTAGTAATCAACAAATCAACACGAATGTAATATTTGTTTAATTATGATTCATTGGAAACTTTACCATGAAAATATATTAGACGCTAATTAAACATCAAACTTCACACTTGGAGAAACGAATACATGTACAGGATCGTACAGAAGAAACGTTATTAATTATTTCTTACTGAGTACAAGATTAAATTCACGCAATAAAAATATGTAAAGGCGTATTTTCCATTCAAGAGAATGAGGGCGACATTATTAATATCGTACATACCGCAACATGGTGACATTTTTCACCCTCAAGTGCACATTAAACTGTAAACAAGCCTTGGGCGACGATCTCCTTCCCAGTTATTTTAATAAACGAGGCGACTTTGATACTGTGGGTTTTTGTAGCGCTTATGCAATCGCTTGATGCTTCTCCCTCATGATACTGTGAATTTGCCCTCAACAAATAACTTTTCATTTGCGTATATTCATTTAATTTCACTCAGCTTTTCCAAGGGTAAGCCTTAATAAAGGCTGATCATTTACAATTCCTTTAGATCTACTAATGCAATGAACTTTTTATCTTTATAATTCCAATCACATAAGGAAATGTAAATCTATTGTACAATTTAGTATGCCACAGGAAGCTTAAAATAAAACGACACGAAATTATGTTCATATTTGATAACGATTACTTTTGTGAGCAATAAATGATTTCTCATTTATTAATTTGCCAGTTAAATGGCCTCACCTACATCAAATTAATCCTACAGACATAGATTTCAATCAGTCGGCGAACTAAGTTTATGAAACTCGTAATCTTTCACAATTAGCGTCTTCCGAAGTGAAAGTTTAGCCATTACTGTAATTTTGATCTTACCTCATAGAGTATTTACACGTGTTTAATATCAAATACGCATGTTAATCGGCCTAAATACTTTAACTGATATTAAGATTCACTTATAGGAATGCTATGAAACAGTAATTAGTTTATACCTATGCTTAACATGAAACTACCTTGAGACTCAATCGTAGTGGAATAAACGGACTGTATTATGTACGGCGTCAGCGGTTAGTATAGACAAACCTTTACAGTGTGACGTGATCAGTGTAGTGTACTACCCTACATTTGATAATCATAAAAATTACAATGAAAACGAGGGTAGTTGGGCGCCACTGTCAGCTGCGCCTAGTAGTCGTTAAATTATACATACCTACACTAATAACTTATTGACATTACAACATAATTAATTTAATTGGAATTGTTATGAACGTAATAATTTAATTTGTATTGTATTCTAGTTTGTAATATATACTTATCCAAATTAAACATAACATTAAGATAATTTCCAAGTAATTTTTGGTATTAATTTGTTTTGTGGCTTTATACTGTTGTAGGGAGATAATTCGTTAAAATAGAGTAAGCACGTGAATAACGCGACCAAATATAAATCGCCGCTTTATTTCTATGAAACATCGGAAACTCATCAATCATTGTTCGCTGAAAAATGAACTGAGTCATGAAAATTTACGAGTGAGGAATTATTAGGGCGTCGCATGTCGTAAACACCATTATATTACACAAACATAATGTATGTTTTGATTTTGATGTTGGAATCCTAAGCAAAAAGCTGCAAAAAATCTGAGAGGATTTTTTTCGCCTGCTATTGTTACGAGTATACACCCAGATTGACAAACGAATACTTTTCATGTTGTTCATGGACATTGGACTAAGAAAGCCATGACGTGTATTGTCTCGTTTTTTCATATAATGATCTGACTGGTGTGAAATTCTGCTAATGGGCTACTACAAACAAGGCGTTGGTGCCGGCGTGACTTGGACCAATGCCAGCTTGTGTTGGGCATCTGCCAATTGAATCCTCTTGTTTTAATCCAAAGGGTATGACCATTGGAAATGTCATTTACTTAGATCAATCATAACATTGTAGGCATCAAGCAGATTAAGTGTCGCAACTTCACAAAAGTTGCTACATAATGGAACGTTAAATTAGTTTAGGTAGTTTCCATATAATTCTCTGTAATTTCATTACATTTTGTGCTTCCCCTCTATGAGGCAAAGTAGAAGTTAATTGGTATAGCATTCTAGAGGTTTCTTGAAATATGGAACAGTTTTCAAAGGAATTAACAAACCTTAACTAGCAGCCACGGTTGAAAGCTCACCGCTGGTTCTTTGGTGAACTATTAGCAACCACGGAGATTTTGGTACAATGGCTTTTTTAATGATTAAATGCAAATACTGGCAAAGGAACATGCAAGAAGGAAAAGAAGGCTAGATTAATAGTGATATAAACGGATACCGACCCTGTTTATTTTACTTTGATTGAATATCACGGTGGTTTTATATTAATAAAGGCTAGGTAAATAGTTTATAATTATGTTTGGTATAATAAAATGTTCAGCTTTCTTTTCTCATCATACTTAATGGAAAAACTAGAAAATGTAAGATTTTTTCATTACCAAACCAAACATACCAAAAATATACGGTATTCTAATTTATTTGTAAAACTTAGAGTAGCGAGAGACTCTGTTCTAGTAAGAATAAACGTAAGATTGAGACGTTGCTTCCCATAAGCAATGCAGGCTTAACTTTAAATGCAGTTACCAATGCAGTGGTAAGTTCGGTTTTCAGTACATAAATAAATTATCTTCAAATAAACTTATTCAGAATTAAAGCGATTGGGCTATAGTTCCCACGCGGGCCCAGTGCAGATTGGGAACTTCACACAGATAATCGAATTGCTTCGCAGGTGTGTGCAGGTTTCCTCACGATGTTTTCCTTCACCGAAAAGCTCATGATAAGTTACAAATGTAATTCCGCACATAAATTACGAAAAACTCAGAGATGCGAGCTCAACTATAGCCCAATCCCTCTAATTCTGAGAGGAGGCCTGTGCCCAGCAGTGGGACGTAAAAAAGGCTGGTGATGTTGATGATGATGAAACTTGTTCAAGGTGTTAGAGCTGTTAGTGTTTTGTACTAGAGCTTATTACTAGTACAATGAGGAGGAGGAGCACAGAACTGTATCGGGATAGAAGAAAATAATAAGTATGTTCTTACCTCGCGTGCCGAAAAAAAGGGCTGTGAACCTCATTACGCGTTTCAGATCCCGACCGCAGTCGTCTTTCAGCGTGCGACGTCAGGATTTAAAAACAAATACCTTGTCTTTCAATAATTAACTGTTGGAGCGGTTAATAGAAGCATTTTCTCACTAAATACACTACTGACTGCAAAATACTCACGAAAAATTTAGCACGCTCGGTTCCCATCCAATCTTTCCTTCTATCGCAGTATAGTTCTGCGAGGAGGAGTTACGTTTCTTGTTTCCACGCATGACATATTACGCTCTCGAGATCAACTTTATTTAATTATATGACAAAGAAATACACTTTTGTCATTTGATAAGGGTTTCAACCTAATGAGTTTTGGTCTCCCATGATGATCAGACCTTCGTCATAATGTATTAAACAAGTATTATATCAGATAGTAAAAGGATAGGGTGCCCCCAGTTTGACTTGACAGATTAATTAGAATTTTAATTTAATAACTGGCATCCGCTAACTTAGGGCAAGTTTAATAAAATCGCCGCTTCAATGTCTAACACATTCCGTAACGAGCGCAAAAAGGTTACGCAAACATATCAAAAACATTTTGCTTGCGCAGAACTTTTTGCGCCAGCGTTTTAGAAAACGCGTCTCATAACGCAAAGTGATAGATTAAAACAAACGTTGAAATGTTGCATGACGTGATTTTAGAAATGTGTACGTATTGTACGTATGGTGCTTTGTTTGGTCATTCTGTGAACAGTTCAAACTGGCATTATTATTGTTTATTATAATAAATTGAAATGGAATATAATTGTCGTCATCATTATCATCATGTCAGCCGCAAGACGTCCACTGCTGGATATAGGCCTTCCCTTAGGCTCTCCACTCAGACCGGTCTTGTGCTTGGATAATTGTCAGCAAAGGAGAAATGCTGTCTGCATTTAATTTAATTTAGAATTTAGGGTATTTAAGTATGTATTTAGGCTTAGGCTTTGCCTTGTTTTTAAGTAGGTCAATTGGTGTCAAATTGTCAAACGATATTTTATTTATGTATTTACTTGATTCTTATAAAATTTTAGTTTTGGGGGCTCTGATTGATAATGCTTGTCCACATGCGTTATAACTGGAGTTTGCTGATGGTCACTGTCTTGATGCTAGGATTTGACTGCCTTTTGAGGGTTTTAAGTTTAGAATTTGAGCGGAGCGGTGATGGTGACGTTAGCTCCTGCCGCCTCTGTACTCGTATATTGCTTTTGAAAAGTATTAAAATAATTACAAAACAATTAACCATTGTATAAAACATCTTATGTAATAAGTTGAAAGCACAGAACAATAATAATGCTAGTGTGGAAAGCTGGTGTAAAGTGTACTTACATAATACGGGTTTACCTAATCTCTCTCTTACTAAAGTGATTGCTCTAAGTTAGCTCTACATCGTATAATGTACAAGATCAAACTACAAAAATAGACCATGAATAATTTAATTCTTATAAACTAAAAACATTAATAACGTACACAGAAAACATCACACTTCGTTATACCTATTTAAGTTCGGCAGTAAACACGAACTTGAGTTATGACTGTCGCCAAAATGCACCTCATCTGTTAAATAAGTTCCTCGCTATCTTTAAAGTTGTTCCGATTCCTTAGAAATGACACAAACATTCTTATTAGAGGATCTTTTGCAAAGTTTAGTAATGAAACCCAAGGGCCCAATTTATGAAAGTGTATTCACAAAGCAAGTGGTTGCCAGTAGGAAAAGTAGGGCTCCAAGTTATATTGCTCGACTCGGTGCAATGATATGCCAGCCGCAAGCGGCACGGGCGGAATGCACGAACTATGCGAAAATGCCTCGTGGAATTTCTTCGCCTCGAGGAGGGATATTTTAAGTATAAAAATGTCTTTGCATCTTCCTTGAATAATTCTCGTATACGCGAAGTTTCACGCAAATGCAGTGCTCCTTGTTAACATTGCAAATAAGAAGTTTAGATGATTTATGGTATCACTAAAACTTGTATGTTCAATTTAAAATAAGTTCGTAATAAAGAGAGCGTTTGACTGGATGATTTATTATCTTCTTTTATTTTTTAGTTAAAACAAACCGCTAATAGATAATCCATGTCAGAATAATACGATTATAATTTCACTCTTTCGTTGGATAAACAATAAAGGTCCGTAGTATATTTTTAGCAATATCCGAACTCTTATTATCTTTTACCGAAAGGGGCCTATCAGGAGCCCACTTTTTGTTATTGAATATCAATATCTTGAAGATATTATTAATTTAGATTATTATTCAATTTAGGTGACTACATTTAAGCCTCGAATTTAATTGAAATTGAAACGAACACGAAAATGTTATTAAGTACTTATAGGGCGACGAATTCTAAGAGAGTGAATTAATTTTCAATTACTACGGAGAATAAAGACAATTATTGAAACGAACCGTTGTGTATGAAGTAAAGCGATTCTAATTTTTGGTGTCAAATGGATCTGACATTTATTTCAAGAAAAATATGCAAGAAGCATTAAAAAATTATGAAAATTAACTCACTTACCTACTTTACTCCATTTCTGACTGCATTACTTGTGATTTTTTTTTAAGTCATGGCAAATGTAATTTTGCATTTTTTAAGAGGCGGAGTTGCGCTCCCGGGCTTGAACTCCTAACCCCCTTCTTAATAGCTCGTAGGTTAAACAGTTTGGATATCACGGCTTTGTGCTCGTATTGTTATAATGATACTTACAGCAAATTTTCTAAGCTCAAAAGAAGGAAGAAATATTTAGCTATTCACAGTTGATCACGGCTTTATGTTTTTAAAATTAGACCTGCTGAAGTCATTATGTGGTTATTGGATAAAATAAGTATTTAATCAATCCATTACAAAACCCGTGCTTCCTTAAATCAGTCAAACCCTAGTAAGACAGGAAGTACCAACAACCTCCTGTGTTAAGCAGCACAAGCCTGAAGAAACAAAAATTAAAACTAAAAGAGTAACGGCAAAACGTACGCATAAAACTAATGTTAGACTATCAAGTTAAACGAGTATACACCATACCCACAAAAAAGGTTGACAAAAGTGCATTGCGAAGAGAAAAGTTCACTTGCATTTTACAACGGAAGCATAGCAGCCCACAGAGCGATCAACGTGGTTAATTTATGACGTAAACAGTGGCGATTTCCCGAGAACGCGTTTTACCAGTTTTGCAGAACAAAAGCACTAAATTGCCTCGGGCAACAAACGTAAAGTATTGTACGGGGAGCTAGCGCCCTAACCGCTTTCATCAAAAGCGAACCCCGCAAACGAATTGTAAAATAAACTTGTAACGGTCTCCCGGTGCGTTGACTGTTGTGAAGGATAGTGACAGGATGGCGATTGGTCTCGGTTGGTGGCATGCATTGTGCAAAATTTTATTTTGTGGCTCTACTGTTTTATTATTGACGTGCAAACAAGAAGCAATGACACTAGTGGCTCTGTGCCACCTCAAGAGCTCAATTTTGATTTTTTTTCGTTTTTTTTTTATCCAAAACCGACATAAAAAAACTATGTACCTACCTATAATAATTATCGAACTTGATCAGAAACTTTCATGAGAATCGGTTAAGAAATGCGTCCTGTTGAGGAGAACAGCCGGATATACAAGTGCATTTTTGTCTAATCTGAAACGGAGACGCTTCGCTCGCTCTTTAAATAATGTTATCCCCGGAATTTATAAAGTAGCAAGCACTATTTCAATCTTAGGCACTTCAATAATTATAATTCTCAACTTAAAATATTAATTTGATAAACTAGTTACGTAATTTATAATATCTGTCCGTCTAGCACGCGGCCCGTTTTCTCGCTTGTCAAACAGTGCGTCCCTTTCTTTTACTGATTGAATCAGTGAGCACATTGAGTGACAAGCGACAAAATGGCGCCCGTGCTAGTCCCCCTGATGGGGAGATAAAGCTAGTGCTCCCACGTAATAATGATAAGCTGAAGATATATACAACAGTGAACTATTTTTGAGTCTGGGTTTCATAGACAGTACAATCTGCCCCTAAATTCTGAAAGCGTATTTTTCTTTACGAGAATTTTATTATTTGGTTGAATGAAGTCTTCCATTTAATTATGAAAAGAAAACGAAAACGTTTTTAACATTCCACTTTTATTTAAAATGCCAGTTTTTAAGGTATGTTTTATTTATATTTTTTTAGTAATTATACTGATCTGTATTACAATCAGAAAGATTTACACTTAAAGTTCGCTTAAAACACTACCATATATGTACTATAGTTTCAATTCAATGCTAGGTTAAAATGTTATTGAAGTCACTGCGTCAAAGTCAATGTCAAACTCTACACTTTAAAACGTGTTTTGAACTTAACTTTCAACATAAATTCATAAACTTTTCTTTAGAGCTGCACACGTCGAGGTTTTGTTTCTACACTTTGTTATGAATTTACATTCTGTATTATCCTCAAAACATCGTAAAAAGTACTCTTAGCATTTTGCTTTCTCCTAGATCGTTACAGAATAAATATTTTTGTTCAAAGTTATAAACCAGGTCGTGATCCAACTTATCTTTATACTTGCGTAATAATGTTATCGGATGCTTTCGCTCCGAGCGAGGTCTTAACAGAACGCACTTACGCCAGTCAATGAGACTACGTTAAGTCGTTAATGCCTTTTCTTTTAAAACAAAAGTTGTTCCTAACTTACTTAAAACATAAAATCCCCTAACTCCAGCTTAAGTACGAATATCGGCATCTAAATTATCTAATTACTCACAAAGGCGAAATGAGGATTTGAATTAGGTAGATGGTCGAGTTTCAAATGAATTTGGTCGATTATTGGAAATCGCTCCCGGACGAGTATTCCGCCGATTTGTTTGCGAACTTTTTAATTCCTCGCAGAACGATGAATTACTGTCAGAGTGAGGTGAGGCGGTGTTTAAGTGTACCTAGGTATAACGAAATTACCCCTCCAATATTGTTTTCCGCCTCGCTGGGCTGTAGGTGTAATGAAATGGCCAATTTTTATTGTAGCCTGTTTAACGGCCTGTTTTGTTTTCGATGGTTTTTTTTTTTGCTGTTACCGAGGACTCTAATTAGAATTGGGAAAACAGTTTATTGTGCTGCAATGCTGCGTGAAATGAGCTTGAATATGTTTAGTCAATTAATTACGAGAATTAGAGCTACTGTAAATCGAAGCCTTTATAAAAAAATTCAGTCCGTCCGTCTGGAACGCTACCACCATCTTACTCGCTAATCCTGCCGTTGCAGCATAGCTTGCACTGTTGTGTTCTCGTATGGAGGGTCAGACAGACGAGGAAATCACAGGCAAAGAAGGCATTTTATCTTAGCCCTCTAGGTTGGCAACGCATCTGCAAACCCCTCAGGTGCGCACTTGCTCGTTTGCCTTCCTTAACATATAAAAAAGGTCCTGAGCTGTATTTTTATTATTTGTGTAATATTAACGACCAGGCATGGCTTTACTCGCAGTATTGCACAATATTATAATAAACCTTAGGAAAAGATTATAAATATTTATGTATGGTCAGTGTTATGGAAATACTAATAAGTACCTACAATCTGTTTCTTAATTTCTACGTTGTTCAATAAATATTTATTAAAAACGAAAAACCTGTATTTTTGTAATGTTTGTATCTTCCATAACATAAGAAATAAAATGGTGATAAATTGAGACTTAAACGTTTTTATACGATTGTCAAATGTAAGTGAAAAAAAACTACTCTCGTTAAGCATTTACCTAAATAAATTAAGGACGCAATCTAGTCTATCAAAGTTATTGTCCTGGCTATTTCCGGTTAAATTCCATTAGTACTTCTTTGACAGTCCCTGTGGACCATCCCCGTTATTAAAATAAAATAAGCTCAAACAACTTTATTCGGGGCTTCCCGAAGAAAATCTGGTTTAAGTACTTAAGCAATTACTACAGCCAGAATTTTTAATCTTCTCATTATGACCAAGAGCCTTCCGAGATTATGAGAGGAAATTATGAGATTGAGTGCACGACACAAGGTAAGTACGTTACTTGAAATATTTAAATTAATTGAATCGTTTTTGTTAATGAACATCGCTAAAACAAACCCTAACTTAGACAGAAAATGTCTCAAACATTAATTTCAGCGAACTAAAATCAATTTTGAATACGGTTTTTAAATCGGTTGTGGCTGGTATTCTACCGAATACGGACAACCATACCGTACAAAACCAAAGGTCCTTTGCCAATGTCTTATCCGATCTCGACATTATCGGAATCATCGCACCGATCGATGGGGCCATTATTATCCCAAAAAGTCAAATGAATTAGAATGTGGGTCTGATACACAAACAATGTACTGTTGTAAACATTGTTTTATTAAGATGACAAAAGCAACCGATTAGACTGCGAAAGCTTTGTAGCATTTGATATTGTGGGTGTATTGTAATGTACTTCCGTGAATGAAATGTTACCTGACACCTACAGAGCTGTGAGACATAAATACAAGCCAACCTATTTCACCTGGGACCGGGCTGGGCGGTAAACAAAAAGCATCTTGACGTCTTGAATTCCGATCATCTCTCTTTTATTTCTTACGCAGTTTTTATAGTTGCATAATCACTATCCACAATCTCGTAGCGTACTTTTTCAATAAAAAATCAAAGCAATGTTGAAGCTACGAAGTTATCATAAGAATTAATAATTAACATTAAATAAAGAAGTAATTTCTATGGTAAAGAAAAATTGTGTATAAAACAAAAGAAGGAAATGACTACGGAGACAATGACCCCTATTTTAGCGTATCAACATAATGAGAGTCGGATTTTTCGGGTCACGAAGCAAATATAAACTCTGAGTAACTTATTGTATCTTTGCGTCCAGAACCAATTATAATATAGCGACGGTCCTTTTATTTAATCACAGACAAGGCTTAGGAGTTGGTATAAAAAGCTAAAAGAAAATTATTGTTACTTACGATAATAATATAATATTAGAAGACACTTATGAGCGTACTCCCCCTAGAAGTTAGGTATTTGACGGTGGACGTTGTCCCTCATAAATAGGGATGTTTCTAGGGTAAAAAAACCTGATTATTCTGTATTATTCAATGTACAGATTAATGATAATATGGCATCCTGATTAGTCCCAAATGAAACGGGTCAACAGTCACTTACATTATGGCGGCGATCAAAGAGCGGTAATTTAAAACTCTTAATAATTGCCCTTTCCTTTTATTACGTTAAGCGTTCATCAAACAAAATTAAAGCCGTTCATTAATACTAATTACTGGGAAAACGACTGCTGTTAATATTTACAAAAGCGTTCCAATCTGCGGAGGAACTTCTGAAACAACTACAAATCGAATTACTCGCCTTATGCAACAGTTTCTAAGAGGGAGAAAAGATGTTTCCTACAACAGTTTTAATTAATGACTGGTTCACAATATCCGGAAATTTATACAACGAATAAGGCCCAAACTGTCTGTCTCTTTCCTACTAAAGTATAAATGCCAGTTTAGAGTGAAACAGCAATAGTCACGCTTAAATCTGTTACTGAAAATCTCTTCGAGGAGGTGTCGGTTAGAAATTTAAGTCCAGATCACAAGGGTTTATTACACCCAGTATTATACCACTGGAGCTTTAAAGCTTCTGTTCATTGAAAACTGTTTTCCTGTTTTAGTTAAAGATTAAAATGTTTTCTGTTAAACTGATATGCTTCGGACTTTATACAAAACACTACAATACAAATAATGTAATGAGCACCACAAAACAGTACAATTTAATTAAAAAAAAGCATGTAAGGTAGACAATAGGCAATACAATTGATTTATTGAATCAGAAGTTACTTTGTGGAGGTCCAAATTTATGAACCAAAATCAATTACTTTGCTCACCCGAGACTACAAGTGTAAAATAGTCATATTCTTTTTTTATACGACGAGGAAGGCAAACGAGCAGTAGGTCACCTGATGTAAGTGATCACCACTGCCCATGGACACCGGCAACCCCGGGGGGGTTTGCAAATGCGTTGCCAACCCAGAGAGCTAAGATGAAATGCTTAGCGGCAGGATAAGCGAGTAAGATGGTGATAGCGATCCGGACGGACCTCGCACAAGGCAGATCTGTGCGGCAAATGTATGTTTCTATGCAACACCTCCGCCTCCATGGCTACACGAATCAACACATGCCACACAGGCCCAACTATGCTGACGCGTTTCGGCACTCTCCACGAGGCCATCAACGAAGCACTAAAATAACCGTTCAACACGCACAGATATTACTATTTTACACTTGTGGCCGCGAGTGAGTAAAGTTATTGCTTTTAGTTCATAAATACATTATTGATCTTGTTTTTCTTTAAATACTTCGCTATAGTTATTTGTTATACAAGGGTGCAAAGTTGTATTATACCCGCGAGTGTGGAATTGAAACACAAGCAAGCGAAAGGGTTCTAGAGTTGAACCACGAGCGAAGCGAGTGGTTCTAAAAATAGAATCCTGAGCGTAACGAGTGCTTCAACACACGAGAAGTAAAATACATTTGCACCCATGTGTAATACAAAACTTTTCACCTCACTTTAGCGAGGAAAGCGCAACATGCAAAAAAACATCTCATAAAAATTAATCTTCATCCTGGAATCACAATTTTTTTTACGATAATGATATTTTAAGGTCTATCACTTAAAATCATTAAATAAAGCAAAACTTGGTATTTATAAAATTCTCAAACCATTTATCAATTATTTAATGATAATTAATATCGAACAAACCATTATTATGAGCGTTTTACGTTTTGTTATCTGTCAAAAGCTACTTAAGCACGCTCCACTCCAAGGTCAAATTACTTTCCCCACTAGTGGATAAAACGCGATTTTACCCGCTTGTATTAAAGGATAAAATACGGCTTTCCGAGGTAGTGAGGGGAAAAAGTATTGAATCAGCTCTCCTTAAAATATGCCACCGATGTCACCACGTCCTTATCCAGTTGGCATTATATGTTATATTTAGCAGTAAATAGGTTCGACTCAAGAAAGGGTTATAAGTTTGACCTATAATAATAAATATTTGTGTCTGTGGCACTATAGTTCCCAAACAGATGAGACGATTTTGATGCGGTTTTTGTAGCTTGAAAACTAACGTGGTGAAAATAGTTCTTAGATATAATTCATGAAGATCTATCCGTTCAAGTGTTTGAAAACCATTGGCCTACTTGGCGAAGGAATTTCACCTTAATTACCTATTTCCTAGATTTGAAATTCGGTGTACAGTTACCTCGGTGGTATTTCCATGGCATGGTAATCTTGCCTGCTGCAGCATCAAGTACTCTATTCATCAGGAATACGAAACTCCTCAGCAACTTACAGCAGATAATACAGTATGTGGGCTCATTAGCCCATGAGGCCGTATGGGGAGGGGGGTCTCAATGAGTAGTTGTTAGACAGCTAATAATCGGGGCTAATAATTGATACAGTTAAGTTAGGGTAGCATAACTTAAAGAGGCAGCGGAATAGGATAGTGAGGAAGACGGAAGATTAATCGGAAGCTCTTCGTTTCACACCTTTGCAAGTAATGTTTAAGATACAGGAAAAAACAAAAGCCAAGCGGTAATTTGGAATTTTAAATTTAGATCGAATTGCAAGCGGTCAGTTGCGCGCCAAAGAGATTGGCCATGTTACAAACATGATGCAATCAGATTTGAACACACGAATTTAGATTTATTTGCATGACAGTGTAAATAAATCAGCCAAGTAAAGGACCTGCCAATACTTTCATATTTTAAGTTTTGGTGTTTTTTTGTGTCGTGGTTTAATAAAAAAATTACCTTTAAAAATGAGGACACCCAATTTTATTGCTCTTTGATATTTTATATGCATATTTTATCACACTTCTGGGACACATAGCAAAGTCGCTAACACACATAATTGTGCCTATTGCCCTCCCACTATCAAATAAACAAGCCCAGGTAATACTCGTAGGCTACGCTACCTCTGCTCGTTTACCTCTAATAATACGAGGTCGATAAGTCGTCCGTCAAACACGTTTGCTCTTGACATGAGTTCCACATTCCCGTGATGGTTTATTCATGGGCCCGTGTGCTCGAGCCTGGGAGCAGAGCTATGGATTGTTCTAGATACCTACACAATAAAAAATCTTAACAAAAAATGTTAAACCGCCTTAAGAAAACATAAAATAATCCTCTGAAGCTATCATGCAGCTTTATGGCCTAGCACGAATATGAGTCTGTACGGTGCGAGTGGAATATTATTTGAATGAAGCACTGACTCCATATTTGTGCTAGGCCATAAAACTGATAGCTAGAAGATTATTTTGTTTTTTATTTTTGCCAATTTTTTTTTTAAAGATTTACCGTCCCACTCTCCTATAGGTACTCTTTCGAATAAAAACAAATCGAAAATGACGAACAAATCGGTGAACATACAAAAAAAATACATTATTGTGGAAAGTAGAACCTCCTCCTTTTTTGAAGTCTGTTAAAAATATATAGTAGACACATTTGCACAAAAAGTACAGGCCGACAGCTGAGGTTGGTTTTCCAATGATAATAAATCGGTTTTTAAGCTGCCCTAAGCCGTTTTTGGGAGAGTCGTATTTGCTTTTCACGAGACGTTTTTGTCTTCGCAAGTCATTAGTTTTCAAGCGTTGATTTGTCATCAACAAGGCTAGGCTGTTGCCCGTGACTTCGATTGGTAGAATTCGTTTATCGCTGTCCATGCGGGAACTATGCATTTTTATGTCACCCTCAACTCGAGCCCTACCCAAGAAAATAAAACCAATTTCATTTTTGTGTTTCAAAAAAAACTGACAAATCGACAAACATCCTTTACAATACCTTAGCTTTAGCCTTAGCCTTACCTAATTTCGTGGCTGAAATGCAAGTATCATTCTAAAATTTTCAGTCAATTTCACCATACTTGCCTTTTTGTTAACAGTATTTTGTTGTCACAAACTTTATACACATTGGGTAAGTATCAAATTACGAGCAAATTTGCCAACATCATCCGTGAAGTTAAATTTTTGTAAAATCAAATGACCACTAAACCAGGCTATTTACGTCCGATTGCTGGGCACAGGCCTCCTCTCAGAATGAGAGGGCTTCGGCTAGACCCCAGATAAGCCCAGTGCGGATCGGAAACTTCTCACCATTGAATTGCTTGGCACGAGTGTGCAGGTCTCTTTTTCCTCTCGATGTTTTCCTTCACCGAGGATCTCATCATAAATTACAAACGTAATTTCGCCCATAAATTCCTATAAACTTAAAGGTGCGACCCGGGGCTTGAACCAACGACCTTCTGCTTGAGAGGTCTTAGCTCAAACTATTAGGCTACCACGGCTTTTTCACCACAGTTTATCCACTACAACTTCCTCAGCATTCAATCCAAACGCACTATTTCCAAGCTGTCTCGGTTCAATACGTGTTGTCAATTTATCGGAATGTATCTACCTCGTGAACATTATGGGGGCCATAAAATACTCTAAGGTGTTCAGTGTATAGTGCGCTCGCTGTCTTGGGCGGGGCTCACTTTACAATAGAACCTCGGGTAGCCTTATTGTGTTATTCGGCTGGCTAGCCTGCACTATCTCGCCATAACACGAGTGGGAGGTTTTCACAACGTATTAATTAAACTATGATTTTTTCTTGAGGGAATTGAAACTAAAACTCAGTTGCACGACAAAAAATATAACTACGAGTATTATTAATTACTGTCCTATGTATTCTTGTTTCAGTAAGTATTTAAAGTTTAATGATAAATTTTAACGGGCAAACCGTGAAAATAAAAAAAAATTGAGAATAATACAAAAAAATAGTCTATTTAGATTATAACTACGAGTATCGTCTCATCAACATCATTCCTGATCATGATCAGTCTCGCTTTGGAAGTATTTATTTTTAGTAACAAGAATGTACAAAACATAACTTAAAATTGAACTAGTTACCTAGACTTTACGAACATGATCAGTAATTGTAAAAAAAATACTTAACGTAAACGGAAGCAAAGTTTAATCTCTATAAATCCCCCGGAGGTTAAGGAAATTGGCGAAACCTTCAACACGACGTTTATGCTAAACAGTTAAACATCGCTGCTAATTTTGGTTGCATCGTGGAGCTACGAATATTTATGACGTTATTTTAAAATAAGTACATTATTACGTAGCCTTATGGTTCACAGTTTTACTTGCGGCATAGATAATAGCATGTTTGTTTGTAACAATGTCTAGAAACTCTAAAAAATGAATAAAAGCTGTAAGAGATTGTTAGGTAAACTCTTCTATAGTAAGTGGACTTGTAAGGGAAAACCACGACTACTTTAAGTATACTTAACGTAAACGTCCCAATAATTGACAAGTTACTTCAACAACACAGCTATTAAGTAGGTACAGTTTTCGCTCTTAATTAAGACTGAATGTGCTAACTATCTTTCCTTCTTTCCTCTTTCCTTTTTTTGTGACATCTGCTCCCAATCCGCACTGGGCCCGCATGAGAACTATAGCCCATTCCGAGCCCTCTCATTTTAAACGGAGACCTGTGCCCAGCAGTAGGACGTAAAAATAAGCCTGGTCAGGATAATAATGGTGACGATTGGGGCAGTGTCGGGCACTGAGACAGTTACCTTTATCGTTTTACTATGTGCATGAGATGTCTCACGAGTTTTATACATTGAAATAAAATAAATTCACCGAAACGGTAAAGATTCAATAACTTTAAAAATCCAAAAATTCGGGTCCCGTGCGCTACGGTTTTAACCAATCATTCACTGCTGCTATTTGGTATTATAAAATGTCACACTTTTTTCCGTAAAATAAATACTACACATGAGCTCATAGCACATAACATACTTCATCCTCGCTTAGTCTCATAAAACTGTTCATCACGACGTTTAACATTCGACGTACGCCAACTGCACTGGGGATAAGGCCGTGAGCTTAATATTATATTGTCTAGATTGTATCCTAGGACTGGTCCCTTGGGTACGAGACGTGCACAGCAGATTTTAGGAAATACTTTCAACATGGTAGAGACTTCGTACTGTCAGGGAACACTGTAACACGTTCAGTAACAACGCCCGGGGTACGGTTTGAACCCGGCACGTAAGCAACTAACGTGCATTTTCCTGAAATATTCTTCCTTGGTTAACGTGTTTATGGCATAAAGTTAGGGCAAACATAATCTATTTAAGCGTGATCAGGGTCTTCCATTTTTCTTAAATTTGGATTATGATGCAGTGTATTTTGGATACAGACGTTTGTTAAATCGTGGTTTAGACAGGTTTAAGCTTGAATGTGCGTTAAATTATCTCACGTAACTCAAAGGTGTTCAAACTGCATGGAGCTTATGTAACCGTACCTACCTAATTAACAATGACTGCGTTTCTCTTGTGGTCGCCGAACACTAAATAAAATCAAATTAGCCGATTGCCTTTGACGAGCGCCGTGTTTGCTGAAGTCCTCCGCCAAACCGAGCAAATTGTGGTATTATTTGTTGTGTACAAGGACTTTGTTCGCTTAACTTTTTGTCTGTAACTTGAAACTTTCCAAGCAAATAGTAGTTTAAGAATTAAAATGAATGTTGAACAGAATTAGGTAAGTAACAGTGTCAGAAACTCTGCCACGGATTGGCGTATGTTTAAGTATTTAATTAGATGAAGTTTCTGTGCTCCCGGAATGAGCGTTCTGCGGTATCTTTTACGATGTATACGACTTTAGTTATAAAACTGCGCGACTAAATTATAATGAAATGTTGGCTATGTTAATTAAGCTAGTAAAGACTCAAAGCTCTCTTAGATACAACGTTAAACATTTACAATCTAGGAATATATTTATTCACAAATAGACTGTGGCGTTTAAACTTTATATTTTAATTTCCTATTAATATCAAATAGAAGTTTTGTGATTTTTAAAGCTTTACCGGCTCATTATAATACCTAGTTTTGTTAAATATTTTACTTATATCAAATAAAAAAAAACAATTCAGATACCACATCCAATATTAATATTCATTCTCACAACATGAAGTTGAAAATCATGCACATGAATTTGCGTCAATGTTTGTTTTAAAGCATGCATTAAGTGAATGTATTGAATGAAGTTGTGACTTACCTGTAAGGCAAGCGCAGGCGTCGTGTAACTTGCGAACTTGCAAGCGCGCAACTTCGGCCAAACTGTAAATTAAGATTAGAAGTAACCTGCTGCTTGGAACTCGCTGGAAAATATTTGCCGTCTACAAAGCGGGTGTTTCTTGGCGAGCGCTTTGTAAACTATTCGGTTTAAAGATAAGGATCACTTTCCAAGGAATGTAGTTTTGTATTGATGCCTTCAAAGTTTCGCTTCGGACGGGATACCTTTTAAAGAAATAAGTATAACGTTTTTTTTATTTTCTTTCCTGGTATTGGTTTATTCAGCGGGCGGTGAGGCTAGTTGGACTTTCATCGGCTCCGTAAAATTCGGTTTTAGAAAAAGTTGAATTCAACTTTTTCTTAGGTACCTACTATATTTTCTGCTTCAATCTTTTTCCGGACAGTTAGCGTACTAGGCTTAGTCTAAAACTACGGCCCCGCAAATAAAGGTTCATCGACATATGTTACATAGTAAAAGAATGGCTACATTTAGTTTAGAGTGACAAATAGTTTGAGTATGATCCAATTCCTCCTACATATTACTTTGATAACTCATATGAAACATTCCTAGAGCGTAAATCAATAGATCTTCTAGGAAACTTCATAAACAATTAATTTAATTGTATTCAATTTATACACGAGGCGATATAATTGAATGAGTTTGTTATTAAGTTGGATGGTAATAATATTATGTGAATTCTGCGTCTAACGCAGGGTTAGTTAGCGATGGTTAAGTTTGATAATAAATCTCTTTGATTCACTGGCGTGCCGCGACCTCAAGCCTTGGTGTTATTGGAGATGCGTGTAGCAATATTTTGGTTAATTGCTGTAACAATCTTATTTAATAATGTCATAGTCTGAATATCAAGTGAATTGTATTTTTTTACGTACCACAGGTCAACGAATAGACATATGATTTCGTGCTCCTATAGGTAGGCGTTGTTGAAGGCTAGCTTCATTGAAAGAAGATAATACAAATTAATAGACAAAGGAAATAATAATAACTCTTACTTAGAGGAAAAGACTAAAAAGAATTGCATCAACACGAATCTCTTAAATATTGAATGGATGGCACTGGCACTGAAATATTACAGTAAATCGCAGTCACAAAGCTCAGTGCGTTTTTAGTAAATTTTATATTCAATGAAAGGCAAAGTTGCAGTTTTGCATAAGGTCATACATATGCATGAAGAGCCATGACAGGCATGGAGGCGCCCGGTGCATGTAAATTCAATGGGCGAATTGCCGGGCAGAAATAACACAGTAGAAAATAGAGCTGTGACAAATCCGTTGTATATTTACAACATGATGACTGATTTCTCGCTTCCCTGATTACGTAAAGTTTTAATGCATTCGGAATTAAAACGCATTGTATTGTATAATTTTCTCGTTTACTGTACGATTTATGAGCTTTTAATGTACTTGAGGATCTCATTTAATATGCGAAGTGCGGTTCGGTAATTATTTTAATTAGGGGATTTAACGTAATTCGTTTAAATACACTGAATTGGAGCCGTTACTCTTAAGGAAGAAAATTTAATCTATTTAACGAGCAAAGATATTTAAATGTAAGAATAATAACGATGCCAGATGGGCTAAAAAAGTAAACATAAGTGTATCCAAATTTCTTTATTTTTCTTGTCCTTGTAAAAACGAGAAGTAATAAAGAATCGTAACATCCATGTAGTCTAAACTGAAAGCAAAAACGGTGATGTTGGTATTTTATAGTGTACCTATCTTTGCTATTTTTCTCAGCTAAGTACTTCACTCGATACTCTTGTGGCAAATGGCCCCTCCAAAATGAAAATACGATGCGTTGTGTGTAGAACTAAATTCATACTCACCCTAATAAATAAAATGAGGAAGTATACGGGTCAGAGTAGCTAAAATACACGAGGTTTATACATTGTTTTTTTCATTTCGCCCGAAACTATCCCATGCAAATCTTGTTGGGTACGAATGGAGGTTTCGCTTTCATTTCAAACGAACATTTTATTCAATTGATCACTAAGTTTTTTTGCGACCTTGGACTTTGAAATAAAGCCGTTATTTCTGAAAATCGGGTATCGAAAGTACCTACATGAATTATGAGCCACCGTGTAACGATTTTTTTTTGTATTGCTTAAGTTATGTGGTGTTCAACAAAAATACATTTTATTGTGTCATGCACTGAGAAAAGGGAAATAAATATTTCATTTCACCTGGATTACTGCAAGTGTATAAGAATTTTAAAAGCTTTCGCACTTGCCTCTTTTATTGCACTGCCGTCGTCTTATATTGACTCGAGGTTGGCTCACTTGCATTAACTTGCTTCACACTATTTGACACTATTGATAAAGTTTTCACCTCCTACTGAACCGTTAGTTTAAAAGTTACTTAGTACCGAACATTGAAATTCTTGAGAAAAGGATTAAAACTAAACCTA
The DNA here is from genome assembly GCA_963691665.1 of Clepsis dumicolana. Taxonomy (NCBI): domain Eukaryota; kingdom Metazoa; phylum Arthropoda; class Insecta; order Lepidoptera; family Tortricidae; genus Clepsis; species Clepsis dumicolana. The sequence continues at coordinate 7,461,308 of OY829521.1, forward strand.
GGGTTTCAGATCGCGTAGAGAATTATTATCTTCGTCGTAGGAAAAAATATCAAAGGTTGAAGCTGTTATTGTCACAATCCAGAAACAAAGAGTGAAAAGGTCTTGATCGTAATAAGACACACAACATAAGAAGTTTCTTTTGATAAGTTTTTAGTCGATAGCCAACATATTCTCAGTCAATTGTTTATAGCGCCTTGTTTGTTTTTTCTATCTTCTCCAGTGTAGTTGTTTATCGTCTTAAGTTTCGTGCCCCCGAATTCTCTTGTTAGTGAACCTTTTTTATACCGAATTGTTCACAATTTCCTTGTCTTTCGACAGACGGAACTCAGTGTAGAGGTGTTATGTACAATATAGCAGGGATTTTCCTTATACGTTTAGTAAGAAATGACGTGTTTACTCTGAAGCTTCAAAGAAGTCTTCAAAATAATACTCCGGGCAAACAAAGACAAGTGCCTATTAATTGCGCGCAGGAAAACATTTGAAATCTCATATATAGAATCAAATTATTAAACATGGAAAAGTCTTAAAGTATTTACCAAATTTCTTTTAACTTAAAAGAGTGAAGAAATACTGTGAGCATCCATTCTTCTTTTTGCGGTTTTACTTTAGCTATCTTTCTATTGGTGTTCCTAAAAATACTTTCATACTTTTTTTATAAAAAGATGTTATATAGAACGGCTCACGAGGCCTCCGTAAAAATTGAAAATATAATCCAAATGTCCCTTGATATAGAGGGCGCTCCAATTACCAAACAGGATGTTGTTTATTTTCTGAACCCCTCCCCATATACAACGCGAGCTCTGTGTCACCTCTTGCATTGTTTATTTTGTCTCAAAATTCTATTAAACAGACGTCGCCGAGTCTATTCAACGATCAATTTTGCTGTTTTATATATAAATGAAATATACCTTGTTTTTCCGCGACCACAGTTTTCATCTGCCGCTTGTGTACGGTGTAGCAAGGTAATTCTACTTAAAGTTAAGGATTACCTCAAAGTAAGTACCGTCAAATTCAATAATTTATTTTTAGACCAGCTAACGACGAAGTTTGGAAAGTCGTGTGCGTAGCATGTGAATGTAAATGACGTAGCAACGAGGAAATCTGCTATATTAGCCTGTTGACAAATGAGTGTGCCTCTGGTCCCGACAGCGCTGCGGTTGGAAACAGTTTCCTCTAAATTATGTATCGAACCTTGGGATTAGAGCATGCGGCATGCTTCCTCTAATACGACGGAAATGTACAGTAAGTAATAAAACAAATAATCCGCAGCGATAAGACGAACGAGCTCATCCATCAAGGAAGTTTCTAGAACAAGCTAAAAAGGTTACCATAAAAGGTACACTGAAGTCTTAAATGAGTTAATAGTTGTAGTTGATGTAACAGCTGATTGTACTGTGTGAATATTAAATTGCGACTTGAAAAGGGCGGTCTGATAATTGTTTTAAATTAAATAGGAACCTTTATTCTGGGATAATGAATTGTAAGAATGGAAAAGTCACACAACGGGACTAAGTTGTACACGTTATACTAAAGTTCTTACAGTTTTTGTAAAACATTTAAAAAACTCAAGTATTCATTAAGTACTATGACGAATTTGGGCTACGAAAGCCATTTTCTTACCATAACTTTGTTTGCAATCAACAGGAAATAAAACGAGGAACTTAACTTACTATGAATTTTCTAAAAATATAACACGCGTGCAACTTGTTATATGCCTGCTACTAGTACTAGTTCCGTTTAAAAGGTCATGTGTAGGTGTTTAATCAGTGTAGATTACTGTTTACTCTTACGAAAGAAATTGCCAAGAAACGAGGCAAAAAAAAGAGTTTAAGAAAAGAGAAGGGTTGTATATTAGAGCGTAATTGCAACCTAGTTTCGAGAAACTCAATTACTTCGCAGATTATAGCGACGGGGGTGTTCTGTACAGCAGTATTTTAAAAAGACGTCCAATGCCAAGTTCCAGCACGTTTTGCGCCAAGTCTCTCGTAAACAAAAGGAACAGAAGGAGCTCGCTCACGTCATAATACTAATAAGTGCAGTAAGCTTTGGTGGGTGATAATTTCAAGCTATTTGTGCCCAGGTGGTCCGTGGAGCCTTTATTTTCAACTTAAAAAACATTGTGAAGGTCCCATTCCGTACTGGGCCCGCGTGGGAACTAATAGCCCAAGCCCTTTCATTCTGAGAGGAGGCCTGTCACTACATCTTCACCTTGACTGGCTTGCCCAAGCTACTCCTTCCACTAGTTTGCATGGACGACTCCCTGCAGCTGTCGTTCCATCTCTACCACCTCTCTCTGTAGCCAAGACACCTTTATCCATCTCTGATTGGTCCCATGAGTCTGTGGGCTGGCAGTGAGCAAACCATACCTAACAAAACTCGATATCCATCCAACCGTCCGTTGGTGCCAGTAGAACTCATGGCACAGACTTCCCTTCAGTTTACTATACAGCTAGCAGGGTTATAGTGTAACCATTTTGACACTGAATTATTTTGATACTGACAACTGACTATGACAGTTAGCTGTTTCCAATACCAATTGTCAGCCTATACAAAATGAAAACGATGCCGATTGCAAGCGAGTTAGACAGTAAGCATGCGGGTGTCTTCCACACACATTATGGTAGGTTAGGGACGTAGGTATGTAGGAACTGTAGGTTTTTCCGTCACCTATTCATGCAAGTAGGTACAGTCTGCCGGTGCTTTACTTTAGCTCATTCTCTCTTTACCTTGTTTACATTAATAATGTTTTATATTTGTCAGTGAACAGTACATTTGGTGCTGTGCCCTGTGCCTAGTAAAAAGGGACGATGATGGTGTACTAATTGCCTAACTAGAAAACGCTAAGTAACCTTTCCGTAGAACAAAACCTTTCACTACTGCTTATTACTTGCTATGTGTTATCGCTATGGGATTATCTCATAAGGTATTACTTAAAGCACTTGATGCTCCCATTATATCTGATTGTTCTACGCGGCCCGCAGCACAATTGTTCTTTCGACTGTGTTATTGCTTATACCAGTCTAGTTCTATCATCTAGTACATTGTAACACAGAAACGTTTTGGATGCTACTTAAAATTTAGGTATATTTAGGGCCCTTTAAGGCTATACGTGGTATAAATAGAACTGGTTATTACGAGTTGGTAAGCTAACATCTCCCACCCATACCCGCCGGGTTATATCATGTTATTTATAGTTAGGTTATCGTAGTGAAATAAACAGAAGAATCACGTATATAAGTAGAGTTTAGCCCGATATGTTTTGGACTAATTCGTAGTCCTTCCTCTGGGAGCGTGCGGTCCAGCGGCAGCGTGACGCACACTGCAAGCCGCGGCCCTGCTAGTTTCATGTTAAGAGTTACTTTATATTAGGTACTTATATGATTATTGTTTGGTAGAAAAGCTCCACGCTTTTGAAGTGTAATGAAATAAACATTGAGTACATTAAGAACGTTTCTTCTTTGATGCTACATCTTAAGTAATTATTTATTAATAACAGCCTTTACTCTAGACTGTCCATAACTATAACGTATAAAAGCACTCATTATTAAAAGCATAAACCAGAGAGCATTTTGCTACTTAGTATGATTAATTTAAAAGCGGGCCAAGTCCAGATACCACTATAACATGGATATACACTAATTCGCCTCGGGAACGCTTCAGCAAATGAGTTTCTTCACCAAATTCGGGACGGTGTTTAAGCTTGAACTTTATTTATAGAGCAATTAACAGCACTCAACACCATTAAGTAAAGTTTTGTTTTTCTCAATGGTGTGAATGAGATTTATTGTATGATGCTACGCGTCCTTGGTGCCATCCATGGCTACGAAAAATTGGATGGGATGTTTGCTTGGGTTCTAGTTAGGCGAACTTGTCTCGATTTTAAGTAAGTTTTGCTTTAGGAAAATAATACGATTCACATGATGACATTTTTCGAACTAATTCGTAGTCCTTCCTCTCAGATGTCGGGCGAAACTCGGCTTATATATGATTGAGTCTTACGGTAGTTTCATGTTAAAAGTTTTGCTTTAGCGAATCTAGATTAGAAATAAATTAAGCCAGAAATCTTCTACATCTATAAAACCCGTGAGTAATCGACTGTCTGACAGACAACGCATAACCTAAATCACTAAAGCCAAAGACTTTAAATATAATTGGACCATCGTTTACCTTAAGTATCATAGAGGTCCAAAAAGAAGATACCTTTCTTAATACCTCGGGATAGAGATTTAGACAATTTTATATTCTTTCACTCCAAAGCCACGGACATAATCTAGTCAAAAACAGTGATATAATACTTAGTTACTTTAAGAAAGTAGGAGCAGACTTGATTTACCTTTATTTATTTATTTAAATACATATCTATAACTTTCAGTAATTTGTCAAACTTGTTCTTCATAATTTCGTAAGCACTAATTAAAAGTTACTTGCCTATCAAAATTATCATGAAATATTCATACCGCAGTTTAACTTCACTTTAGTTTTACTTCATATAGTTTTAGTATCACAATTTAAAACGAAAAATTTTTGTTTTATCCTTAATTATACCATTAGCTAAAATGATGTCTTCGTTTAGTCTCACAGATTAATCACATAATAATACTCCCAAATATTAATTTAATTATAGAAAAAGCACTGAGCTTTAAACATATTCATGTGATTTAATTACGCTCTGGCACGGTAATTAATCAAATGATCATGCCGACGTAATAGTCGTCACGCCTCGTTACGTTATGTGCCGTGTTGTAAGCAAATGAAATCTCGCGCCCGCACGCCGCGCGAACCTCCGCCTACTAATTTATTCATTCTTCAAATCAATAACGAAGGTAGTTAGAGAATTAAGCATTATTCTCTTAACAAGTGGCTTTGATTGACTAACAAGCTTAGTCGCGGAATTGAGAAATTAGAATGCTCCGGAAATGTAGGGTGTGTTTCCTTATATTTACAGCTGAATAATGATATATGGTAAGGGTTCATTAACTCTTTCGCTTTCCATTTGATTATAAGCAGTTGCTGTGGTAAATAATCTGAATGTTGCTTGATTCACCTAAAATTACAATCCTCCGCGCAACTAGAAGGAATCAAAGCTCTGTGAAATTTTATTGTTCCATTTCTTGAACTTTCTAAGATGCAGCTCGTTTCTTGCTCTAAGCTAGATAAGCGTTGAAGTTGTTTCCAGATCCCGCTAAGGACAAAAGAACATTCGTTTCTTAGCAGCGCGGCGTCACAACAAATCTTGCTAGATCTGCAACATTCGCGTTAACGATCTCATTAGCCCCTCGAACGAATAGCTATTTTCTCACATGAACTTGTTTTTTAGCAAAGAAAACTTCACAAAAGATCCGCTTACTACGTCAAAATAGGTCGTAACAAAGAGAAAAAATTCTTTTCTGTCGGATATGGAGAAATGAAATTTTATAAAGTGGATAGGTTTTGTTGCGGTACGTATTGCATTTCCTACTTATTGATTCGCAAGCACCTGGCATTCGAATGCGGGTGTGACATTTGATATTTTGTTTGGGTTTTAGAATTCTTTTGATACTTACACTAGCTACTTACATCCAAAATGCGGATGTATGGTTCATAATGGATCGAGTCAATTTCGGTAAAAAAGACAGGAAGATTTCGTTCGTTGATAAAAGAAGAGATATGTTAAAGAAAGAATTTGAACCGATGCAATTAATTATCTTTTAAAATGTCGTTTAACGTACCTAAGGAGAACTTTATTTTGTTATTGAAGATTGCTAAATGTATGTGCTAATGAAAGTTCAAAACTGTAGAACTAGTTGCTTCTGTGTGAAACATCCCACCCGAAGGACATAAATACAATAATACAAAATTGGGTAGCAAGGATCAAAGTTCCTCCAACTGATCGGCTTTAAAGTTTAAAGGCCACTAATCAAGCCGAATATAAACCAAAATGTTTGACCGCGAGTCGCCCAACTTTCCATCCGAGAAGTGGAATTGTCCCGATCGAAATCTTGAAATATCACTTGCAGGATTTGAGGAATTATTAAATTCCCTGAGGCGTGGAGGCCTGAAGCGAACCGGAACAAAAAGCGACGGAACCCTTGGCCGGTAAAATATTGCGATCAAAGTGGGCTCGCGGTCGCAAGAACAAAGGTAAAGGTTAGCCCTCACTTCCGCTCAAACTGTAGCCATGAAAATTCAATGTTATTGCTGTGCTTTATTATATGAAGATTGCCTTATGAGTATCCAGTTATTGATAGACTCCATCGCTTCCAAAAGATTAACGATGTCAATTTTTTCTAAGAAATTGGGCAAGCGATCATAAAACGCGATAGCTTATTCATCCAAATACTTTTCACTTAAGTTTGTTATGTATAATCAGGACTTGCGCAGAAATATCTCGCTATTGTGTCTAACACTTGTCTTACAGTTGGATATATCGCGGTAAAATCTATTGGACGACATTATTTCGGTAACGCCGTGTGCGGCGCCTCTCCCGCGGCCTTCCGTCGGAATGTGATTGATTTCGTTTCCCAATTCCGAACTAACTCGTACGAGATACCGACTTCGAGTTATTTCTTAGACCATTCGTTGTCAAGAAATGCCAAGGAAATTAACTACTTTTGTTCTGTTGACTTAATAAGGCAACTAGTTGGTGAATTAGGTTTCTTCTCTTTGTAAAGCTTTGAAAGGTGTTCTGTGTTAACGATCCCGTGGTTGGGTAAATTAAATGTACGCCTGTATTTTTTACATAGACGTAGGTTAGCAGTCTTACACGTGTGGTTGCGGGTGAGCAAATTAGTTGCTTGTAGTTTACTTTAATATTTTATAAATCGCTTTGTTGAACAAAGTTCCATTATAAAAAATCATTTTTCAAGACTTTGCTTTCAGTATCCGCACCTAGTGTATTCCCTGCGTGAAAATGCAGTTTTATGTGTTAGTGCACTTTCGAGGAAGCATAAAGTGGTCTTAAGACCTCCAGTTTCACCGTCTAAAGCTCACGGCTAAACAGAAATAATATGGCACGATGAAGTTCTAAAGATCATGAAAAATTTACTCTCAAGCGCGTATCGTAGTGCCGGTAGTGGAGGTAGATTTGCTGCGTGAAAAAAAAACATACATTTGTTTTAAACGTGTGGTAGCGGGCTAGCGGGTGAGCAAATCAATTGGTTTTTAATTCATAATTTTTATAAGTCGGTGGACTAGTTAACTTACTCATAAACCCAGTAAACATTACTTAGCTGTGATAGTTTTTCTTTCAAATTCACCATTTTCATTAGATTCTTTTTCTCATTTCCAAATACAACAGTCGGGAGGACGCTTGACTCCAGCAAAGTTAGCATTTTAAAGCTAAATATTTCGCCTATGGATCTCTAAATCTAAAAATGGGCTTCACACACTGAACATTTTCACGACACTGAATATCATTGCATAGGTAAGAAAAAAATCACCCCCATGTAGTGCTATTTTTAGAAACATACTTTTATTTTTGTTGTAGGTACTTAATATTTATTATTAAACGTCTATTAATACATTAATTAAAAAAAAATCTACCTGCAAACTTATGAGATAAAGACGAAAAATGGTCTTATTTTTGCATTTTTCACTATAATTCGAAAACTTAAAAAATTAAAGGGTTACTTAAGGGGTTAAAAAAATAATGTTTTAGAATTTGTAAACAGTCACGATTTGCAACTTGACTTAGAAACCGTACTTTTAAATTTTAGAACCCCGTTTCGAACCCTGTTGCAATAAAAAGGTATATATTTTCAATTATTTTGTATTTAATATATTATCTATATATATATAAATTTCAATTTTTATAGCATTAAGTAGTAGTTCGTCGACAGACAGCCAAACCGAGTTATACCATAAGGGTTCCTTTTTGCCATTTTAGTTCAGAACCCTAAAAGTGTAAGCTGTTCTATCACCCTAAACCCTACGTTGCGTTGCAAACCGTTTTCCGCCGAGATTACTCGTCGGTACATTAATAATGATAATTTATGCATAATTTGCTTAGGGGTCTTTTTAATAGCTACATTATCAGGGATCCCAGTTTTACAGGCGGTGTGTTTGGCTCTTCATACGTTTTTATGTGCAATTAACCTTTATTTTGGGTAAATTGAGGGGGAATTAGGTACGTTAAGCAGAATGGTGTTCCACCGGAGTGCGTGACTGAGCTTAGAACAATCGTCGTGTGGGTCGGCGGGGCGGATTGGATAATCCGAATTAACCAAGTTACCACGGAACGGGGATGCGCAAATGAACCTGAATAATAAGATTGTCTTTTTGCGATATCAGCTGAATCGGCGGAACTGTCGCAGTGACGCTGACTGATTTATTACGCTCAACAAGGTCAATGGTTTTATGAATTGCGTATTTAGTTACACTTCAGAATTCTTCAGTACGTTATCGTACCGTAACTGGCATTGTTAAGAGAGAGGGGAAATTTGCGGCACTTGATGAATGAAAAACATTTAGCAAAATCGATTGCGCCCCACCCTCAGAGTAGCTCTGCACAGCACGAGAAATCAAATTGTAAATTTGTATTATTATGTAGCCTACCCAATGACCTGAATTCTGTAAAATTTTCAAGCACTGATAAATAAATAAATACGGTCATGTTCCTATTACCTAGTCACCTCGAGCTATATTGTTATAATTTTTAATTATTATTATTATATCGTAGGTATATTGATTAATGTCTTAAGTAACTTAAGTTTTTACAATATTAATTTAAAAATAATTTTAAAAAGTATTAATGCAAAATACGCAAACACTATAAAAACCTAAGAAGTAATCTTTGCCAAATGTAATATAAATATTAAGAAAATGCGTAATATTAAATTATTATTTATTTTATTTTATTTACCTACTTAATTTCATTGATTAAAATTTTTGTCCTACAATTAACAAAATTCTTTATTAAAGTGAACATAATTGCTACCTATTGTTATGGAAATAAATAAACTGATTCTGAAATTATCAACTTCTAAAGTTCATTATGAGGCAAGAATACAAATAACAGTTAAGTACCCATATAAAGGAATGGTATCGGGCATCATTGTCTTCTAAAAAATTAACCGAAGTTATCTCCGTTTATCCAATTTTACTTTGTGTTTTGCTCAGTATTTATCAGTCGTAAATGTATTTACCTTCAGGAAGCCAGAAGTCTTTTGTTCCATAGTCAATACCTACTTTATGTCGTACCTACTTGTATTGTTCTTCAATAAAAGTAACAGGAGCGCCTAAAACCTATCTACAACTTAATTTCTTGCCTTGTTATCAATTTATTTTCGTAAAGTTTTAATTGGAATGTTATCCGTAATAACGTTGTCGATATGTAGAAAATTGAATGTCACAACACTAAACTTTTCAAACATTTCCGAAGTTTTATTAAATATAAGAGGAAACATTTTAGCTCAGTGTGTGTTATTAATAATGAATGTTAAAATAAACCTGACGCGAACTTCAATGAAGTCGATCTTTGAAACGATAATTCTTAGATTTTTCTTCTTTTAGATAAAAATATTTAAATTTTGTAGCAATTTAACTTTGATAATCGTTCTTTTCGTTCATCATTTCATTGAGTTAGTGAAGTTAAATAGATGTATTGAATATTTTTAAGTAGTAAAGTGGCTCAGGATAGGGTGTTTTGGAAGACTAGAGGAGATACTTTTACCCAGCAGTGCGACGCAATTATAAGCTAGTAAAAAAGCTGTACCACGCGGTGGTTAGTGGAGAGTGACTATGTTTGACGGCCATGTTTGTTTGAAATTTTAAAGATTCAAGGTCTATCTGAACGTTAATTCGTCAGTTATCTGATCGTTGTCACCATCGTTCACGAACGGCTGGTCTCGTTGCAATTAATTCTACACCAACACATTTTTTGTGCAACGATACGATAAGTTTCACAAACATATCCCGGGATTGAGAAGATAAACTAAAGGCTATCGCGAGCGAGCAGGCAGCCGGCTGAAAATGAAGTATATATATAACTCCTCTGACGGAAAACTTTCTTATACTGGCGTGGTTAGTGAGTAGTTATCTCCTTGAGGGTCCGTAGTAATCGAGAGAAATCGCTAAGCATTTGTATTACAGCGTGACCTAGCAGTGTAACATGGGCTCATTATGTACATAGTATGTACATAGAGCTAGATATTATTATATTCTGCATAGGTAGTAAAATTGTAAAACCAGCAACTTACTTTCGTATTAATTCAACTCACATTTTATGATCAAGCACTGTGAAGGTTGTCTAAACATTTATTTTACTTTCATCGTGATTAGCATATTATTTTATTGTTAGAATTCGACTTATACCTACTCGTTTACTGGTTAAACCCAAAACGTTGTGTAAAAATGAAAATGAAATAGAATGTAATTTTAAACAAAATTGTAATCTATGACGTCAATAAAAAAATAAAAGACTAGCAGTTCTGATTTGATAAAAATGCAACATTTTCTTATGCACTACTCAGAAAAAAACTGCATAGACGCAACCCTCGTCTGCATAAGAACTTTTTGTTAAAAACTTCATTCTTTAAACAATTCTCAACACCCGCTATGGCCGGGAGCTTTCCTTGCGGATATGACACTCCTTACTTTTTGCGAAGTGCTCTTACTTTTTCGTTAAAATCTTGTGTACAATTTAAGCTTGTATTAGAGACGTATTTCATCATCACCATGTACTACACTGTGGGTACTCGTATTCTCTGAGGCGTTTTTTCTCGTCTCTGTAGTTCGTCAATAATAGATAAGCCTGAGTATATATCTCGTCAACTCGCTTCCTTTTACGGTCTGAGCATTATCAGTCAGTGGGGTGATAAGCGGCAAACGAGGCAGCTCCGAGCAAACCGCTATCATTTTTTATAACGCAATATGCCGCTCGTAAATAGCCTGGGCCCTTCCCGCAGGTTATTTGCTTTTGTCTTAACAGAGAACTAAGAGCTCGCAGACTTAACGAATGCTTTTGATTGTCTGATGTAACGACGTTATTTTGCATTGAATTTCAGGGCCGCTAGGAACAATTGTCTTACTTATCCGTACGCACAACAAAGGTTATAATGGTAAAGAAACTTGTATTTAACCCATGGTACTTAGTACATAGTACATACTTTTTACAGTTAAATTATTACGTATCTATTACGACCCTCTTTTTACTAATAGCTACTTCATGATAATATATTTTAGATTTTTCCGGAGTCAAAGTCTAATAAAACGCTAACACCTCTACATGTAACGCTCTACATGATTTCCTTTAGGTATTTAATTATACCAATTTTTTATTCGTGAACGGTGTTATTTCGACCCTAATTTGAGTTTTAGTTCAACTAAGGCAGTTGTTCATCATCATCACCCTATTTAGGAAGTTACGGAAGTTGTTAATATCCCGTAATTATTTATAAGAAACTTTTAACGAGCGCTTACGTGTGTGAGATTTTCAAAGAGTCGAGATCGTTATTCGTCGCAATAATGAGAATAATATGCCTACGTACAGTCAGCTGCACTGAAAACGTAAAAAATATACAGTACAGGCCCTTATTTCACCAACTTTACAAATGTCAGTCTTCAATCAAGTCTGCCTCAGACGTTCGTGTCGTCGCGGCATACTTAGTTTTAAGGCTTAGTTTTTAGGTGAAAGGGTCACACTGAAAACCAGCGCTACGGCTTGCCGTAGCATCATGCTGAGGGTGACCCTTTTAGTGCTATTCGGCACATATTTATAATCGTTAGTTTCTAAGCTATCTTTGTTAGTTAATAGTGTTTGCATTGTCTGGTTTCTATTGTTGATTATTGATTTGTTTTTAATTGTATGTGTATGTGTCGAATTAGTTTCTAATAAATATATGTTTCTTTCTCTTTCTTTCTTTCAATGACAATTTGGTGTCAACTGCTGACTTGAAGAGCTTTTGTTTTAGCCCGCTTCATATTGTCAAAGCAATGTAGTTCGAATTGTCATTTGAAAGTGACAATTGTAAAGATGGTGAAATGGGGACCTGGTAGAGTATTTCTATATTAACATCAGTAGTATATTATTGGGCATTCTGGACCACCATTCATTCGATCGGGCGAAAAATTTCGCCCTCACTCATTCGTGGTGATCCAGAAGCCCAATAATACAATGAATTGCACACAACCTACAATCAACCCAAACCCAACGGTAACCAACCTAACAGTAACCTATCAGCATTTGCGTTCAACATAACGCTCAACCTACACCTGAAATCGCATTGGGCATTCTGTTTCACCTCGCGTTCAACGCAACAGCAACTCAAACCCAACGGAACCCAACCTAACAGTGACCTATCAGCATTTGCGTTCAACATAACGCTCAACCTACACCTGAAATCGCATTGGGCATTCTGTTTCACCTCTCGATCAACGCAACGAATACATCAGCCCAACAGCAACTCAAACCCAACGGAACCCAACCTAACAGAATTTGCTCACACTCGAGGTTTAACGTTAACCATCTGCTCTTCTGCTCATTTTGAATAAGCATTCCATGCTTGCAACACGCGCGCATTGGTTGAATTGATCTTGAACAGATATGAAGTTTGTAAAACAAGCTCAGAGCTTGCAGTTGGAGGTTGTTTGTTCAGATCGCAACAATCGTAGTTTTCGTCACGGTGAACTTTTACCCGACACAATTCGCTGTATAATTTGCGGTCCTTCTAATTGCGGTAAAACTAATTTAATTGTCTCTCTTCTACTACATGAACAAGGACTACGCTTTCAAAATATTTACGTATATTCAAAAACACTTTTCCAACCGATGTACCAGTTTTTAGAAAAAATATTGATGTTGGTTCCATCAGTTAAATTTCAAAAATATCGCGAAAATGATGAAATACTAAGCCCGCATGAAGCTGAGAACAATTCAATTATCATATTTGATGATGTTGCATGCGAAAATCAAAATAATATAAGGGATTACTTTGCAATGGGAAGGCATAAAAATATTGACAGCTTCTACTTAAATCAAACTTATAGTAAAATACCTAAACAATTAATAAGGGACAATGCTAACTTAATCATCCTTTTTAAACAAGATGAAGTTAATTTACGTCATGTTTATGACGAGCACGTTGGAACTGATATGTCTTGGTCACAGTTTCGGGAAATGTGTGCAAAAATATGGAGCGTACCTTTTAGCTACTTGGTTGTAAACAAGGATTGTGCTAGAAATTCAGGATGTTATAGAATGGGATTTGATACATTTATCGTTTTGGATTAACCGTGTTACTTAACCAGTTTCATTTTCAAGAAACTTTTATTGCATCATGGGAATCCATCGAGATCAGACATGAATCATAAAATAAACACAGAGAAAACTTTAAAAGAAAAAGTACTTCAGTCTGCCGATGCTGTCAAAAAGAAGGTTAAACTACTTCGTGATATGAAAAATAACAACAATATGATTTTGGAATCAGTCTTTAAACCAATAACAGACCCGCTTAATGAAATGGTTAAAAGTAACGACAATAAATACTATAACACTAATGAAACCGATTTTGATGAAGACATATTTAAGTGGCAAAAGGCGCCAAAAACATTAAAATTTAGTCCTAATGAAGGGAAGAGAAGTAGTATTAATAATCAAACAATCGTACGAAATTTTTCCGAAACGACTTCAAATAATGATGATGAGGTATCAAATAGAGACGAAAACAGACAAGATGGTGATGATGACATGTTATGTGAAAGTGACAACAATGATGTCTTGGAATCAACAAATGATACTTCATTTAAGACTACCGGTTCATATGCATCTCCTCGCGAAGACCCTGCATGGCAAAAACAATACAACACCGACTTGGACATTCCTTTTGGCATACGAACAGAACGCGATAAGCTTATGTTAGGATCTTGTTTAGTTTCCGTTAGTGGCGAAAAACTCAAAGTAAATGGACGTACTTACAATTTAACACCAGGTTTATATGATTTGTTATTTAAGAAGTTGCCTGATTTAGGTATCATAACTGAAGACGATAAACGTTATTATAAAATGTTGCTACTAGAAACGAATGTCCATAGACGAGATTTTGATCCCAATAAACCAATAAAAAGTAACAAAGGTCAGAAATATTTATACATTATAAAACCGCTTTTCAAATTATCGAAACAACGTTCAATAAGCGAAGATTTATGTACTTACGGCAAAGGACTACCAACAATGAAAAAAGTTAAAAGAGATGTTTCATATGTCTATTGGGATAATCCAAACGAATTAGTTGAAAGATTGAAATTACTCATTGCTTCCCGTGATGCCGGTAACACAGGATTAGACAATGAAATAATATCAATTGTAGAAGAACTTCGTGAAGCGGGCTTGGTTAATCAATGATATATAAAACTGGTATTTTACTTTTACCATCAGTCGAAGCCGGAAATTTGATGATACATAAGTGCATAAAAATAAGAAGTAAAAATGAACATAGACAAATTCGGTCATCATGTTCATAAACGTTTGCGTGTATGTGAAGTTTTTGAACTTAACAATAAAACTTTGCTGCGTTCTGATGATGGCGATTTCGATCTACAATCATCGCGATTAAAGGGGGTAGCGGATCCTTTGACACCCAATGATGCAGCTAATAAGCAATATGTCGATCAGCTCGTCCAGGACACTTACGAGAAGAAGCATCTAGATTCTTTATTTAAAACTATAAATTCTCAAATTCATCAGCTTGCAAATCAGTTGAAAATAAACTTTTATACAAAAAGGGACATAGACAATATTTTAAGTAATTTCAAAGATGACAAAAGAACAAGTCGTGAATGAAATCCATAGATCGGCCCGAAAAAATTTCAAGCGTCGCGCAGTTATATTAAAAGGAATTGATGATTTGTGGCAAGCAGATTTAATTGACTTACAGAATTTACATACTGTAAATAAGGGATATAAATACATTTTAGTTGTTATTGATACATTTTCAAAGTACACGTGGTGTATTCCTACGAAATCTAAAACTAAAACAGAAGTAAAAAATGCATTTGAACTAATTATCAAGTCGACCAAACGAATACCTAGAAACTTACAGACAGACTTTGGAAAAGAATTTTACAATGATCAATTCGATTGTTATGTGAAATCCTTAAAAATAAATCATTATTCCACGTATTCAGTTAAAAAGGCGTCTATTGTTGAAAGGGTAATAAAAACGCTCAAGAACAAACTTTACAAATATTTCAGTTTCATCGGGAACTACAAATGGCTTGGAAAACCTTTAGATGAGATAGTTCAATCTTATAATCAAACTGTGCATAGCACAACAAAATTTTGCCCAAATGAGGTGAATTTTAATAATGAAGCCGAAGTAAAGAAAAACATTGATAAATCACAATCCAATCGGCGTTTTAAATTAAATATTTTTAATGTAGGAGATCATGTGCGTATAAGCAAGTACAAAAGCGTCTTTCATAAAGGTTATACGCCTAATTGGTCAACTGAGCTATTTACTATTAAAAAGGTGAATCACACTCGTCCTGTTACTTACCATATTGAAGACCAACGAAAAAACTCAATACTCGGTACATTTTATGAACAAGAACTGCAAAAAACTAAGTATCCAGACGTTTACCTCATCGAAAAGGTAATCAAAAAAAGAGGGAAAAAATTGTATGTTAAGTGGTTAGGACTTAACGATAGCGAAAACAGCTGGATCGACAGAAATGCCATTGTATAAATATATTTAAAAACTTTCTCGCGCTAAGTCATTAACTTTTGGGATATGAAAGGAAGAGGACTTCTAAACAGTATTATTAATCACTTACCGTTTGAACTGCACTTACCTGGCTACAATTATTGCGGACCAGGCACAAAATTGCATAAGCGATTGCAAAGAGGTGATAAAGGAGTTAATGAATTGGACAACGCGTGTATGCAACACGATATAGCATACGATAAATATTCTGACCTAACAGACCGACATCGTGCAGATTTTGAACTCTATAAAATGGCTAAACAAAGATTGAAGTCAAAAGGTGTTGGAAAAGGAGAAAAACTTGCGTCTTGGATAGTTAGCAAAGTGATGAAATCTAAAATGAAAGCTGGTGCAGGGATAAAATCATTTAAGCATTTTGTTTCTAAGATACGTACCGAATTGAAAAAAAACAAATCTAAAAAAGAAGGCACTGCAGTCAGTCGAGCTTTTGCTGCAGCGAGTAAAGTATTTCTTAATAACAATACGAGTAAAATGAGAGTTCCTCGATTAATACCGATTCCTAAAACTGGAGGTATATTGCCACTAATACCTATTTTCGCGGGACTTTCTGCGTTAGGGTCATTGGCAGGAGGAGCTGCTGGGATCGCTAAAGCTGTTGGTGACTACAAAGCTGCAAAAAAGAGCTTATCCGAATCAGAACGTCATAATAAAATGATGGAATCTATTGCATTAGGTAAAGGGTTGTACATTAAACAGTATAGAAATGGAAAGGGTTTGTGTTTAAAACGATTAAAAAACTAAATAAAAGGCTACCCAGACGTGCTCTTACAAATGTTGATATTTTAAAACATTCAACAGATATTCCTTATTTTCGTGGTGTTTACATGAGAGACAAATTGCCAAACCGTCCAAAAAGAGTAGAATGTGCAATCGTAAATTTAGATAGTTCTAAAAACCAAGGGACTCACTGGGTAGCCTATGTCAAAGATAATAATCATTGTGAATATTTTAATAGTTATGGTGATCTTCAACCGCCGCTAGAATTAATAAAATATTTGAAAAATTATAATATTTCATACAATTATAATATTTATCAAAAATTCGATACTGTTAATTGCGGACATTTATGTTTAAAATATTTAAAAAAATATTGGAATAACCGTTTAAATATCTCTGAACAATAAATAGCTTCTCATTCTCACGATGTCTTTCACTTTGTCCATAACGGGATCCTCCTCTACCCTGATTACGAATCACTCGCCAGCTCTTCAACTAGATGGTGAATATGAATGCGGGTTGCTATACTTGTCGACATTTAACTCGATACCTAATATTGACAACCGAAATAATAAGTTTTATTATGGTGATAACGAAGTAGTAGAAATTCCTGAAGGGTCATATGAACTTCAAGATCTTGATGATTATCTTAAAAGACATCTCCAAGGTTGCACCTTTACACTGACATGCAATAATAATACGCTAAAAACATCTATATTGTGTTCCAAAAACGTCTATTTTAAAAAACCAAATTCGATTGGTAAGTTACTTGGTTTTGGAGAAGAAACAGTTCAGGCGAATATATTAACTGAGTCCCCTTTTCCCGTGTCCATTCTGTCTACAACTATAGTACGAGTTGAATGTGACATCGTGAGCGGGTCATTTATAAACGGAAAACCTAGTCATATAATTCATGAATTTGTGCCAAATGTACCGCCTGGTTACCGGATTATAGAAACACCTAAAAATGTTATATATTTTCCTGTTACTCAAAACAGCTTAAACGCTCTTATAATAAGAATACTGGATATAAACGATAATTTAGTGAATTTACGTGGCGAAGAGATTCAGATATATTTACATCTCAGAAAAAAATGATAGACTTTAATAAATGTACGGTCTCAAACAGCAAAGCCGTTAGTGCTCATTGTGCTATCAAGAAAAGAAGACCTAAAGGACAACTAACAAAGGAAAACAAACAATTTTTAAAAAACATAGGATTATTAAAATGAGTATACTAAACTTATCAGACTCCTTTAGCTTTGATAGCACGATTGAAAGTTTCGAATATCATTCGTATAAACCGTACGTAACAAGTTTCAATTTAAATGATGAAATCCGTATACCTATCAACCAGCAAGATCTATACGTATTACCATCAGCGAGTACTTTATACATAGAGGGTACTATAGAAGTATTCAACAGAGAAACAAAAGCGAAGGTGTCCAGTGTTCATTTTACAAATAACCCTATACTTCATTTATTTCAAGATATTCGATATGAGCTGAATGGGATTGAAATAGATAAAATTAAAAACGCTGGGGTCACAACAACAATAAAATCTCTTGTGTCGATGAATGAACTTGAATCATCGATGTCAAAGTTATGGGGCTGGGATGTTGATGGCACAAAAATTACGCATGGATCATTTTCTGTGTCAATTCCTTTAAATAAGATTCTTGGCTTCGCAGAGGATTATAACAAAATTATTATTAACTGTAAGCATGAACTTATTCTTTTACGATCCAATACTAATTTAAATAGCGTAAAACTGAACACAAATGAGTATATAGGTAACATAACTATATCTAAAATAGTATGGCGCATGCCGCACATTAAGGTTTCTGATCGTGAAAGATTAAGTTTGCTTAAATATTTGGAAAGAGATCGAGCTATTCAGGTAGCATTTAGGAACTGGGATCTGTACGAATACCCGCTTTTACCTAAAACATCAAAACATTCTTGGGCCGTCAAAACTTCGTCTCAAGTTGAAAAACCTCGATATGTTATAATTGGATTAAAAACAAACAGGAAAAATGTTGCTGATAAAGATATATCGCGTTTTGATCATTGTAATTTGCGTGACGTTAAAGTTTTTTTAAATTCAAATTATTTTCCTTATGAAAACTTGAATGTCAGTTTCTCGGCTCAAAAATTTGCTATATTATATGAACAGTACGCTAAATTCCAACAGTCTTATTATAACCGCAGCCAAGCACCGTTGTTGAATCCACAAGACTTTATAAATAAAGCACCTCTGTTTGTTATCGACTGTTCTCGTCAAAATGAAACCTTAAAAACGGGTTCAGTCGATGTGCGGATTGAATTAGAGTGTGACACAGATATCCCTGACAATACCGCGGCTTATTGTCTTATTTTGAATGATAGTATTATAGAATATAAGCCGTTGACCAATATAACAAAGAAGATATCATGAAACTAGACCATCTATTCGTAGATGTTCAGGGGTTTAAATCATCTAAAAATGAATTTATTATTAAAGAATTTGCATACAGTACCTATGAACACACGCAGGCGTATTTAATAAAACCTCCATATTCATTTTCTACGTTATCAGAAAACGAAAAAAGGCATGTGAAATGGATAGAGAGAAACCTTGGCATTATGTGGCGTGAGGGGTATATCGACCACAGAGAATTTAAGAGAATGATTCATAATTTCTTGGAAGGCAAAAAAATATATGTAAAAGGTTTTGAAAAAATTAAGTGGATTAATGATTTATGTGCTGATTGTACTGTAATAGACTTGGGAGAGAAAGGTTGTTCTAATTTTCAATTAATGTATAAAAAGTATTGTATCGACAACAGCTCTTATAATTGTCTACATCATAAAAAAGCTTGTGCCTTAAAAAACGTTATATGTCTTAAAAAATATTATTTCGATATTATGCATATTTAACATTGTAATAAATTATACCTAATTTTCAAAAATAAATATTTACGTTTAATCATTTTTTTATTTTTTAACCCAGTCAAAATTAGTTATCATTTATTTTGAACGAAGACTTTTTATATTAACCCATTTTTAAATAATTGAATTTGTTTGTTTAAAAATATGAAATAAATGATAACGATTCATACCTGTGGCTAATAATAGTGTTAATCTATTTAAGCGATATTTACTGAAAAGATTTTTCTTGTGCATTTAATCATGATAATTTTATTTTCGTTTGAATTATTGCTTTATTGACATACTTACAAAAAAAATCTTTCCTGTTGACGTATCGCTTAATCAAAGGAATAAAACAAGAAAATTGTTGACCATATTTATTTTCAAAATTATATACAAAAACAGTAAAAACATTAATAACTAACACTATATCCGCACAACTTCTTAGATATCTTATTTATTACACTTTCTGTACTGTCTATTATCTCATCGTATCCGTCACTTGCCACATACTGCGCACTGAGCATAACGTTTTCACCGGTTTCGTCGTTTTGATCCGGCGCGGAGTCACTTATGTTAATTATTTGGATTTTGACAAGTCTGTTCCCCTTAGTTGCTTCATTGTTTATAACGAACGACGGCGGGTGACCTCGTACACTTCTCTTTACCACTTTGTTTAGCCTTAGTTTTGGTTTACTAGACTTGGTTTTCGTTTTGGCACTTGCAATTTTTTTTACAAATTCACTGACTTCTTCTTCTTCTTCATCTTCTCGGAATCCTAATGGACCCTGTGCATATTGCGAAAACATGATTTGAGTGTCTTGCGTTCCTTCCATATTCTGAAACAAAAGAAATCAAATAAATAAACGCATCTGGCAACACATATGAGCATTTTCATACGCTTACAAAACAATAATAGCAACAAAATAATACGAATAAATATTAAATAATGCCAATTTTACTTACCGAATCGGGAACGGATCAGCTCGTCTTAATTTTCAAAACTTTGGAACGACTTTACTCAGTTATGAATGTAGAGTGCAGAATGATAACTTACTATAACAGCCGCTATTTATAATTACAGTAATTTCATGCGTCAGCAAATTAAATTAACACGCGCTTCGGAGCATGCGGTGCATACCGCCGCGCTGCTTAATGCCGATCAAATTACAACGACACGTAAGGACTTGTTATAATTGGTACCAAATGCAATAAATGTGAATAGGTATATTTCACGTGTCAGCAAATTACCTTAGCACGGGCTGCATGCCGCCGCGCTGCTTAAGACACGTAAGGACATGTTTTAATTGATACCCAATGCAATAAACGAGGATAGGTATTATTTGCCTGTTCAACAGAACATGATTTTACTTACCATTATCAAAATATTACATTTAAAATTAAGCCTGAGCCCTGAGCTTTTTGATGACGGAAAACATCGTCAGGAAACCTCCGAAGCGAGAAAACTCAATTTCAACTCAAGTAAAATGTGTTTTCAGTCGGTATCCTCGCAGTCTATATATACTTAGGTGGGTGAAAGAAAAAAAGAAAACAAATGTTAATAACACTTCATATTTATTTATTAAAAAAAAGAACAAACCATACAATTTACAAATCAATGTGTAATTATAAAAAATAAAGTACTTAATGATAATCTACTTATTTGGTATAGTCAGCGTCAAAAGTCGCTCATCTGGTCGTAGAGCGAAAAGGTACAAAAGTGATGAGCGGCTTTTGACGCTGACCCTACAACATACATAATTATAATTTTACAATAACGTAAGTACTCAACGTATTTTATTAAACACATTCTAATTTTTTATGACCCATTGGGTGCCTACGAAATAAAATTACAGCTCGAGGAAAGGTCGCTTAGATAACTACTGTACTAGAAAATAGACTCATGTCCCCAAGATTTGGTTGAAATTTTGTCTGATAATATATGTCGTTTATCGTCTTTGTTAGATAAAGCAACTTTATTGACAGATTGAGTGAAGATCTCGTGCCTAATCGATTTAAATAATATGTGTTTTTTCCGAACTATTTTATCATTGAATAACACATCCCGATAATCATTTAATGTTAACTCTTGAACTGCTGGTTTTTTTATTCCTTTAGCCTTTTTGATAAGAGATTTATCACTTTTGATACAGTATAGTTTAGAACGTAACCCTATAAACTCGGTAATAAGTTCTCCTCCTAACTCATCTTTGAATAACCCAGGAATCTTCTTGTTACGTAAAGGTATTTGCAAATCATTTACAGGGTTATAATTGCTTGTGTCAAAAAAGTTTAAAAAAATATTTTTTAAATCACTGTAAAAGTCTGCAGTTTCGATTTTGTAAATAAAACTGTCGGTATCAGTGTAGCACAGAGTAACTTGATCTTGGTAGTGTTTTTTTATTACCGTGTAGTGAAATTGGTACATATGACTTTTAGAAAGTTCTAATACAGAGAATCCTACGTAGATTGGTTTATCTAAAATTACTTTTTCAGGCTTCATTTGTACGACAACCAAATTTTCAGACAACACTGTTGCACTATGGAAATTCGGTTTGGCAATTAATTTGTTAGCACAAGTAAACTTTTTTGTTTTGTTTTGACGGTCGTGCCACTTATTTACTAATTTGACGTCAACTCGCCGCTCACTGTCTTCAAGAGTTTTCCCAAAAACTGAGTTATTCATTAATTTAAAAAGGTCTTGTTGGAAAGGAGTAGTAGCTTTTTTTCTCAGTTCTGTATTTAAATGAATATACTGTTTTAAGAATGGACTTTGACGAAACCTTATAACGCGATGGATTTTATCAAGAGTTACGCCGTTGCGTAAACATGTTTTCAGATGGACGTAATGAATGACGTATTCGTATTTGTTATATAAATTTGGGATCAATTTGGTCGTTTTTCCTCCTGGAGGAATAAATTTTTGTGCGCAAAATGGATAGTCGTTATGGTTATGGTGTAAATTTTCCGGATATAGCAAGTCAACTTCCAGAATAAATCCAAATGGAGCATCATCTTCGACAGACAAAATATCTAGTTGGGCAATTTCATGATGATCTAGAAAACTGAAATTAGACATGGGCAACGATTGACACATACTGTAACCATATAAGTTATTGCAATCGATATATACTAAAAACGAGTCTGGTTTATTCATGTCATAAGTTTCCATGTACTTATTATTAGCCTGAGCATATCTGGTCGAACACATGCAAATACCACCTCTTATTCCTTTTTGTATGAGTCGAATTATTTCTAATTCGGATATCAATTCAAGCTTAACTCCGGTTTTTAATAACATAGCATCAAACGATAAGCTTGGAGCAGTTAAATAGAATGCCGGATCTAAATGATAATTTAACTTGCAAATGAACCGAAAGTTCTCAAAAATATCTGATAAAAGCAACACATCAGTTTTTAGGTAAAGATCAGTATATTCTCCCATATCTTTGATTTTAAATTCGGACCATACAGATTGCGCATGTGCGTAATCTGAATCGCTTATTTGTTCGTTGGAAAGAGAATTAAAAAACAAGTTCTGTGATGGAAGCTCGGTCTCTGTAAACTTATCCCAGCTCGACATATAATCGTAAGGATAAATACCTTTGCGAGTTAATAATTTATTTTTTTTAGTTTCAGGATAAAACTTGTTCAAGTGAATAAAATCATCTTTATGTAAACCATTCGCTAATTTTTCCAAGCTTGTTCCTAAAAATTTAAAAGAGTCTACAAATCGAATTTGTGCATACTTTTGATCTGAAATCCACAAAAACTTAGTGAACGAAATATAATTTTCTTTATTTTTTGGGATTACTTTCACAGGCCCTGAACATTTACTAAGTTCCTGTATAAACAAATGACAATCGTAACCTGCTAAGTTATGAAAGAAAACAGGGACCAATTTAGGAACGCGAAAGCGCAGATTGCAGTACTGGTGCGCGGCACCGCGATAACGGCCCGTTAGATGACAGTGATCTCTTACTTTGTCTGCAAACAATAAACCTTTACACATATGACAATTTTTGGCACGTTCATGAGCTAAAGAATCTTCTACAGTAAATATCATGGGAATTTCTTTTTCTAAGACGTTATGGATGTCTTTAATATGTCTATATAAATAATCTACGAATTTCTGAGCACAATCTGGCCCTCGGTATTGAACAAAACGATTAAGTTGCTCATCATAAGAGCAAATTATATGGTACGCGAAAGCGGCTGGTAAATGTATTTGTTTATTTGTAGTAAAACTACTGTCAGTGTTAGGTTCACAGTTCTGATAGGGTTTAAGGATTGTCTCAAAGTCAGCATACACGACAAATGGAACGTCTTGTTTTCGTTCAAAATGCTTAAATTCGAGATAGGTGCCTTTCTCCGGAAGTACCGTAGCAACCCCACTACAAACGTGACTATTGAAACCGTGTTCAGTTTGAAAAAATATCAGACAGTCTTCGCAGAAATAAAGCTTAGCATGATGTTTGGTAATCTGACCGCGAGCAAGACGCGGTAAATTAGTAATCAAAACATAATGCGACTTATTACCGCGTTCGATTAAAAGTAAATTGATTCGATGTTTCCTTTTATATTGCGATCTGTATAGAGGTCCTACAAGAGTTCGGTTGTTTTTTAAAGAATATACGTTAATACTGATATCAATATTGTGATGCTCAAACGTAATGATATCGGCTAAAGTGACAGGGAAACACATATTATCAAGTTTTAATACGTCTTTAAAATGAGGATAAGATGATAGACGCTCGCGATGGTTTTGACATGGGTAAAGAGCAGCAACAACACACCAGAGAAAACAATAATTATCATGATTTTGAATATTAATGCAAGCTTTTTTATTTTTTATTATCTTAGGTAAGTCTATGTAAGATGACGCTTTCAATGGTTCATACTTATTTATGTTAACTTCTAAATACAAATTAGATAAGAAAGTCCAACCAGAATCGCGCTCCTGAAATTCTTCGATTTTTTTCTGTATACTAATAATTATTGTGTTTAAAAGCTCTTCGAATTGATAATTTTGATGTATAGGAAAATTTTTCGTTGCAAAAGATTTCATTTCCTGCTTGTCATCTTTAAACAAAAGAAAATCGCCAAAATATTCGAAATTTACTTTGAGGGCCACATGTTTTTTAAGCGAATTTTCCAAAATTTTTTGCATTTTAGGTTTTACTGTAATCAAAAATGATTCAGGTAAACAAGACTTCAGCTCATCAGTTGCCATTATTCTATAAGATGCTATGCGACCTTTAAAAGCAGACGAAATTTCAACAACCTCATCGTTTAAATTTACACCCGAATTTTTTCTATGCTTATTACTTCTAAGATGCCCTACCCACTTCCTGCTTTCTACTGTAATTGAACACTGAGTGCAAAAGGGCATGTTTTATGTAGCGACTTTGCTTAAGCTGTAATCCTGGTTTTATATGTTAAATACACAATTTGATAGTTTCAATGTTAATCAAATAATAAAAAGAGACAACCTGCAGTATCCGTTAAAAGCAAAAATAAAAAGTACTAAATTAGTACTTACTTAGTATCGTTACAATAAATTTGACGTTAGCGTCCTTGAAAAGTACATTTATCTTTTTAACAAATTTTTGCTATGCCCTTCATTCAACAGTTTTATCATCGATTTGCGCCCTTAAAGTAATATCGTTAAAAGCGTTTAAATTATGGTTTCATAATAAATCGTTAAGTTTAACACATTTATTAAAAATTACTTGATACACAATTTGATGCAGTTTAAATTTTATTCAAATAAGTAATAAAAAGAGACAACCTGCAGTATCTGTTAAAATCAAAAAAGTACCTACTAAATTAGTACTTAGTATCGTTAGAATAAAATTTGACGTTAGCGTCCTTGAAAAGTACATTTATCTTTTTAATAAATTTTTGCAATGCCTCCCATTCAACAGTTTCATCATCGATTTGCGCCTTTAGAGTAACGAGAGCCTTTTTCCAACGCTCCTGACGTAACTCACCGCGAATATCAGCAGTGTTGTACACCCGCAGCTCCAAGAAAAAGTCTCCGTTGAGGGTGCAAGCTCGTTTTGTTGACCCGTTCGGTATCCGGTTTATAATGGATGAATCAAGCGGATCAGTCTCAGCAGGCTTATGGTTAACAGCAACGTCTTCAGGAAATATTCCGAACACGTCAAACGGGTTTTTAGTTTCTTTTTTCTTGGGTGCAGCAGATCTGAAACATAACAGACATTAAACAATGAATAAGACAGTTGTACTTAGTTCGTCGAAATTCATTAAACAAATTACAAGAAAAATACCTTGGGGTTGACGGCTTTCTTTTTTGAGCAGGTTTTTTTATTTTTGGGATACTGACATCTGCAGCGGCAACGCTCTCCTCTGAATCAGATCTGAAATAAAAAATATGTTTTTATTACTCGACATTTAAAATAACCATATACATCGATAAAAAAAGAAAAAAAAATTACCTTTTTTAAATGAAAAAAGTAGACAAACAATATTTAAGTAAATATGTACCCAGCTGACAAAATAAAAAACATGAAATATGAAAATAAATATAAAATGGCTACCTGTTTGGAGCTGAAGCTTTTCGTTTTTCAGCCGACCTTCCCACTTTTGACCGAACGGTTCCGCTGTTTGCAACACTGATGGGTTCAAACTCTGAATCAGACCTGAAAGGAAATTAAAAATATTAATGCCTGTTGGAACCCTACAAACAATATGAACCAAATGTTTTAATTTCGTTAGGAAAGTAAAGCGTTAGGTACGTTGAAATACATACTTACATTTTAATCGATGTATAAAGCAAATAAACTTTACTAACGTAGAAACTCTGCACAGCTTAACCTCTGAGCTGAAGATGTAGAAGGCTTGATGCACTGTGCACGTCACGTTCGAAATTGGAAAGGAACAAATTAGCCCCGCGCAAAAGTTTTAAACGAAATTATTTGCTGATTTTACTAAATGAACTAGGGCTGTCGCATTCCAAATCACAATTGTGTATTATGCTTATGTGCACATAACAGTTCTTTATTTTACATTATTTAATTCTCGACGCGATGGAAAGAGGAACGTTATGAATTTGTCTATCTGTCTGTTGGTAAATCTGCCTACTTCGTATTCCACATATGCATGTATTCAAGATACCAAAAAACTAATCGAGAGTGAGTTGTAAGCTTTTTTTAATTTACTTTTTTATTTTTTTATTTACTTATTTATTTTTTATTTATTTATTTCTCACCAGCTAAATTAAGGAATTACCTAAATATTAGTATTTCAGTAATTGTAGTAATCATTATTTCTTTTAAGAACATTTATATTCGCATTTAATAGAGGTACCCATTAATTGTAAATTTATCCATTGATCATTGTCAACCCTACACCTTTATAATATGAATATTATTTCGCAACCACGCTTCATACATGCACCGCATTTGTATGTCAGCAAAAAGACGCCGATCGCACTGTGTGTCACATTACAACTTGATAACGTTGCGCAATAAAATTGGCTAATACCTAATTGGTAACATTTTCATGCTCAGTTCTGTACGTTAAAATTATAACGGAAACTGAAAAAAAACCTCCTCAGATCGTTCAAATAGCCTCAGTATTAACCGACTTAATTACTAAGTTAATGGGTAAGGTTAGTAATTGGTTAGCTCACACAACCAAATATCATCTTACCTCACCTACTAAGACGAAGATTTAAACTTAGGTAAAAACGTGTTCTAACTGTAATGTTTGCTACTTTACATCGTAATTATAAATACACATACAATTGTTATTTCCTAATACGAAAACAAACATTGTCTTGTTACAGGTACAAACAGGTATAAACCTTTTTCAATTTGAACACAAAAATAAACAATTCCTATATTATTAACATTTATGATAAGATAACCTAACCAACTTAGAAAAGTCGAAAAACAATAGACATTTTCGCTTCAAAGGTCAATATCTTAGAAACGGTTGAACCGATTTTGATAAAACAAGTCTAAGAACCATTGTTAGAAAACCTGTCAAAAGAAAAACCGCATTTAAATCGGCTCATTCATTTAGGAGCTATGGTACCACAGACAGACACACAAAAATCTAGGTACAAATTCTAGCGCACGATGTCAAAGTTTAACATAAGCGCTGTCTGTGGGTTAAGCACTGAACTAAGTAGGTGTAAGTAATGATTTAAGTAAGTACCTTTGATGTACTGGTTTCGTATAGAATACAAATGGTTTCGAATAATTTCGATAGATGTCATCACCGCCTACTCGTATGTCCATTTGCATGTTAAGAACAATAAACCTTAGCGAGCGCGCTCGCTACGTAATTTGATCGAGTTTACTTACACTACAATGTCTTCGAGTTGAAATGACTTAAGTACATAATCATGTATATCACTTTACAACTCGTTTCTGATCAAACTTTATATTCTAGTCAGCTAGACAATTTTTACGTCAACATGATAAAGTGATATAAGTTATTTAGAAAGTGTGATAAAGTATCGCGGTCTCACAGATGGAGTTGTTCTACATTAACATCAATTAAATCACACTATTTGACTTAGTTTTAGCGATACCAATTTAAAATCATATTTTGGTTTTCACTAGTGTAGTGAGTTACACATTTTTATGTTTTCGTAATTTAAATAATGTTTACTTAGTGCTTTATTCCAGCGTAAATTAGTTTAAACCTAACTCGCGCTAACGATGGTTTTGAGATTCGTTGATATAAATAAATCCGACATACAATTTGCCGTGTACATAAAACGCGGTCATAGCGATACATCCGAAAACGGATGCCGGGAACTAACGCGTCCTGGGTGACCCGACCTTGTCTGTGGAGTCTGATCAGCTTTGCGGATGAGTTGTATACAAGCCTCGGTGGGAGGCGTCCAAAACCACCACGCACACAAAAAGCGGTCATAGCGATACATCCGTAGGTGGATGCCGGGAACTAGACGCGTCCTGGGTGACCCGATCTTGTCTGTGGAGTCTGATCAGCTTCGCAGACAAGTTGTGCAAACACCTGAGTTAACCTGAGTCAAAGGCTGCGGCTTGAGACCGAGGAGCGCTCAGTGGCTTCGGCCTCGTGCATATCGGACTTGATCAACCCGGTGTGCATGGTGTACTTTTGCTTTTACTTTATCTAGCTCAAACATTATTAAACATATCTATGTTAGGTTGTCAATTAGTTGAGACTTGAGTTGGACTGAAATTTAAATACATTGAATAAATTCCCGTCGGGTTGGCTTGTCGTTGAACCTCGAGTCAAAACTTAGCTCATTCGAACGAGAGGTGGATGCCCAATGCGATTTCAGGTGTAGGTTGAGCGTTATGATGAACGTGAATTCTGATAGGTTACTGTTAGGTTGGGTTCCGTTAGGTTTGAGTTGCTGTTGGGCTGATGTATTCGTTGCGTTGAACGAGAGGTGAAACAGAATGCCCAATGCGATTTCAGGTGTAGGTTGAGCGTTATGTTGAACGCAAATGCTGATAGGTCACTGTTAGGTTGGGTTCCGTTGGGTTTGAGTTGCTGTTGCGTTGAACGCGAGGTGAAACAGAATGCCCAATGCGATTTCAGGTGTAGGTTGAGCGTTATGTTGAACGCAAATGCTGATAGGTTACTGTTAGGTTGGTTACCGTTGGGTTTGGGTTGATTGTAGGTTGTGTGCAATTCATTGTATTATTGGGCTTCTGGATCACCACGAATGAGTGAGGGCGAAATTTTTCGCCCGATCGAATGAATGGTGGTCCAGAATGCCCAATAATATACTACTAACATCGTTGTCATGGGCATGTATCTAAAATCCTGAGCTCCAAAACTCCATTTATTGCGCCTAAGAAGTTGAGCAGTGACACTCGTGGCAGACGTCAGATCAGTGGATTCAGATGAGGACGGTCAGGCTTTCATAGGCTCCAACATTTGACGTGTCATGCCTGAAATTTTTTACCGCTCATTTTGATAGCATTAAGTATAGCGAAAAGACATTATAATACCGGTTATGTGGTTATATTGTGCGTTACAGTGAACACGATTTATGGAGATTTAATTAAGGTTTAGTGCTCTGAAATTAAGACGAGGCTTGAATTCCTGAACCAGTGAATTACACCTTAGGCCTCATCTGCACCTTCCATCAAGTAAGATAGGGATCAATCACTGGTCAGTTTATAGTAAAAAAAAATTATAACTTTTTTAATTTTGCTAAACATATAGGGGCTACATAGTGAAATAAACGGATCACTCACGTATGTCAGTCGAATATAGCTGGACATGTTTCAGACTAATCCGTAGTCCTTCCTCTGTCTGTTTTATTTACGTCTCGCCACCGGCGTAGCGTGTGCTCCCAGAGGAAGGACCACGGATTAGTCCGAAACATGTCGGGCTATACTCGACTGACATACTTGAGTGATCCGTTTATTTCACTATGAATGAATCTCACGGTAGTTTCATATTAAAAATATAAAATATTAAAAAGACACATCCGCACTGTTGCTGTATTTTCACCACATAATCTTCGGTAATTTAGCAAGTAATTTATAACAATGGGAACAAAGAACAAGCAATGTTGCAAGCATTGACAAAACATTATTCATGAATCAGGGGTTAAAGAACAGGAAATGGTAAGGTAATTGTCCCTGTGCCCGACACTGTCCCAATAGTTGGAACCTTCAATCTTATACGTAACAATAAAGATGAGAAGCAAGGTGTCAATTATTAGAATTAACGAGTCAATCAATGGGACGTTTACCTGAAATAAAGTTTCTTAGATACCTCGACTGTGGTAAGCGGTAATTGCAAAAGTAATTTTCCATTAATTTGTTTCTCCCAAACAATAGCTCGCTGTTACTCTGAAATACTGAAAATATGTATAACAATAAATAAATACTTGCTGAAGATTTATTTTGCATCGTAATAATCTGTATTTGCGTAGACATTAAATTTTACGCTTTACCGATAAATCTTTTATAACCGGCTTTATATGCAGATGTAGCTATTTATAGACTTGTAATCCACTCTTTGCTATGAAGCCCGATAAAAACAAGCGTATATCTTGTAGATTTTCTACTTCGACGCATCAAGTTGTAATTAAAAGTTACATACCAAGGCAGACAGGTTGGACTTTATGAGTAGACAACTCTCTAAGGCGTCATTGCTCTTGTGTAAAATGTGGTGAGAAACAATAAAAATATATTTTATCCATAGGCATTTGAAGCTTTTTTCTACCTACTATGTAATAAGCAAAAATATTGTTAAGACATGGAAACAACTGTGTACGTTACCACTGTATTAACGTTTTTTTATACAAAGAGGAAGGCAAGCGACCAAGTGGGTCACCTGATGGTAAGTGATGACCGCTGCCCATAGACACCCGCAACTCCGGAGGGTTTGCAGATGCGTTGCCAACCTAGAGGGCTAAGATGAAATGCCTCTTGTGCCCGTAATTAATTTAGTTCAAACTGATATTGTCATCTTAATTTACAACACAAAATTCCGAAAAATCTTCTGAAAGTGGTGTTACTATTCGTCTAGTTTGATGGGTCTTTGGCTGATATACCTCCGGTATCACTGTGACGTACCGCTTTTGGGACACCCTTTAATTATAAGGTTCTTCCTTAGCAATAACTAGAATTTCATTAGCCACATCGCTGCCAAACTCACCCGTAAATATTCGGCGTATTTCGCCACTTAAATTTCTAAAGCAGTCGAGGACAATGAGCCGTAGTGTTCTACGTTCCGTAAACGGTACGTGTATAGTATAAATAGATGACAATATTAAAACAAATTACTGATATTACCATTTAAATGTGCAGACATGAGCTTTACCGTGCTGGTTTGTAGTGTTTCAGTATTTGTTTTAAGGAGACTATAATACTTTCCAATCTGCCACTGCAAGGTTGACACCGTTTGGTTGCAAGTCACGAATCGTCTTTGTTTGTTGTGTGTCTCATTATGTGCCGTACTGTAGTGTAGGTCTCGTGGCCACATCACATGGCTGGATGCGTGGACGTGCTTACGAGTTCAGGGGATCAAGGGAAGGCGGAGAAAACATACTTGAAATATTTGTAGTGTTATTATGAAATTTGCACTTTTAGTAAAATATTAATGTATTAAATATCACTTGTTGGTACTTTGCTTTTTATTTTGTATTTTTAAATACCTACATGCAACGCTTTCATTAGAACTGGAATCATAAACAGAGATACGACGCCGTCATATCATCATTCCTATTTACTATCGGTTTTTCACAATAAGTATTCATAAAACCTAGCAAGGTCAAAGTTCGTATTTAGAATCGGAGCTCTATTAAAGTGCGCCTGTGAAAGGCTTCCTCGCGGAGCCGGCTATTTATTTCAAAGTGTGTACGGCGAGCCCGGCTTCACCTCGGATATCCTTCCGTTTCATCTCCATTTTATTTTCGGCTTAGATAAGCCCGTAAGATTTTTTTTTCAGACAAATGAGATACGCGGCGGTCGGAGGCAAATAATTTTTCGTTCTTGTTCATACTCATTGTGCCAGTATATTATTCGCGACCGTATATTTTCGGTCATTTTTTGCGTCGTCTAAAACACTTTATGAGTTCTAAACATGTTCCTACTGCTGATCGCATGATCTTGGGTTACGCGGGGATATTGTCGCAACGCGAATGAATCTTTTTATGCGAATGTGAAATAGGATTGTATTTCGCTTTCGTGTAACCATGTAAATATCATTTTTATCCAGGCATTACGTTACGCATGATATTGCGTGTTTCTGTCGAGCTGTCATTTTGGCAAGAACCGCATTTACATGTCGCGTCTGAAAATCAGTTTTCCTCGAGTTAAAGATACCTCCTTATTATATCTGAAATAAATACTATTGCTTCTCCAAGAAAAATTGTTTTTTTATTATTTTTATAAGGATAACATTTACTTCGTTAATTTCAATACAGCATAAAGGGAACGATACGTTGATCTAAGAGTGAGAGGGTTATTTTTTCAGTAAAATTAATTTCTTAAACTAATAACTTATTAGACAGACATCATTTCGGAAAATCAATTCTCGGAGACGCGTGAGAACTTCCAAAAGCAAATATAAGCCCTCAACTTCCCCAAAATGGAACATCCACTATTTGCAAAGTTTTGTGCCGTAATGAAATTTATCTGCGCGTTTCAGGCCAGAGGGCAAAAGCCTTATGAGTCCTAATTCGAAACTTTAATTACTTCGTTCACTTAGCAGAATACCTGTAGGAATTGCTTAAATGTTAACCTCCACTGTACGAGCGAAGCGAATCAAGTAAAAACGTTACTTTAAACTATACGCAGGACACGAACACGAACTAACATATTTGAACGGGAGTAACATAATGGTATAATTCTATTTCAGTTCACTATTTACCTAATTAGATAAATTTTGATTAGTTGTAGTATTATGAACATGCATTATTTTGTTCGCATATTAATATTGTAGTTCAATTTAGATTAAGGAAACTAAATGGAGTTTCAATTATTTCAGATCATGACATAATTTATGTAGTAAGTATATTGGTGATTGCTCTGCTGCACTGCATCTGAGTGTCCAAAATCTTATTTTATTTTAACCAGCACATTGTAAGTATAGACTCCATCAGCTTGTAAAAGTCAAATGATCGTGTCTTATGTTTTATTACGCATCTGCTTCAACGAGAATTTAATATAAGTAATAAAAAGTAGTAGAAAGTGGCATAACTTATGTAAACAGAAAACGTCCTTGACACGACAGCTCAAAACAAAACAAGTTACCGTCACTAACTTTTGAGTTTCTAGTTTGTGCTCACGTAATAAAGATTCCACCCAAAAGGTGCAGTATGTAGGTGAAAACAAATTTCAACTTATGAATATCGCGGTCGAGTGTACGTGTAGATTTCCCCGGAGATCGCAACACTGATAAAGTACATTCACACGAAAAGTTTTGTCCCACGATGACCAACTTCTGTGGCAATGGATTAAGATCGTTCTGTGCCCGCGAACTTATTATTACTAACTGAAATCGAACGTGAAAATGTTGAGGCGTATATTCGTAATACGGCAGCTTAGTTGAAGGCATATTGCAGGGGAAGAAGCTTGCGTTAAAATTCGAAGTGGTGCGAGTAGCTGCTGTTGTTGGTTGCTCCCAGTGGAACAATATGGAGCTATTCAAGTGTAACTGCGACGCGAATTAAAATAGGCAGAGTTGTTTTACCGACACGTGCATAAGTTGGCCGACTTGAAGAGTTGTACGCAAGTTTGTGTCTCGTAGGAAAGGCGGGTGCGACGAACGGTTAGCGATTGCAAGTTTGAATAATTTTGTTGTAATAATTAAGATCTGTACGGTTGTGAGACTTGGACCATGATGCAGAAGAGACTGGAGGCGTTGGAGACATCTCCAGCACCACATGGTGCTGGCAAAGAATGAAGGGGATTGGTTCCAATGAGAGAGTCTTGAAAAGAGTTGGGGAGGAGGGAATAAATATTCTGAAATATTATTATACTAGGAGAGGGAAAATTCTGGGCGATTTTATATGATACAACGACCTGATACTAAAAAATATAGAAGGACGAGAGGAAGGAGAAGGCCTTGCATTATTTAACCAATCTAATTATTAAATACAAACATTTTATGATCAGCATTATAGTTCAATTATTATTAGTAATAACAATTCAAAAAATTAGGTACCGATATTCAATAATTTGAAAAGTTATACGTGTTGTGCGTTTCTATTTTTCGTTCCTTGCAATTTCAACAGAAGCGTCTGCTTCGCATATAATATGAACCACATGACTTTACGGCGTTATCAGAGGGTCGAGCACGACTTTACGAATACTGCGTAACGTTACGGTTATCGTATCGAAATCAAGGAACCTCATACTGAATTTTAGTTCCAAATAAGCTCACGGGCGGGCGCTGTTCCAAACGCCATACAAACTCGATAACGTTTACTATTCGATTTTACGAGGGCTGTTTGATAAGTACCCGTTTTCTAAATATATTAATATCACTGACCGCAAATAAGTATACCACCCTTTTAAGCCATTTTTCAGAGGCAAAAAATTAAAAAAAAATGGCATTCTTTTGTTTTTTTTCTCGTTTGACAACGATTCAGTGAAGGCGTGAACTTAAAATTGGTATAACGAGTTTAAGCGGGGGAGAACAACCGTCTTTGATGAGGATCGCCCAGGCCGGCCAGTTGAGGTGACTACAGACGATATGGTTAAGAAAATTGAAAATATCGTTTTAGCCGACCGCCGAATTAAACTTCGAGAAATCGTTGATGCTGTAAACGTTTCAATCGAGAGGGTACAACACATATTAGAAGAAAAATTGGGTATGAAGAAAGTATCGGCGAGGTGGGTGCCGTGTTTACTCACGGAGGAGCAAAAACGGAACCGACTGACTACTTCGGAGCAGTGTTTGGCCGTGTTCAAACGTAACCCGAAGGAGTTTCTGCGTCGTTTCGTGACCGTGGACGAAACGTGGGTCCACCACTACACCCCGGAAATGAAAGAGCAGTCGAAGCAGTGGATTTTACCGGGTGAACCTGCTCCAAAGAAAGCAAAAACCGTCCCATCGGCTGGAAAGGTCATGGCGACCGTTTTTTGGGATTTGCAGGGTATTATACATATTGACTATTTAGAAAAGGGAAAAACAATAACAGGGCAGTACTATGCCAATTTATTGGATGAATTTGACGCCGTGTTGAAGGACAAACGACCCCATTTAAAAAAGAAAAAAGTACTGTTTCATGACGACAACGCCCCGGCTCATTCGTCCAGAGTTGTGACGGCTAAATTAGCACAGTTACGCTACGAACTATTGTCTCACCCCCCGTATTGTTCAGATTTGGCCCCATGCGATTTCTTTTTGTTTCCCAACCTAAAAAAATGGCTCGGTGGCAAGCGGTTTGGATCAAATGACGAAGTCATTGCCGCCACAGAGGCCTATTTTAATGACTTTCCAAAATCATACTTTTTGGATGGTTTATTGAAGCTTGAGTAT
This sequence comes from Clepsis dumicolana, assembly GCA_963691665.1. NCBI lineage: Eukaryota > Metazoa > Arthropoda > Insecta > Lepidoptera > Tortricidae > Clepsis > Clepsis dumicolana. The sequence continues at coordinate 7,496,614 of OY829521.1, forward strand.
AGGTGGAACAAATGTATAGAGTTAAAAGGTACTACTACGTAGAAAAATAAATGCATATATACAAAAAAAAAGTTTTTTTTTCCATAAACGGGTACTTATCAAACAGCCCTCGTACGTGACGCAGAAAGAGTAATTCGAAAAGTCGTGCTCGACGCTATGTTAGATGAAGGAATTGACGCTGCTCGCTGCAGTTGTGGCAAAAAATACTGGTATGACATTGTAAAATTACAAACCTCTGTTTTATTTTTTAAGTCAGTAGATGTAAAAAAAACGTAAAACTCGATTATCAAAAAAATAGAAAACTGATATTAATGGTAATTACGCCCCTCGACGTGGATACGACAAAATGTCGTGAAAAATATGTATGTTACGCTGACGCTTCTCGCTTACCGTTCAACCGAGCTCTTGTAGGCAAGTAAGTCGTCTCTTACTTCGAAGCGAGTTGCATACTAAGCGTCTCGGCTAAAGTTGCCCACAACAGAAACTCGCTTCCTGCCTCCGATGCCATGACGCGTTCATTTGTTCCATTAAAAGCTGAACCGATACGAAGGCATATGTCGTTCTAATTTACGGATAAATTATTTATTTGTCGCTATAAATCACCGAAGTTAAAGGCAACTTGCTCCTTGGAGACCGAATCGATACGATATCGGACGCTGTTTGTTTTGTTGCTACACCTAGGGAGTTCCAGATATTGTCTTTAATCGTTAAATATTCCTGGACTGTACCCGTTACTTGCTTTATTTGGTAGCAATTATTTCAGTTGAAGCCCAGAATTTTTTTAAAGCAACATAATATAGACAAAATAAACAGCGCGCACAAAGATACGAAACTTTGTGATGTTAAAGGAAGATACCTAATTACATTCGAAGTAACTCCATGAATAAACTAAATATCATTGCCGAAGTTAAAGAGCGAAGTATTCCTGTTCCTAAAATAAACAATGTTAGTATTTATCATTCTCGATTTGAAGATGTTCTGTTCAAACTTCCGGGTGTTTCCGGAAACTTGTTAGGGCGGGTATCCATAAGCCGTTGCAATGCCAGGCAGAAATAGTGCAATCTTCAGACGATCTTCGAGAATTATTTTCACTAGTTATTGTCCGCGAATTCGTCTTCTTTGAATTCGGGTAGGTATCGCTAGCACGCGGGAACTATACAATTCTCCGGGATAAAAATTTGCCTATACATATTATGTTATTTTGTGTATACATGTAAGCTGTATTACTGTGAAGTTTCATCAAAATCCGTCTAGTGGCTTTTTGTGTGAAAGAGTAACACACGTCTATCCTCACATACTTTCTCATTTATAATATTAGTAGGATATATAGCATAGAAGGAGGTATGGACCAAAGAAAAGCCGGTGGCGTGTCAGGTGGTCTAGAAGTTGGCTTATAGGAGAGATGAGCGGAAGATGATTCTCTATCGACAAGAATACGAGTATATGTAACTCTTAAGTTTGATGATGATAATGATGTTAAAACATAGAATTACTACTAACTTCTAGACTAAAATAGCACTAACGCAAGTGCTAAGTGGTATTATTATTTGCATAATATGAAGTAGTGTGAGTAAGCGTACGTCTTGTGAATACTGTATAACAATAGAACAGGACTGACCGTCATCAGCCAATAAAGGAATAAAGTGTAACGAAAAGCTGCTAAAGTTAGTGAACATCAAAAACAGTAATCTCCTCGCAACCTGTCCTAGAAAATGCTATCAATTATCCAAAATGTCCAACAATAAAACCGTACTAAGTACTTAGTAATCAGCAGTGTCCAGAATAATCGACCTCAACTGAGACACAGCACTACACTGACGGCCTAAGTTTCAATACAATAATCTGGCTTAGCTAGATGGCCTCGACCACAAAAGCTCAGACATCCGAAGCGTTCACATCGTATTGACACAGCGGCACATAGTTTCATCACAATATCCATCGCTACGAGTTTACTCGGATTGGCAGAGCTTTTATTATTCAGTATGTACCAGATATAACGCTTGTGTTGATTTTCCTCGTCATTATATGATGTTGGGTTGTCTCCTGTTCAATGTGTTTTATTCTATGATGCGACCAAATAACTTTATGAAATGAAACATTTCAATGAAATTACGCTGTATTATTGCATTGTCCATTTATAATCAGCTAGTCATAATTTAGATAACAACATTCCAACGATTAATCCCTAAATTAAATCAACACAGTTTTAATCAGTTTCGCTCGCTATCGGCTTAACGGTCCCGTAAAATCTGTAATCCTAAATAGCTTTTCTAATTCATGAGGCCAATGAAGTTCTACCTGTAACGCAATAATGAGAACAAGCCTTTATCGCAAACTTTGGTTTTTCAATTAAACTTTCGGTAATCACCGTTTGTATAATGCGAATGGTCCGGTGACTTTCAGAAAATTGCCAAGTTTCGTCAACCTAATCAAATTCCACTTTTAGCGAGGGTGCCGTTAAATCTTATGGTTTAGATAAGTGCCAAGTTATTTGACAACGCTGTAGTGTCTCGAGTCGCGATCCCATCGTTTTGCTGGTACTAAGGCTAAAAGGTCAGGCTTTTACATTTCGGAGCATCAGATTTCAAAATAGATTCGATTTAAAAGGAAATTTTTACTCGGGTACGTATTTGAATTTTCACTAAAAGCCTATTACGAATTCACTTTACATTATCGAATTGACCGTTTAAATTGTTAGGTTTTGTGTTACAGCTAATGACTATTTTCAATTTGCGTATCAGACATGTTAAAATATAAAATATTCTGGAAAAAGTAAAGGTCAGAAGTACCCAAAACAAGAGAGCATGTATGAAGAATGTTATGAGAGTAAGAGAAGCAAAGGTTGTATGTCAGGATCGTAGCAAGTGGAAGTCCGTGGTCTCTGCCTACCCCTCCGGGAAACAGGCGTGACTGTTTGTGTGTATGTATATAAAATATAAAAAGCATAATCAAATGCATTTTTTTCGGGAATTTCGTATTATTGTACCTCACTGTTTATTTATTCGTTAGCGAAATCAATGTTAGATACAGTATAATAATACTTAAACAGAGCGACTGTACAACTGAAAAATATAATCATTGTGTCAACTAGCCTACAATTAAAAGTATTTACCTATTGGAAAACATTGTTAGGTAATACTTATAAAATTTAGCAGGTACGTTATGTTGTCAGTTACGTGTCTACTACAAAAAAGCTTGTCTCTCTTCGGTTTTTTAAGGTTCTTGTCTGTTTCGACGTCAATTTATTAACCGAACGCGAAGGAAATGTCTTTCGTATTCAACATTCGAGACTGTCCTTGCATTGGAAGAAATGAAATCTGCTGCTTAAATATTCAGAAGGGACAGAAGGAGTCAACAAATTCAATTTATATTTGCGTTCCCGCCAAAGGTCTGCTAAGGAATTAAATCATTCCAATATTGAACTGTCGCTTACCTAGCCTTGAATTTGAGTGGAAAATAGGAATTTCTGTTTAAAGGAAAGTAGCTATACAGCGTCCCATTAATATGTCAGTGAAAGAAGCCGGATTGCGTTTGTATTTAAATAAATACAAACAAGGTTTCTTAACAGCATATCCGAATATTATCCAAGGAATGTTAAATGTATTATTAATTGATTGATTAGTTCCCTCAGCGCATTTCTGATTTGGACATACAATTCGTTGCTTTAACTCTACGCACAATGTTAAGTTAGTCCACAGGTGCGTGTGGGTGGCATCGTGATGTTTCTATTCTCCAATAAGACCAACGCAAACTACGAAATTTGTAGTTCGGAATTCTTACGTGAGACTAAGAACCTTTAAAATGGATTTAGGCTCGGACCCCAGACCCCTCTGTTTGAGGGATGATAAATTAAACTCTTCAGTCTACCATGGCTATTATATAAATTAGTGCTCCAGACCCCCTAGCACGGTAAATTTTATCCACGACATAAAGCATTCGTCACTTTCTAACAGGTGTGCAAGTGCGAGAGCGACAAATGCTATAAGTAGTGGATACATTTTAGTGTGCTAGAAGGTCTGGTTATTCTCGCGCTAAGCTTTTAAAAAAGGCTTTGAAATTAGAAAGTAGGGAAGGTTTTTAAGACCCTCATGGCTCTCAACGCTCGTGGGGTTTAAGTTGTTTAGAATATATTAACTATGACCCAGAAATTAATTTAACAAGCTATAAAATGAAGCTAATTACGCACATTCAGCATTTCTACCGCAGTCTGTAATAGCGGGTCTTTGTTAATGAGGGCATAAAAAGTTCCCTTTTCTGAATTATATCTACAAATTTGCATTTCTATAGGGAAGAAAATGTTACAGTGCCTATATACAAGAAATTTGCCTTTGATCATTGTTTTTGTTACTAAAATGAGGGCCACGTCGATGCATTATACCATTAAAAGAGGGCAGAATATAATGACCCTGTAGTTGATTTGGGTTTTGTATCTTTTATCTTAAAAGAAAGCGTCAAGAACTGGGATACTTTGATAGTCCTTATAAGCGAGTCAGGATTCTCGATGCCGAATCCATATGGCATACCTAAAAAAAATCCGACGAATTGAGAACCTCCTTCTTTTTTTGAAGTCGGATAAAAATTAAATCTTGATGAGCCTGAAACGTTCACCTAATGATAGTTACTTATAATTATTCAATGAAAAACTCTCTAAAATATCTACACGATGGAAGATAAAACATTTTCAGATGGTGGAATAATACGAGCAAAGTTAAATAAATATTCCTTATGCATTACATTATTAAGTGAATTTATGCAGAGGTCCGATTTAATGCAAACAAAGCTTAACAGTATCAAGTTAATGTATGTGCATATTAATGTTAGTATTAAATCATATTCTGGTCTGCACCTTGACAACTTAATGCCGCGAGAATAAGCATAGTTCGAACACTATTAATCCCAGTTACCAGTAAATCTATTAACTTTATGTTCTTTTTGTAAAACACTGTAGCATGAACAAAACAGAATAAGTAGGTACTTTGCAACGTCATGAAATGTTGATTTTAGCAAGATTTTTCTCCCAAAAACCTCCCGAAAACGTCGTACCTAATTAACTGTTGGGACCTTTGATAAGTTGTTTCAAATAAAACTAAAAAGGTACGAACGCTTGATATGCGGGTTGATAAAGCGGCGAGGAAATAGAACGAACGAATTTCCAAATAGAACGATAACTGCAGCCGACGTCCTACATCCGATAAGTTCTTTGAACATCCTGGCGCACTCAAAACTGAACGCAGAAATACTTTAACGAATACTACCCAAATGCGCCCGGTTTGTATTAAATACAAACAGATTCCGTATGTACTTATATTCGACTTGCAGCATCACAGCAGTGAACAACAATTTGTCGGGCCTTTACAGCCTGTGAACTGAAATGAAAATTCATTCCAACCCCCTAGCGTATGCATAATTTGTACTGGTGAGATTTTCAGCCATGTGCAGACTACTTAACTAATTACATTCTGTGGGGGAATGTTGCTCTTATTTTTACGTACACTTGGCTATGTAAGAAGACATCATTTTTGTTTCCCTCCATTAATCCTGAGCCACGCTTCTCCTTTTGGCTGGCTTATCTTTATGGGTAGGGAACACGCAACGACAGGAGCTTGTGTACAGCCTCCGCTTCCAAATGAGTAGCAAATCAACGCGAAATGTTTGTGTGAAATGAAGATAGGCTACTACAAATGCCTTAGACTTGTATCATTTGTTATGTATGTCTCTTCACATTCCCACAAACAATAATCTAAGCGAGCCCACAATGTGTAGTTATTTTTGCTCAAGCTGAAATCAGCAAAGATAATAAAGGTTTAACAATAGAGAAAGCAATTCAAAGTACTCGTATGTATAACCCGGCGGAATTATAATAGGCTCCAAGAAAAATCTTTGCACTCTAATGTAATGACAAACTTAAAAGATTTTAAGCTTTTTGCCTAGCGTTAAAGGCGGGGAACTTTCCAAATACTTCAAAGAATTTAATGAAAAAAGTTCACGAAACCTTAATAAAAAATAGCACGCTTTGGCTTCGAGGCCTTATAAACTTGTGAATAATTAGTCAGAAACCGCTTTGTCTAATGCAATGTGAAGAAGTGAAATACTATTAGGTATACTTAGTTCTAAATTTGTTAAACAAAATAATAAGTACTTAATTGTATTCGGAGTTCTTTAAGACTTATTTTAAAAGTAGTCTTGATATGAATTGTGCGCTTAGTTGATTTAGTAAGTTAGCATGAATCTCGATTATAGTTTCAGCAATTATACAATCAAGAGGTTTTACAGCAAAATCAAAACATTTTTCGTTACAAAAGATATAGGTACAAGTAGAAATACATTATATTTGTTACATAATATGTAAGTTTGTGTTAGAAAACCCTTTTTTGTGAGTGTAACTCAAGTCGCCGTGGCAATTACTTGTGCTAAGGTAATGCCTTGATGGGACAGATAATTAAAACTGTAATTGAATGGTAGAAGGTAATATTTAGACTGTTTTAATTAAATAAGCAGATAGACAAAGCAACTTGGCATTCTTGGATAAAGCGACCCGCTCGCATCGCTTCAACTATAATTTCATTTAAATGACGAAGGAGTCAAAATAACGTTTACACTCCCGAAGTTGTAACAAGCAGGCAACAATGTTCATGAATTAACAATGAACTCGGGTCGGAAATTGGGCCATTTAGGACAAGTTGTGTGGCAAGCAGCCTGGGCCGATTCTCTTTGACAAACTATTTGCGGTATTAATATCTACGTTTTATGGGGGAATTTTGGTAATAACTGTTCGATATCTGTTGGAAAATTAACTCTCAATTAAAATTATCGCCGTAATGTTTTCATCGTGTATTTGTTAATAAACAACGATCAGAGTTTTTACTGCAAAACATAAGACTATCGTAAGTAATCAATCGTCATCGCGAAGTACTTAATTCATCGTCATCATCATGACAGCCGAAAGACGTCCACTGTTGGACATATATGCCTCCCCCAAGGCTCTCCACTCGGACCGGTATTGGGCTTTCCGCGTCCACCACGGTCCCGCGATCTTTACCAGGTCGTCGCTCCATCTTGTTGGAGGCCTACCGACAGCACGATGCCATTCGAGAACCTTCTGGCCCCATCGGCCATCATTGTAATTCTGTATCCAATTTGATAATGGCCTTCGTATGGAAATTTAATAAACTGTAAATAATGAAGTACATGAAACTTAAAACTAAACTTTAAATCAACACTAATAGCTACATACTAAATAAATAATAAATATTGAAACTTAGTTTAAACTGTATTAGAGCTAAGTAAGAGAAAAATAAAATGAATAAATGAATCGTAAAAAAAATCAGTTTGGTAGCCTCAGAAAATAAAATTATCTAGTTGTATTTATTCAATGATGAAGTTTGAGAGAAAATAAATGAGCAGCAAAAATACATTCGGTCATGAAGAGCTCGAAACTAATCATAACAAGGAAAGTGATTAAGGAATGATAGATAAGATAGACTAAACATATTATGTAGTATTCTTATTTTATTATCCTAATCCAAATCCTAACTAACATTATAAACGCTAAAGTAACTCGGCCTCTCTCTCTGTCTTTCTGTCTCTCTGTCTCTCTGTCTGTCTGTTTGTTACCTCTTTACGGGAAAACCGCTGCACCAATCTAGATGAAATTTAGTAAGAAGATAGTTTGACTATTGAGGAATAACATAGGAAATCTACGCGGACGAAGTTAGTGTATAAATCTGAACATCTGTCTATTTGTAATTCGTTTACAATCTTTGTGATTGTTCGAATGTAGATATACAACAACTAAACTATGATACGGGTCTTACAAAGACAACTATTATCCTGAACTAACACATCAGTATAGGTAATGTTCAGTTCAATCAAACAATTCTGAGAAAAGGCCTACTTGTTCGTAGTCGCGGGCAATTCTTACCAAGCTCTCATTAAATAATATTGTTAAGCACCGGCTCCGCTACGAGCCGGAGGAGGTGCGCGGGTGGACGACACGGCGACGTCACGACCACCGCGCCGGCTGCGTCGCCACCACTCGCCTTACGATCTCCACCGACCGCGGACACCTCCCAAATTAATTTATATTTTTATTATTAATTAGCGTTCAACTTGTATTTGTAACGGCGATTAAACCAGCCCTATATTGATACAGTCCGCTTATTTCTATTTAACGTCCCGTAGGACCCTAACAATATCGATTCTGAACTTAAAGGGATAAGTCCGCCTCTGTACTAGAATTCGATTGATTGTAACAGTTCTGTTTTAATACTGTTTTTTTTTTACAATAAAGTGTTTACTTCATCATCATCATCATTAGCAGCCTGTTTATGTCCCACTGCTGGGCACAGGCCTCCTAAGTGTTTACTTACTGTCAAGGAAATGTTACATGGCAGAACACGTTTGGGAAAATACAAATGATTCGACATTGTTTGTTTGTAAAAAGCTATTCGTAAACTAAACATAAAGGACTTAACTTCTGAACGAATTACCTATTCCTTATGTACATAGGTACATAAGGAATGGGTACTTAGTTCAGAAGTTGAGTCCTTTACTTTACTTTGTTTAATTTTTCTTTTCTCTTCTACACAGTATTTCTTGGTATGTCACCAACTGCTCCACGTACCTTCCCTTCTGACAGGTCCAAGAATTTTCCGAAAAAACTTTTATTCCGTCACTAGAAGATGGTAGTCCTCCTTTCCCGCTCACAAGATTAGTTTTTATAACCGTATTTCCGCATTATGAAATCTGTAATGTATGTTTGAAGGACAAATAACGTTCACTTTTTCATTAAATGAATAACCTCAATTTCAACGTGCGGTACGAAGATATATATCTTAATATAGCCACATTTACGAAAAAAGGGGCGAAAAGTATTGCGCACACAAACTCAAGATAGAACGCGTGTTCCTGTCCCGTGTGATAAATCTTAAAGGGCACCTTGTCTCTTGATTTATTCTGTCGATAATCTTCCCTCGTCTGAAACTTATCTTGAAATTCGACGTGTGGAAACACTTATCACGATAAATTATTTCAATAATAAAATAAATATTGTCAGCCGAAGATTTATAGGTTTAATAAAACGCTAAGGATCTCAATCTATAAATAAATAAAGTATGGTGATTAATGCGAGCAGTCCCAGATTTTTAATGCTCTTAAAAAGTTCCAATCATACATTGATGGTTTAAAGTTATTCACGATAGGTATTCTCTTAAATTACAGTGCTGGTCCTAAATGTAATCCGCTGTCTATTATCAAAATTGAATATATTTAATTTAATAATAGGCCTATAACGCAAATCCCGTCCTAGATCGAGATGGATCCACTAGTTAGTAGTCTAATTTCCCTCTAGTTAAACGCAAACCTCTGATATTTGATAGTCGGATTAAAAAGGCATACTGTTGCCTGTTTCTGTTGTTCACAGATAGCAATGCGAGTTTTATTACTAATTGAGATCAAGGGAGACATAAAGAAAACATTAAAGCCTTCAAAAGTCACGTTCGTAGTCGAACGACGGACCCGTAATAAGACAAGTCGTTAAGTGCTTCAGCAGCACTATTGGCAGCCACAGAGTGGCCGTTAATAATTTTCAGTTAAACCAAGTTACCGACAAACACGAACTTCGTCAAAGGGAAACGGTTAATTCAATTTCTGTGTTCGGCCACCGCCATGGCTCTATACTTGCAAGAAAATTCACGAAACATTTAATTCCAATGCCACCTTTGGATTGAAAGTTCATAACCGCCAAGTTCCAGAGTTTTGGATGGATTTGCCTCCAAAACTGTCCGTGAACATTATTTGAGGTAGGGATTTATTGCGTTATTACATTGACTGTGACCCAACCACCATAAATTAAGTCCGTGGGATGGTAGGTATGCGGATTTACTTAACTGAACTTTATATTTAGAATTTAGTTAGCTAGTTATGAATGTACTTCAGGCGTCTTTTCTTGCTGAATTAATGAAACAAATATTCACAAGCCTCATAATACGTACTTAACAAAAGATGTCGGAATATTCCGCCGTCAACCTTTTGACACTTGGGCTTACAAATAAAATAATGAGACGGATAAATCCTCATCTAAGGCCGAATTAAACCCCTAGAGGTCCGAGAGACATCGAGAGCTTGTCCTGGCATAATTAATGTATTGTTATCACATTACCCTGGTCGGCGGTAACTAATGAAACGCGGAGTATTTAATATCCTCATCACCAAGGTAATCCCTCTAGGCTTTGCGCCATTGTTTTGTCATCGTGCCGGCGGGGAGCAGTTTCCGCTGCGGTTGCGATGCTACCTGAATACCCATGTAATTGGTTGCAACACTTGTTAATCATGCGTTACAATTATAATTTTCTCATTACAAGACCCTGGTGCTAGTTTCATCCGGAGTAAGTGTGAATGATTTATGCTAGGGATAGAACGGACGTAGAAGGTAGAACGTAGGAGGGCTATATAGCTCTAATTTCGCCATTTTACTTTTTGCCTTTCTGGATTGTAGGTTTAAGTTCTTCTTAAATTACTTATTCACACTGATTCACACACATTTGAGCAGTTTTGTTTTTTTTTACAAGTACAAGTTTTAGTTAAATTTTGAGTGTTTTTTTATGATAATGAATTTCCTTAATTTTACTGATGAATAATATGTTTGAGGAAATTAAAAAGCCTCGTGGTAGTGGAAAGTAGAAAAAAGCTTATCTGACGTTCTGCGCGGTGTTGATATATCGAAGAGTTTAAAGCAACTCGAGTTGTCAGACATTCGACAGAGAGCTCGCGTGCTCATATTATTTGGCTTAAGCTTTTTCGATTTTTTACGGCTAATGATCGCTGCAAACATTGCTGCGCACCAAATAGAATATTGGAACGGAATGATACATTTGAGCAAACCGATGCGGCAGAAAAAGCCGCTTAGCTAATCCGCTATAAAACTCCACGGGCTTGTCTGTTAAGCGATTCAATTTTGGGTTTGTTTTTAGTGGGTAGTCTCCCTATTTCGATTGGCCCATAATATTGTTATGTCGCACGTTGACATTTTAATTCTAAGTTACACGAAAATTGTATTATAGTCAAAAGAATTGTAGTTTGATAATTTAGTCTTAATTTGCAAAAGAAGCGAGTCTCATACTTTCGTAAAAACTTCCCGCATGTTCCACAAAGTTAAAGACTTGGGTGATACTTCCTCATTACAGACCATAACTATACCAGACTCCGCACTAATGTCATTCAACCCGAAAAATCGGGGCCAAATAGAAAGTTTCTTTTCAGGAAAAGGGTTCATTGGCCGTTTTAATACCGTATAATGGTTTTGAGATTATTTTCATAGATAATCACAAAGAAATTTTAGTAATAAGGTCTACACTCAGTCAACACTACAGTCTTGTAATTATAAGGAGTTAACTAACTTAACTTGCTCTACCATCTCGTTTGTAATGTGGGCGTTTACTACGGATATCTATCTATACTCAGACTCAAATGGCGTAGTGGTTAACCTGACTACGAAACTTGAAGTCTCTGGTTCGATCCCTGGTCGGGGTAAATTATGTTATTATGTATGTATGTATGTATGTATATCTCTTTATTGCACATAAAACAAAAAAATACAGATAACAGAACAAAAGCAAATGTACAAAGGCGAACTTATCCCTTAAAAGGATCTCTACCAGTTAACCTTCGGGCGATTGACAGGATATCAGAAAAAAGAGTAGACACAAATAAAAGTAAGAGGATCCGGAACCTGAAGTTAACCTAATTACTTAACTAAAGCATTTAAAATACACATACATAGAAATACAGATACACTCTAGTACATACCAATAACATAACGATAAATAAATACATATCAAGAAGTATACACTACATAAAATACATATATACACGAACTAGAGGACACACAATATCCAATTAAGAGGAACCGTCAAGCCAGTACTTCCTCAAGCGATTCTGCAGGGTGGCAACAGTTTGCGACTGCCTGATGTCACAAGGTAACCGATTCCACTGTCTAACAGCCTGCACGGAGAAGGATTTGGAGTAGGATTTGGAATGGGTGACAGGAAAAGAGAGACAGAGATTGTTACTCGACCGTAAACGGTTCCCGGAACCAGTGGCCAAGTAGCTAAATCTTTCCGATAGGTAGGAAGGGGACTGTGGTTTAAAAAGGACATTCAAAAGCAACGACAGGATGTGCACATTACGGCGAAGGCGAATCGGCAGCCACTTCAGCTGAGCGCGGAAACAGGACACGTGGTCATATTTCCGGAGGCCGAATATGAAGCGTATGCACACATTCTGGAGTCGCTCGAGTTTGTCTAGAAGCTGCTCAGAGAGGTTGAGATAAGCTATGTCGCCGTAATCAAGAAGGGGGAGAAGGAGAGATTGTGGGAGAGTGATCTTGGTACGAAGGGGAAGGAAACTTTGCATGCGTCTGAGAGAGTGAACAGAGGCAAAAAGCCTGCGGCTGATCTCCGAGACATGAGCCGACCAGGAGAGTGTCTGATCCATAATGATACCTAAATTTTTGACAGTTGGTGAGAAAGGAATAGAAGTTCCGTCAAAAAATAATTCAGGCACCACCAAGTCAGACAGCTTGGAGATAAAGTGTGGGCTTCCAACAACAATCGTCTGCGACTTCTTGGCGTTCACCATTAACCCAAAATCAGCCGCCCAAACACGGATGGCCTCAAGGTCAACGTTAATACGATCAATCAAGTCAGGGAAATCATCAATACCTGCTGCCCCGTATATTTGCAGATCGTCTGCGTACAGGTGGTGGGAAGAGCGCAGAGCTGCCGTTATGCCATTTATAAAAATAGAGAATAGGAGAGGAGAGAGCAGTGCCCCCTGGGGGACACCGGCGGTGAGACTGTTCCACTCTGAAGAAGCGTCATCTAATCTCACCCGCTGGCGCCTGCCCATGAGGTAGGACTGAAACCAGGCCAAAGCGGAATCGGAAACATTTAAAGTTTTGAGAATGCCTAGAAGAATATCAAAATCCACAGTGTTGAAAGCGCTACTGAAGTTAAGAAGTACAAGAACTGTAAGCTTCTTATCCTCGATATTGAGACGAATGTCATCAGTGACCTTGACAAGAGCAGTGACGGTGCTATGCCCGGGCCGGAAGCCGGATTGGAAAGAGTTAAAAAGATTATGGAGATTAAGATGGTGCGACAAGCGCCGACATACAAAATGTTCTATGACTTTAGAAAGAATGTATGAAAGATGTGTGTTTGACGAATACGAATGTTTGTTCTCGAGAATTTAGTGTTTAAATGTATTATTGTATGTATATCTATAATACATAAGTATGTTTATCCGTTGAATCTAGTAGGTAATAATTGTCTCACGATATTTATTTCTTATTATTATTTCTTAGTACTTCTAAGTCTACAATGTAGAGTAGTAGGATAGAGACTAGTGTGATGTTGGGTGTTTAGGGAAACAACTGGCTTGTATGAGAGTCGTCTTTATTCTGTCTCCAGTATGCAACGGTACAATAGGTATATGAATATGTAAGGTGTATGTGAGTGTGTAGCACACTACACCTCCCCTCTATTAGAAAAAATAAAATAAAATATTTTTACTTTTATTTTTACAGAAATAATAAAGAAAATATGACTTTTAGAAAACATTTGGAACAAATTTGTGACAATAGGTATTTAATAAATCACATTGGTAACGACAGCAAAACGGAATGTAATAAAACTTAAGCAATTTCAGTGGATTAAGCAATGCTTTAAAAAAAATGCAGTTGTGTGCAAATGCAAATTTTCATTTAAAGTTAAGAAATAATGATAGGTTTTTATTTGATCGCGCTTTCCGGCAGCAAAGACAACCTTTTTTTTTTTTAATGTAAATGCGAGTAACATAAGACACTAAGTAAAAAGATATAGGTTTATAATACAAAAAGTTTATATTCTTATTACCTACCAGCATAATAATAGAACGTATCTAAAATACCTCTTACAATGAAAATACAAAATTACCAATAAAATCATGCTGTCTAAAAAAAAACTGAAATGTAAAAAAAATACATTTTCGCTATTCTACTTAGTCACTAAAACGTTTTGTCTCTTAGTCTAGGTACCTAGTAAAATTCGTCATTAGTCTTAGTCACGTGAAGGTCATGTCTTGCAAGTACTTGTCTTTTCATCGTAATGTACATACTTTATTTGTGTATACAAATTTCTGTAATTGACGTCTTTCTTTTTATTAATTACTATACTTTCTTATCTTTCTCATTTCTTCATATTTCTTATTCTTTCTTTACTTGTAATATTATTACGTTGTAACTGTGACAACTTTAAAGCTAGCATCTCAGGCATCGCTTTTTGCAAGGCAAGGTACACACACATTTTACTAGTGGTTGGCCAACCTTATAATAACTCATTTATTTATTCTACAGGGTACAAAGTTTTTATTATCCATTCAGGCAGTTCTTTTAACACTTCCTTACTTCATTTACCTACCTTGTGTCCAAGTCTCTTCACGATTGATGCTCGATCGAATCATGATCAGAGGACAAGGATTTCCTGCCTGCCTTGTACCCTGGGTGTACCTCGCTAAATACCTCATCTCTCAACAGCGCATCTGGGGCGACTGTTGTTAAGGAATGGTTTTCCTATTCCTATTAAAACATCCATACCCATCACTTCAACTCGTCTATCATTCCAAATCTCAATCAGAACACTCAACCACATTGAAAACTTGGGCTTAAAAGAATTTCCACAGCTTTTAGGTGATCAGTCTAATCGCTGTTTGGAATACTTATATGCCCCAGCTTCCCCTAATACTTTGCCTAATGCACAACTTCATAACTTTACTATTTCCAACTCTTTTTAAATTAAAATTGTCCTCATTTTCCATCTCTACATACTATCATATCAACTCCGAAACCAGTGCTCCATTTGTTTCACATAACTTAATTATAGAATATAACAAAACACCCTTTAAAATCCTGCTCCATAATTATTTTTATCTCTTCTGCTTGGCTTCGATGGCTCAATTTCAGTCAATGTATTCATAGCTATAGATTATCACTCTTTATTACGTACACATATAAATATATGTATATCTATAACTCTCATGTCCTTTTTAAAAGTCTCGTCATATCTTAAGTTCCTTATTCTCAAACTTCATATCAAGTATTGAGCCTAATATAAAACGAAATCAATCTTAATTTATAAAAAATAATGTAATTATGTAACTAATGTAAATACGATAAAACTTACGATACGTAAAACTGTGCTCTAATATGACATAGACCACCCAGAATCAGCCGCTGTAACGCGAGCCGTAATCACAGACTCTGGATGCCAAACCTTTTTTGGATGAACTGCATTAGAACACTCACCTACTTGTGTATGAGCTATAAGCTTAATAATGAAATGATGATAATAATGAAAAGGATTACATTTTTGGTCACATCAATTTTAACTCGGCAATTTATTGGTTCGAAAAAAATAATTAAGGAATTGTAACATTTACATTACTTTAATATGTAAAGTTAGCACTATAAAAATAAACCTGTTAGGTTTTTACTTTTACCATTAAGTATAAACTAATTTTACTTAATTTTAATTACTAAAAAAAAAATTTCGAAACTCATTCATATTATTAAATCACGATATGAAATTTAATTCTACAAAACAGTACCTCACTTATACTTTTCTATAAGCATAAATGGTTCCTCATGACCTATCTATTTTCTCGATCCTTGCATTGCGCAGATATCCTTATCGTCGATGAAATTTTCCTGTCTCTTTCCTCTCCAATGGCACCAACAACACCGTCTCCAACGACACCAACAAACTCCCTGCAGCAACCAGCTCGTAGTACCAACCATCCCTCAGCAGCAATCAAGTTTCTTTTTTTTTTTACGTCGTCTTGTAGTAACTTATTCAGTTTTTTTTTTAGGTAATTTTTTTTTCACATAAAAGTTTATGAAGTACCTTGTCTTCGAAGTCTTATAGGCACTTTCAGTTTTTTCCTTACACATTTTATCAATAACTATTATGTTGCGTATTTTGTGTTGATTTCTGGATTTTACATTTGTCTTTCAATTGCAAACGTAACACTGTTCTTTAAAAATAGTTATTTTACTTAGTTTACTTTATTTTTATTAATTTGTGTCCACTATTTTTATTTAATTGTTCACGTATCACAATAACTTTTAAATTTTTATTCTTCTTCAGTCCACTAACTTATTTTTATTAATTGTTCTTGTATTAACCGTATTTTGCTTCTTCGCACTTAAGTTTTTTTTTTTTTTCACTGTTACACCCAAATTTTGTGTTGCTTCTCTGACTCTTTTCTGGCCGGCGCGGCGCGCCGCCAGTGCAGCGCGAAGGCCGCACTGGCAGGATCGCCATGTGATGTTGGGTGTTTAGGGAAACAACTGGCTTGTATGAGAGTCGTCTTTATTCTGTCTCCAGTATGCAACGGTACAATAGGTATATGAATATGTAAGGTGTATGTGAGTGTGTAGCACACTACACTAGAATCATCACCATGTCATGTGGCATACCAGTGTCATGGGGTCCTACTTCCTACACTGGTATTTCCCGATCTGAACCTACACGAGGTTGTGCTCCCATGGGTACCCCGCACCCCAATGCTCCTCAACGGCACCGTGTTCCCAGCTTAACCCGCAAAGCCACACAAACTCCTCGTGCCTTGTTAATTTTGTACGAAAACAGTTTGAAGTGACATCGCAAATTGGACAATCTCCCGGTTGTTGTTTCATTCAGATTGTAAATTACGGTCTGTTAAGCCCAATGTACGTGTGGTTTTAGGTAATGAACCGCTGTGTTGATTAGAATTATACCGAACGCTTTTAGCTAATGAGTTTTGATTGTTATAAGTGTAATTCGATTGAAATCGCCGGAACAACGTGTAACGTAGTTTGTGGAGGCGTCAATTAACGGCAATCTGTGCCCTAAGCACGACTTGTCGAATCCTGCGTTACGTTACGGTTATCGTATCGAGATCGAGAAATCTCGTACTAAATTTTAGTTCCAAATACGCTCACGGGCGGGCGCTGTTCCAAACGTCATACAAACTCGTTATAGTTTACTATTCTATTTTACGTGACGCAGGATTCGACAAGTCGTGCTTAGGGCACAGGTAGAAAGGTGCTTACACGTTTCGATTCTGCCATTAACAACTGAACCATTATGGCGTAAAACACAAATCCGGTTAATAGGAGATAGATGATTTATTATCATAATTATCATATGGGCGCCTAGCTAAAGTTTAAAAAATATTAGACTTTTGTATGTATAAAATGCTCTCTTTCTATCGTTGCATTCAAATCTGGGTAGATCTCAACTCTTAAACATCTAGTTGACGCTGGAAAGACCCAAGCGAATACCTAATACCTAATACCGGGTTCGAATCCCGGTCGGAGCAAATGTTTGTATGATGAATACGAATGTTTGTTCTCGGGTCTTGGATGTTTAATATGTATATAAGTATTTATTTATCTATATAAGTATGTTTATCCGTTGTCTAGTACCCATAGTACAGGCTTTGCCTAGTTTGGGACTAGGTCAATTGGTGTCAATTTGTCCCATGATATTATTTATTTATTTATTATTTATTAATGCGAATAATGACATTCGGGCAGGTGTGGTGCAGGAAAGTTCGTGAGAGAATAAAAATGGTCCTCAATTAGTCCTCAAGGTGAGTTACGGGGTTTGATCCTAATAATAACCAGGTAATACGTATTGTTGACCATTTGGTCGGCTTTTAACAGTTTACATTTAGACTTATACTTCACATCCCCTGTTATTGTACAATATAGCATTTTCTAAACATTTGACGTTACCACAAACACTCAGCACCCCACTGACAAATGCAATAATTTAAATATTTGCGTTTCATGTTTCAAACGTCAATATTTGGTGCCGCTCGTCAATGTCGACAGCATGATTTTTGCTCGCGTAGCATATTTTTGACGAGTGTCAGGATACCCTAAATGATCCAATCCACTTATCGTTTTTGTTTGTTGGTGTGATAGAACAGAGTTATTTCAACACAAATTCATTAATTAATAAGCGTTCCCGTTTTGCATGTAGAGTAACTGTACCGAATTATTTTTGGTATTTCGTTTATTCGTGATGTGCATAAAAGCACAGTTATCATGGTCTGAATTGGTTTGGTTTTTAAACTCGCGCAGTCATTACGCTGCTCGGCTGTCATCGATCTACCAGGCTATCGAACAGGCTAATAAATATCAATCCATTACTGTTACAATTACTTTAACTATGCCATGAGTTAATGTAACAGTTCTCGGGTTTAGGTATTTGAAAAAATCTGCTCTTACACCGCACCGCACACCCAATGAGCAATAAATTCGAGTCGTGCTCAACTCGCCGAAAGAGATTTAGGGAAGCCGATAAGTGAATGCCTTGTAGAGGTGCCTCTAAAACGTACGTCACAGCGAACGGGCGATTTATGCAAGGAGTGCTTAGGAGACAAATTCTATGAATCATCATATATAAGGATTACCTGGCGAACACAAAGGGATCCTTTTATTTGCTCAAAGTAGAAAAATATCTGGTTCGAACCTTACCCTACCAACCGATATTTCTTTTCTTTTTTATCATTTGTTTCCCAATAAAGAAAATATCGGATTGAACGCGGCACGGAATTCTTTTTGCTTAAATTGTAATACTCTTGTTCAAAGGTTAATTTCCAATGATGTGTACATTTTGTTGTGATGGATTGCGCATCATTATTGTATTTTTATTACAAAGGCGGGATTATAGCCCGATATTTGCCCCGGGCGACGGTACAAGTAATGCTTTACACTAAGTTTTCTTTAAAATAAATACACTATTTAAAATCGTGTTAACTTGTACCAGGACAACATGATAAACACTGCTAATAAATGTTTGTTAGTTTTATTATTTATTTATAGGTTTATAGTGGCACAAAATTTTGGCCCAGCCTTTATACAAAATTACCTACATCTTGTACATACATAGGGGGCCACATTTTTTGCCGCTGAGTATACCTCTATGTAAGTAAATGCGTTTAAAAAAACCGGAGAAGTACGAGTCGAATTCGCGCACGAGGGCTCCGTACAAAGATTTTTATGCTTTTCCTCAGTGTTTTAAGTTGTCCAGTGTTAGCAGAGCCCTGCTCCTAAGCAAAATGTACGCAGTGTGGGGTCATCTTATATTGGCCTGTGAAATCTACAGACAGACATAAATTTTTATTTATGATTTTGAGAATTTTTTTTCTGTATTTATTTCTGTATTTTCTGTACAATAAAGCGTTTACTTACTTATTTTCTGAGTGGTTGCGCTATAACAGCTACCTTCGTACCAAATTTTGTTATAAAGAGACTTCCGATTGTAAATCGTAGCTTTATAAAACACTGTACTGGAAGTACCCTTCGGGTTTTCAGGGTACGGCAATTCGTATGGAAACAACCTTTTTAATGACTGTATCTTTTGATTGCGTTGACTTAGAAGGTTGCTTTTTCACAGCTTCAAGGGACCGCAGGCTTGAGTATTTGATATTAATTTCAGCATGCTACCTCTACGCCTTCCAGAGAAAACAGGTCTTGACAGACAGACAGACAGAGAGACGGGCAACAAAGTGAAGTGATCCTGTAAGGATTCCGTTTTTTTCCTTTTGAGGTACGGATCCCTAAAAATAAGAGCTAAGTTGTTTTTATTGTTATAATATACGATCAATCTCAGTGACTACATAATAATTAAAATAGTTTTTTTTATTTGGTGAAACATTGAGGCTTAGCAACGGAACTGTAGACCATAAAAATATTCACTGTGCATATTCAAAAGCGGGCAAGTGAACTAACCAATATGGTTATACAAAACCTTAAGAACGCTAGCGATTTGCGAGCGAGTGCTTCATACTAATATCGCTCGCGGCGAACACGTTGCGTGATCGCCTCAATACGAAACTCGCTAGCAAATCGCAAGTGTGATAAGACCGTTAGTCCAAGAGGGGATATTACCATGTTTTATTTGTTTTACCTACCTACCTACCTACAGCTTAACGCACAAAGGATGCAATAATGCGTTCAATGCAAACTAAATCGCTTGGAAACGGGCGCCACGGCAAGGAGGGGTATTTTTATAGAACGGTGCTTTAGAAGAATCTCTATAGCCCTATTATCATACTTTAATGTAAAGTTCTGAAGTCCTAAAGTTTAGGTGAGTGGCCGGTATATTATTTAACGCTGTAATTTTTTGTGCGTAGATATTCGTAGACTCTAATATTTTTTGTATCTTAATAAAGGAGTTAAACTATACCAACCTACATAATTTAATTCTAGCACGCGGTGAAAAAATTGGTAACTGCAGAACTTTTCTCGAAATCAATAAAACGGTGTGCTTAGGTAGGTACTCTTAATAGTGATATACAGATCTGGTTTATTTCCTCGCTTCTATTTTACTTGAAAGGATTCCACCCTTCTCCTATGGTCGACTTTCTAGAGATCCTTGCGGGTAATAGTGTCATCAACATCAAATTAGAAGATAGCCCTAAAGAGCTTAGAGCAATTTACTTTGCCACTAAGATGAGGCCTTATGTTCCATTTTACTCAAGAGGACCTTCGTAAGGTTAATGTTGTAATTTATTGAACAATAGTCCCTTTCTAACATTTCGTAGTGACTAAGTACGCTTGTGAGCACTAAGTCACCTTGCCTAAGTTACGGTACCTGTAACATTTTTCATGTACATCTTTAAAATTCATGCTTTAAACGCAGTTCTCTTCAAAAGTACTAAACAAGTTACTCAGAGTATTTAAAGTCGGGTTTGTTTTATACTATTTTTTACCACTAAAGTCTTTGCATACATAAACATACCCCTTTGCCCTTAACGCAGACTAAGATAACAAACCCGGATTTACCAAAGACACTTTGCTAAATCACGGAAAATGGCTACTTAGTGCTGCCTAACAGGGACTTTACGTAGGACAGACTACTCACCTATCTGACAGGTATAATGTAAAGGGCTGTAGCGCTATGACCTCTTTTGATTATGCCGAGATTAACTTGGCTTGAAATAGCAAAAATAATTACAGAATTTTAAACAGTGACGTCTATTAATGGAAGGGTCATGATAAATAGTAGTTTATGCAACTGCTACATAATGAGTGTTTTAAGGCCTAATTATGTGGAGTTGCATACATTACTTTATCTACACACATATTATAAGTACTCTAAGATGGGTTCAGAAGCCGAAGGCATATATTATACCCCATACCTGTCACGAATTTGACTGTTTTTTTTTAAATCATAGACAAACATACCGAGCTGACGTTTCGTAAACTATTTTTTTTTATTGTAAAAAATAATAATATCACATTATTATTTATACATGTCTGACCGAACATGACTTATATACGTGAGTGATCCGTTTTATTTCACTATGATTGTAAATTACGTTGGTTGTCAAATTCAAAAAATCTAATTCGATATCGAAAAGTCATTACGACATCGAATTCGATGTTACTTTACTGCTGGACCTGCTGGTCGTGGTGGTTGGCGGCGGAGGCAACGATGTACTGCAATGCCGGTCATTTTCTACGGTTTCTGAACGCATTATAGAGGACTTATGATATGTGTGTAGATAAAAGTTATTACCGAACATGGTAAAAAATTCATTATCATTATCTATATTCAAGAGTTCGACACTTGTCGATGTAGTTCTGTCCAGTCCATTCTTCAGGAT
This sequence comes from Clepsis dumicolana, assembly GCA_963691665.1. NCBI lineage: Eukaryota > Metazoa > Arthropoda > Insecta > Lepidoptera > Tortricidae > Clepsis > Clepsis dumicolana. The sequence continues at coordinate 7,518,313 of OY829521.1, forward strand.
GTGAGTTCTTCCACCTTCTGATACGACAAAACATTTGTACCCATTCTTGAAAAACACGTCGAAAAATTACTTTCCGCCCTTCTTATGCTATTTTGACGAGGAATTGTGTTTGATTCCTTGATTTGATAATAAATTTTAAGAAACAATGGCCAAAAAATGTGCAACTGCCGTTTTTGGCAATATTGGAAGAGATGCGATTTTACCATGTCATCCGACAGGACTTATTTCCGCTAAAATTCTGCCAATATCCGCTTGTGCTTGTGTAACGTATTATTGAGGCTGAATTTAATACCTAAGGTGGAAAACAAACGTTTTCACTTTTTTAAATTTTAATGATCTTTATAATTAAAACGTGTTTTTCTAGATTTTCGCCCCATTTGTTTCTGTTTTTTTTTTTCAGTCTAATATGCGGTACGTTTTTATACTTATTATTTTATTATTCAGTACATGTAGTATGTCTCACATACCTACAAATGTTGTTACGCCAGGTGCAATTCTAAATTGCATAAAAGTACAAACAAGTACCAGTGTTTGGGAAGTAGCCAAAATAAAAGAGCTAAAAACAGAGTTCTTCAATTACATCCAACTTCAGTGTTCTTTTATAGTTACGGCTAACAAAGCCGGGCGTGTGAATTTTATTCCGCATACCGTTTTACACAAAAACACCTATTTCTGGTACATTCACGTAAGTTTATTAGCACCGGGAGCACTCACGTAGGTAACCGCGGATTTTAATTTCGCCTCTGGTGCTCTTAATTTAGTGTGCGCTAGTCGCGAGGTCCCCGCGCGGCTTAGCACTTGGTTACGTAATTTAAAGTAGGCATTTCCAGGGCCCATGCGGTGGAATTTAAGCTTTTCAGCTGATATTTATTATTGCGACCATAAGCTGTTGTACAGAGATGGTCGGATGGTAGATGGAGGTTGAGGACTTTAAACTGGTGGCATGAACTACTTTTCACCTTTAATATGCTAACATCATTTCATTTAATCATTGTAAAATCTTGTAGATAGCAATTTGGATGTTATAAAATGTTGTAAGTCAAAACATGACGCCCTGTAAGGGCACACAATTTTAACTTAAAAACTAAACAAATATTTACAGTTTTCGAAGAAGAACTTATACATAACCGTACTAGAATTTAATTACGTGTTATAACTATCATCATTAACAAAACTGTATTTGTAGAGGGAAACTGTCTTCTTTATTATGCTTTGCTAATGGTACTCGTAATTATTAGGGTAACGATTTACGACTTCCATTTATTTGTAAGTGCAGTAAGCGTCCGTACGTGGATTTCAAAGTTTTTTTTCGCATAGTCGTCATTCTCTATGAAACAGTATCCCCTTAAGATCATTTGGATCTGAGGAATCTACAGTAAGACAGTAGCGCTGACACAGTGTGCAAATCATACAAATGAATTATGACTACTTTGTCTTGCACATGTTGAGACGACATTATACAAGGCACAATAGCCAAGCCAACGAGCAGTCGTGCCACTGCTGCAAATCTGCATAGACTTATTTCACTGACCCTGAATATACATCCAGGCATATTTATACAAAAGGAAAACTGTGGTTCATCTGGTCTTAATGTGGTGTGGGGCACGAATAAGTAGTAAGTAGTAACTGAGGTGACAACCCGTCATTTCTCTTCCAATCTACTATTTGTTCTACTTTTAAACTATCTAATTCTGGCTTCATTTGTTTTTGCGTCAGAGAAGCCTACTATTGTTTTATTATGAAGTCAAGTGCCGAGGCAAACTACGTCACACGCCGGATTAATGGTAGCGTTTCGTCGTAGTTACTTAATTCTGATTGTGTTGATGTTGTTTATTTTCGTAACTTTGTGAATTTTAGTAACTTTGCACTTAGCCAAAGCTACTTAATTACCACCTGGTTACACAGGGTACGCAAAAATATGAAAGACGTATTTTTTATAATTTTGGTAGGCCAAAAGTCGCACTAAGCATTACCTCGGTGCCAAATGCTTGACAAAAGCTTTGCCAGATTTTAGTAAAATAAGCTCCGCGAAATGTGATCGCGTGAAACGTTAAGCTGTTGCTGCAACTATTAAACATTCAGAGTGCTGTCGACAATAATCTCGTGGCTTTAGCACTCAGTATTGAGAATAAAGTTATGGAAAACTTGCTCAATTTAGATATTTTTACTATTAGGTACTGCACTGAAAATCAATTAAAGGCAACGGGCCGTCATCTGTCGTTGTTGATAATGTTCTGACAAAAAAATTAATTCTAAAATAGTTAATGCAACTGTAGCTAGCAGTGTTTACTTTGGATTATTTCCATTATGCACAGGTGAGCATTTAATCCATCTGAAAAGTTCGTCGTTTATTTTATTTATATTACTGTTAAAAGTAGTGTGTAAATCAGTCCATGACGCGGCGCATACAGCGTGGCCTAAAAAAAATACGTCTTTTATTTCATACACGCAGTTAATCTTAATAATAAATTATGTAATTAAAAAGTACATAATATTAACATTAGTACCAAGCCCAACCTGGATTGGCAATAATGGCATAAAAGTCTTAATGATATTGCTCTACCAATGTCCCAGAGGCAAAAACTCGTATTATTTACTCTGCAAGACAAATTATAGAAAGGCTGGCAAGAAGATTATGCCCATACTCGGAATAGCACGTGTAAAATGGAAGAAGGAATGGTTCATGATGTACCTATAATTTATGACGGTAATATTCTCTAAGACTTTTACAAAGCGAACTTTCTTTTACATCATATAATCATTGTCTCTTTAAGATTTATGGGTTAGGCTGATTGACCATGACTTTATATATTTCTATCGTAATCTTATGTAGGTAGGTACCCTTGGATAAACAGATACACGTATAGACGTAACATAGGTTAACATGTTGTATTTTTTATCTTTCCAAAATGGTATACTACAGAAAGAATAACTGTAACGTTCAAAGACGTCACTTCACTTATCATTTGATCTAAATAGCCAGAGCTGCGTTTAAGTTCTCAATTCTTATCATAACTGCATGACACTATAGACTGTTATCAGGTTAAGATCAAAATATTACTTTAAATTGTTCTACCTCTTTCTTGGAGATAGATAAATGCGTAACTATATGTGATAGCGAGCGCTTTCAGCGAACGATTGCTTCTTCTATTACAATACAAAAGATTCAATCCATTGAAAAAGTCAGCTTTGCGCTAATCGATTTCCTATTTTCGAATTAGCGAAGCTGTTCAACTTCACTTTTATATTTCAATGTTCGCTCTCAAAGGAGTTTTTCTCAATTACTCTTTCTCGCATTTTTCGTCAAGAAAAATAATGTATTATTGGCAATGAAACATTGAATACGTTTCTTTTTCAGCAATAAGAAACACAACTGTAATTGTGTGATTTGTACTTTGCCAATTTTGCCAAATTTGCTTTTGATAATTGCCTTATTTTCGTCCTTATTTTAACTACTTAGTCTCTAAGCAAAGCAATAGTCTTTTTTCATATCGTGTAAATCTTTGTATTTTAGGAATACTGCTAAAATGTGTGTAAATTAAATTTCCGGGAATAAAACCTTTGCCATAAGATAAAGCTTGCATCTAACAGTTAGACATACCACAGCGAGTAGTAAATGCAAACCAGTTAATCCTCGTATGAAGAAAAAACGGTTTACGGTAAAAACCGGTTTTAACTGTATCTGATCGGCCTATCACATCACTCACCACTCACCACCCATCGTCGCCATTTCGATCATGTCATCAAAGCCGACATGAATATAGAATACTTCCGTACCCATTACCAAAAAGTCAAAATTATCAAATCTCAAAACGAGTGACACTGTGTGCGTATATGATAATCCATAAATTGGTATTACTAACAGCATTATATAGCACTGAAATTCACAACCAAACGTGCCACTATTCACATACATATAAACCGCTTTTTTCTGACTTGTGATTTATTCTTATTATTATCCGGGCCGTACTAAATGTCACTCTTACATTTAACGATCTACCCGCGAAATACCCAAACATGGACTCCCAACTATTGTGTTCAAATGTTTTTCCGCCAGGGAAAAGGCTAATATATTTCAAACCATAGAGCGACCTCGTGATTAATTTGTATTTTTAGAACGTTTACCCTAACCGGAAAAAAAACCAAGGAGATAATAATCCCAGTCAGTGTTTACAGCTGAATAACAACACTCGTTTTAAATTTACAGTTCAAGATTTGCCATACAGTCGTTCTATTAAAATTGATAAGCGTATAAATTGAATACATGATGCACAATTCCTGCATTTTCAATTCTCGCCGCAAACGGATGCGTAAAATAAAATTCACGTCGGTGGAGCGTGTGCTTTGAGGCACAGATGCCTCGAAATATCGTGACTTCGTTACGAAGTTCACTTCCTGCTATACATTCTAGAAAACTCTATAACTCGATCTATGCCCCGCCGCTACGATGGGGTAAATCATGTGCTGGAAATTTTAGATTTAAATTTTTTGAACAAAAGACCAAGTTTTTTACATTTAAAAACTCCAAGATGAAGATCAAGATCAATCAATGTACTTACCTAAGTACTGTGCAAAGACAAAAAGATACTTAGTTATAATTTGAAAGAGTGGAAAATCTCGTCGATTTGTAGTTTCCCCCCAATGGGCTTTATCTGTATAGCAAGAAAACGTTCCAAGCTTAATTTTGTAATTTATATGTAGGTAGGAAGGATAGTTCTTTTCCTATTCTTCATGAAAGTTGTATACCTATTGAGTGATACCAATGTTTTTGTTCGATTTGTTAGGCTACTTTGTTTGAGTGTTCTCCAAAACTACAACTATTTTCTTGCAAAGTTTCCGCTAGTGTGAATTACCCACATAGTTAAGACGACAAAAACAGATGGTGCTTTTGGCTTGCGGAAACTTGGCACTGTGGTCCTAGCATTTGGATGCATTTGACCAATCCAACAGAAACTTTATGCAGAAGATGTATTGCAAAATACAATGGTGACATTAATTGAAAGACCATGTCAAAGTAGCCTTAAGCTTGCAAAATTACAGCTGCAAATCATTACCCAACTATGGGTAAGGAAAACATCCCAATGATTGACACGTTAATTCCAACAATTTACACCCTGCTTGTCACCTTTATTGCTACGCATTAGGGTTGAATGTGTCGGTTACAAGGACATTTTCCCTATTTTGCCATTCAATCTCTTGCTTAAAACTAAGTTTATTCTGTATATACCGTAATATAAGACAGTAGTGTTATTGACTGACTCAGACAACGCTCAGCCTAATCCACTGGAGCTAGAGACTTGAAATTTGGTGAATATACTTGATTTATACCTTAAGCATCATTGAGGTGAGGTCTTTCAAAATTGCCACGAGACAAAAACTACTTTATTTTCAATTATTCCGCGAGATGAAGCCGCGCGGCGAGCATAAGCTTGTCTCTAATAAAACCAATTGTAAGTATAGGAACTTCCACATTAAGATATCGAACGGATTAAATATGGCAAAGCATGATATTGTCAAGTTAGGTAACCGATTCATTGGCCAATGGGAAAGTAGTCAAGAGTTCGGGTAATATTTAATTGTGTATAACTTAATTATCAGATACAATACTTGGCACTATTTTAATTTAAATTAATTCTGTCTAATATTTTCGCGTTTTTATTTTGCGGTAAATTTTATTTTTCCCGTCTCTCACTAACCATTTTCCATTAAACATTATATTCAGAGCACGATCTAGGAGATGTTTCATTCTTATTGCATCGTTCCCTTTTAAACCACTGCATGCGGTTGTATTAAAAAGTGTCGTAAAGCCGACTCGACACGATCGATGTGACGTAAAGCGGAGGTAAATGTGAGTTTAAGTCAACCGAGGGTAGCTTCGACAGAGCTAGAGATAAACCCCGTCCACACGTTCGTTTTAAAGTATTGTTTACTTTGTTTTGATCATTTTGGGATTTTTGATCAGACACATTGACGTAAAATTAATTTTAGGAGCTGTAAAAACTTCTTCTTTTTAGGGTTCCGTGCCTCAAAACGAAAAAACGGAACCTTTATAGGAAGACTTTGTCGTGCGTCTGTCTGTCTATCTGTTTCTCTGTCAAGACCCTTTTTTTTGGAACGCGTGGAGGTAGCATGCTGAGATTAATATCAAATACTCAAGCCTGCGGTCCCTTGAAGGTGTGAAAAAATCAACCTTTTAAGTGAACGCAATCAAAAGACACAGTCATTAAAAAGACTGTTTCCATACAAAGTGCCGTACCCCGAAAACCCAAAAAGTATTTCCAGTTGTTCTAGAACACTTTAAATTTGGTATGAAGGTAGCTCTTATAGCGCAACCACTCAGAAAATTCTCAAAATCTTAAATTTTTATGTCTGTCTGTAGATTTCCCCGACCAATATAAGATGACCCCACACCGCGTATATTTTGTTTAGGAGCAGGGCTCTGCTAACACTGGGGAAAAGCATTAAAATCTTTCTACGGAACCCTCATGCGCGAGTCCGACTCGCACTTGTCTGGTTTTTTACCCTCGGATGTCCACCTCAGGAAGCAAGATTTAAGAATGTCATCGGTGTCCAGCAGCCCCTATGAAAAATGGTCAACTTACACCATGTCTGTTAGTCTGTTACTTATTCGTGATTCATTACACTCAAATGTTTTAACGTTCCAAATTTTGGTTATGGGTAATACGAATCCAGATTCCGAACATTAACTTGACTAATAATTGGGACCTATAGTATAAAACTCTCCCATTACTGACTAAATGACTAACAGACAACGCACAGCTGAAACTCCTTGACCCTAGAAGGCTGAAACTTTGCATAGAGATTGCCTTTATGACGTAGACAAGCACTAAGACGGATTTGTTGAAATTCCCACGGGATAGAGAATAAACGGGGTTTATGCGCATATGAAGTTGCGAGCAAAAGCTAGTAACCGAAAAACTTGGATAAGCTCAGCTACGAATACCTACCATTCTTGAACCTGCCAATAATAATAATAACATTAGTCCAATATTATACCACAATGAAGGCAGAAGGCACTAAGGGATAAAATAAGTAGGTCGACGGAAAAGCTTCTCTCTGAAATAGAACTAAGAATAAGTAAGAGCTCGGATAAATTAAGATGACAATAAATGGTTCAAGAAACTGACTCTGAAAAGTGGCAGGAATTCACAATTATACTTCCATAATAGATTTTTGTTTATTTAAGCCACTTTCATCTCTTTGTGATACTAAAAACCGACAATTTTATTTTTGATACGGCTCTCTTTGTTACGGCTCCACAGCTGAGATAACAGAGCTATACAGAAATTTAAATTGAGTTAATAACTTTAAAAATATACGAATGGCAATCGTACCTTCGAAAACCTATATTTGGAGAAATCAGACGGCCTACAATCACACATCGTTCTTTGTAATTGTTTGATCTAAAAATATTCAATGACCTTTGCTCCGAAGCCAGTACAAGTCTTGCACAAAGGCGGATTCGGTAACTAACCCTACCCATCTAGTATTGTTTACCTTTGAAATTGGATATAAGGCCAACATTATACGAGGATACTCAAGGCGAAAATTTAATTAAGTATATCTACCACGCTGTTTCACCTGCCTCCGAGGCCGGGATCAATTTATCTGGTATAACCTTTCTCGTTCGTATCGCAGACTAACACAATTCCGAAAAACCGGCCAAGAGCATGTCAGACCTCAGTGTAGGGTTCCGTAGCCGTTACTACAAACAAAAAGTGCCTTAAAACCAAGGACCATTGCTTAAAACACAATTAAAACAGTTATTATAGTAAAAAAGTGCACCAGCAAAAGAGCGTATCTTCAGGGCACTTACGAACTTTTGTTAGGAACGCAGTTAACACAACAACTCAAACAAGGTCAATACGATCGTTGACCTAATGACGAGCGATCATCGCTGCTCATAAAAACCGTTGACTACCTAGGCTATAGATCCTATAGGGAGAGATAGGATGCCTCTTGTACCAGTAAGTTCCCTGGCAGTCCTACCATTCAAGGTGAATCACAACAATGGAAGCTCTACCGCTTAGCGGTTCGAGTACAAAATATAATATCGGTAGCGATCGAGATGGACCTCACACAAGAATGTTTTTTTTTATACGACGAAGAAGGCAAACGAGCAAGTGAGTCACCCGATGGTAAGTGATCACCACTGCCCATATAGACACCTGCAACCCCGGAGGGTTTTTTTCTCTGTTGGAGATAATCCTTAAACAAAATTTTTATTTAATTACCTAGACCAAGACCTCGGACTAGTAGACGCCAAAGTGCCTAATTCCGAGTTGTACGAGGGCACATCTAAAAGTTTTCGGCCTATTATAAAGTATCTTCTATCTGTCCAAAAGCTTTTAAGGCAACCGACAATTTGGAATTATTTTTCGAAAGGGAATAACTTCTTCTGAACTCTAACTTTTTATTTTTTATGCCGAGTTCGACTTAACAGGTTTAAACTTTGCTTCAACGTTAAAAATATTTTTTGTTTAAATTTTGTCTCAATCGAAAAAGTTTTAGATTGGGTATGATAAATAATATATGGAATGTAAAACCGGTTCTTTAATAAATACCTTGCACTGGTTCGGTAATAAATACCGAGGTACCGCCAAGTGCAAAAATATGTATCGATTTAATCCACCACACCAACAATACAACAACCTTAATTCGCCGACATAAGAGCCATGGGACGTATTTTTGAGTAAGTTGTATGCACCTATATTTTTGCACTTGACTATACATTGCATGTTTGAGAGAGAGAGAGAGAGAGAAACATTTATTCACATACATTCGACACATACAGAAAGATAAAACAGTACATTTATAGGAATAGAATACAATGGAACACATAGCTATATTATTTAACAATACAATTATGTTTAAATAACTTCAGGCTATATATAAAATAAAGCGTGCAAATTTGAGGAGATCCCTGGTTGTTTTAAATTTGCATGATATTTATGACATAATGACATAATACATAAACCAACTGCTTTTGTGAAACGTTTAGTACAGATACGCGTAGTTTGTACGTTTTTGTGCAAGTGGCTTTGCAAGTAAGTTGAGCACAAATGTTCTAAAATCTGCAAGCTATACAGACAGGCTTTTCTCCAGGACATGCGAATGCTAATTCTTAGGTATATCTTAACAGAAGGAAACCACTGATACTTCTGATGTTTATATCAGTTTAAATGTGCATTGTCAAGTTTACGATGTTTCTATAAAGTCGCAATGTTCGCACTATACGCGCGAGAGGTCGCAAACAGTAATAAAAGGCATTGAAAGACTGGGTGTACGTTTCATGGTTCATGGGTATTTTATGGCCGAAACTATATCGGCACTATCGCGGAGTTGGAGAATTGAAGGCATTATAAAATAAGTTGGCAGCTTACGGCAGCCCTCAATACAATCTGTGATAGCCTGTTTTATGATTATTGCGAATTTGGTTTGCGTTTTGGGGCGAAATTAAATCGTGTGCTAATAGTTTCAGAGTTTACCGCCTCTCATCTTGTCTACCGGGAAATTAACAACAACTTGTTAACATATTATAAGATGTGAGAAAAAAACAAACAGACAACTTTTTTTCATTATTACATAACAATGTCATCGTAACGAGTTCAAATCTAGAAGCAGTCATAATTAAGTAACATATCCAAAAATCATAGGGAAAACAGGCAATACGTTTGCATGAAATAATTAAATGATTGAATCAGCCGTTATTACTTTGCAATGGTTCATAATTTATGAACAAAACAAAACGAAATTGAGCAAATACATTGTATCTCATTGCTATAATTGTTGGTTATGTATCCTGTTAATACCAGTCAATTCCGGAAATTATCAACATTTTGTTGGTCCGGCAACACGGTCTGTATACATTATTGTTTGTAACTCTCAAATGTAAACATACCTTTGACCTCAACTATACTTTTGTCATAAATATAAGTATGATATATGAATTTAAATTAATAACTGTATTTGCCAAGGACTCGTTATGAGGATAAGTTAAGGCTGTCATAAATTATCTGAACCTAGTAAATTTATACTATTACGTCACTTCTCTTTATGTGCTGAATTAAAAATTCAAGGAAAATACTTTAAAATTCGCATTTGGCATCGACAAAAGGTGCATTTTTTCTTGAACTTATAACAGCCGTCGTTGAAAAACTGTCCGTGATTTTATAAACATATCGGCTTCCAATAACTATGTACGTACGACGATTTACCTATTTCAGACCGTCTAGTAGTACTGGGGGTATTGAGGAAAACTCGTCGTAAGTAGTTCGACTTGACCATAAGCTTCTTACATTTTTCCCGTTAGAGTCGAGTGGATGATTCTTTTATTATCCAAAATACACTTGATCCAAATGGCCTTCCGAGGCTCTTGTCACAAAAGCGCGGGGCATTCGTAACGTAAATAAAACGTGCTCCTGCCCGCTCCTCCATACTCTTACATCCGTAATTCTATTACAATAAGATTATTATTTCTGCTTTAGTAATCCTCCACACGTCGTTTATTTCGGTCTTGTTTATAGTTCGTAGCATTTATTTAGGCCGACTTGCACCAACTTAGGTTAGACGCTGCTAACCCGCGGTTAACTTGACGTATTTGTATATGGGTTAGTATCTAACTCAGGTCGTTGCAAGTCGACTTTATTGGCGTATGTAAACTCTTGGTAAACTGGAGCTCGAAATCGAACAGTTGTCATCCTCTTCGCGGGACGATTAATCTAACCGTACGCATACCTGGTATTATTATCTCATTGTTCGTGGCGGTATTAGTGCAGGCCCCTAAGCTGCGGGATTCCGCAGAGCACGACCGAACCCGTTTGTTCATTTTGTACATTCATCAACGTCACGCGGCTAAATAGATAACTAACACAGTGATGTATGGAGTGAATCCACTGTGAAACAACCGGACGCGGCGCACGGGACTGAAAAGTCCTTGAATTTTTATTGGTGACAATTCTATGGGATGTTTTTCGTACTTTACGAGTAGAGAAAATGAACTCATGACACCCTGTTTCGCAATAGGCCTGCGTTGAAATACTAAAAATAAAATATGTGGTTATGTTTATGTATTTTATTTCCGTCGGTACAGTAAAGTTAAAGCGGCTTTTATTTTTTTTTGCTTTTGAGCTTATCATTTATTAACTCACTTAAAACACGGACGTGATCTTTCGTTTCAGATTGGCTTGTCTGTAAATAATTCAACTGGGAACCCAATAAATGCCAGTGGTTGTAGTGTCACCAACCCCTGTCACAAGCCACTCGCCATATCGGTAACAAGGGTGTAAGTAGCTCGAGAGTGAGCATTCTGCAGAGACCCACGTCAAACGTATCCTGGCGAACTACCTCAAAGGTGACTTTGATTGTTTTGAAATACTTGGTCATAGGTCAATTAATGCTTTCGCCGGCGGTAAAACAGACACAAACGACAATAGAATTTCTATTGTTATATCGGCTATAGCGCTTAGACTATCTCTATGAGATCTCTAATAATTTAATTTTTTTTTTTTTTTTACTTTTAAGTTATTTATTTAATTATACATAAGATTATTTATGAAATTAACACTACCTACAAAGTAAATTAAAATATTAAAACTAAAACTAACTTAAAAATTAAATACCTACCAAACCTGGACCTCTCGGCAGGGTGCCCATCACGCAGGCAGCATTCCCGCGCTGAATTGCAATAGCAATTCTTTGCGCGAGAAAGCTGCCCGCGCGAGGGTCGCCTGTTGCCTCTTTCAGGCGTTTGCTCAGCTCCTTGTGGAGCCCGAGCGCACCCTTACCCCAAGGACCCAGCGTCTCGACGCCAAACGGCAAGAACTCGTATTGGGCGCCGAGACAGCTGTACTTGCTGACCTTGAGGCGCTCCCGGGCGTCCGCTGCCGCTCCTGCCCGTTTGCTTGTTAGTGGGACGTAGGACGCTGCCAGGGTGTCCGTACAAGTGGCGTCCCACACCAGCGCACGGCCCATCTTCCAGGGGATTAACGACATCCCATCAGGGCGCTTGCCATCACCCCGCGCAATCTGGGGCTCCAGAGCAGCGGGGACGTTGGCGCTGACGAGTGCCCTTCTGAGGATGTCGTTCAGGGCAGCGTGGCGTGACAGGCGGCCGGCGCCCGAGGAGCAGGAAAGGCCGTGGTGAGCGAGTCGGTCTACAGGGGCCCCACAAGAAGTGCAGCTGTGGCTTGTGCAAATTCCAGCACCGAGCCGGAGACCGACAGCTATGCGGAGTGTGGCGGGATCTAAAAATGTTCCTGTGTTAGGCGAGGGATAGGCATGGAGCCAGTGACCTGACTCTGGCTTGGACACTGCTAGCAGCCTTGCCAGATCCCTGCCTGACGATGTGTCTTTGAGTGAGTTGAAAGTGATGAAAGAGGCTATTGTATCCCAGGCCCTTTGCCTTTTGGGTCTAGTTGGGATAATTGGGCTCGGTCCAGCTAGCCAGGCATTCGTGGCCTCATTCAGGCACGCGATTTCACAGTTTATACCCGTTGGGGTGTTCAGTATGTTACCTGCGAGATCTAACGTGCTGTGGATTGAAGACAGGAATGCCGGCAAAGCAATACTAGAAATTTTGCGGGTACCCAAACCGCCGTGCCTTATCGGTAAAGCGGCTTGGGTCCATGCCTGCTCGCTAAGGTGGATGTTCAAAATAGTTTCGATTTGGAATTTCATAAGATTGTCGATGGGTTGGATCAAATGGGGGAATTTCCAAATTGGGCAGCAGCGGAGCAGGTAAGTAAATTTTGGAACAAATAAGCAAAATTTTAGAATAAATAGAGCGGAGTGACTACTAATTTTGACAAGGCGGTCCGAATAATTGTTAAATTTTGAAGTCAATTTAGTGAGGAGAAGAGGGATGGCCTCGTCGCAGACGGGGGAGCCGAGGAGGTGCAGACTGTCTTTGGGTACTATTTTTAAATTTAGAGCGACGTTATCGAAATTTTGAATAATTTGGGATGTGGTGTGCTGGTCTATTCGATCGGAAATATATAATTCACACTTATCAAAATTCAAATCTAAACCTATACCATTGAATTGCTGTTTAATTTTTATCAGATCTGCTAGGACAGTCTGTGCGTCTCCTCCTAGGGTCCCATCGTCAAGGTACCAAACGTTCAATTTCGAATTTAGATTGCGGATTATCGGATTAATAGCCAAACTAAATATCGCTGGACCGAGGGGATCACCCTGCTGACAACCTACGGCCGAAAGGATTTCATTGCTTTTGTGTACTAGTTTTGAAGGGCAGTGGTAACACTGGAGAAGAAAGTTATAAATTTCTGGGACATGCATTTTAGATTCGCTAAGCAGGGTGTCCCTATTAACCGAATTAAATGCGTTTTTTACGTCTAATTTTAGAAGAACCTCGCACGAGTCACTTTGTACGAAGGTGCGTACAGCATGAACTGCCGCCTCGCAACCTCCGTGGGTGCCGAAGCCAACTTGTGTGGGTTCGAAAAGGGCCTGTAATTTTGTTCGGGTGAGCCGGACGCAGATCTTAGCTGCTAAACGTCGAAACGTTGACCCTACCGCAATGGGACGCACGCCACCATCTTTTTTTGCCAGGGCAATAAGATTAGCTCCATAGATTATCGGCGTCACGTTCGGGCAAACATCTCCCAGCAGCATGAGATTGACAAGTTTTGTAAGGCTGGTAGTCAGCTTTTCACCAGCAACTCCTGTGCCGTGACTGGTGAGGTCAATCAGATGCTGCGGGGAGATGCCGTCCAGACCTGACGCCGACCCCTTTGGGAAAGAGGCGAGGGCTGTTAGTACATCTCTTTCGGTGGCGTGTAGGCAGGCTGTGGGGTCAGATGAGGGGTCAACAAAAATGGGGGTGGAAGGGCCTGGGGGGTGCTTTGACTGTAATGCGGCTGCGGTCTCCGGTGTATCGGGTGCTAAGGTGTCGTTCGAGAATAAAAGGCGCGTTGCTCCTTTAAGGTCTCCGTCGTGTATTTTCTCCTCGACCTTCGCAAACAAGTCGTACTTCTTTCTGTGCGTTCTAGGAAGAGAGGTAGGATTAGGTGCAGTCGGATGTAGTATGTTATTTTTTATCTTTTGTGTGAGGGATATATTGCTATGAGATTGCTCTGAGACGTGGAGAATTTTGAAAGAAAAAGTAAGAAGTTCATGCCAAGAATTTGAGTTGTTGTTCTTGACGCAATTGTTTACGACGTTTGTCAGTTCTTGCGATACAGTGGAGCGGGCACCGCGTGGTATGCGTTTGATGATTGAAGTAGACTGTTTGAGTTGGCCAAGGAGAGTCTGAAGTGGCGTGGCAGAATTGGAAGATGGTAGAGGAAGAGCAGAGCTGGGGTGGTTTGATGCAGTGAGTACTGGAGTGATACGGACCTGATGGACACGTCCCTGGTGAATATGTAGCCCTTTGGGTGTTGAAAAGGTCCTTTGGCACACACAGCATTCCATCGGAGGCAACAGGCACCGGAATAAATTTAAAAAAATTATAATAAATAATTTAGAAATAAAGAACTTATACTAAATACTTACAAATAACACACATGTTAAAAATATTACAAAAATTGTAAAATTGTTGTTGTTGATTGCTGTTGTTGTTAAATCGCAATTTAATTGAGTAAAAAAACATGTTGAAAATATTTTCTTATTAATAAGTAAGAGTGAGTATATGATGCCGTTGATTCTCAATTGTTTCTCCACTTTGGACCGATTTATTAAAATGAGCCTGAGTGAATTGATATCGATCTGCTTTTGTAAAGTTTGATTTTGCATAGGTATCTGTAGATATAACAAAAAAATATAAAATAGTAAGAATTGAATTTTTTATTATGAAATGAATATTAAATGAAATTGTAACAAATTACAACTCCAGCGCACAAATGCCTTGTGTTTACCTAAAGATAAACGCAGCATAATTAATGTCCTAAATAAATGCTGGTTAAAATAAGACAAACCCACAGACCCGGGCGGCGAGTTAAAGCTAATTAATTAAATTTAGTTCTAAGTTATCCTTCGTGACAAGAGTTTTCAATTAAATCGATAACATAATTAAATTATCTAATTTGTTACGTTGATTCGCTCACCGACATGACGCTGGTGATGGCTCGTATCATCATCATCGTCATCATCATCGTTAGCCTATTTACGTCCCACTGCTGGGGACAGGCCTCCTCTCATAATGAGAGGGCTTGGGTTATGGTTCCCACGTGGCTCGTATATTTTGAAGCTTTTGTACTAAATTTTTTGATTTTAAATATTAGTTTTTAATACTTGGGACATTTCGGCACGGTTTAACATAATTTAATGAGGCAAGGGACCACTAAGGGACGGTGTATAGTCGACTAAGAAAGTCTTTAACCACTTTTCAATCATAATAATATACAAATAGAGGCAAAAAGTGGTAAAGCACTTTCTTGGTTGGCTATACCTATCGTATATTATATATTATGTCAACCCGGCGCAGCAACGTACCTGACAAAGAAAAAACGGAACCCTTATAGAATTACTTTGTTGTCCGTCTGTCTGTCAGTCTGTCAATTTCAAGTAAATCAAAATCTATAGGGTATCTATCTACTACTTCCCATTAACCTAGAATCATGAACATTAGATACGGAACCCGCGGTGCGCGAGTCCGACTCGTACCTAGCCAGTTTTTTTTTATTTTACAAAAGGAACATATTTTTTCAATTATTGTCATTTTTTATTCTGGAACAAACAATTATACGGAGCATAATCCTAAAACCCAACAGTTCCATACTTTCTATAAAACATGCTAGAGCAAAACAAAACCGTTTTACCTACATTAAATTATTTTGTAACAGGTATAAAAACATTTCCTCCTCTTAAAACCCAAATAAGCAATAACAGCACTACATACATAAGCATCGAGCACTCAATATGTTAGTATATCGGTACCTAACGACTCAAATTATTTTGGGTGCTATGTTGTGTCGGAAAATTAATCACGTAACGAGCAAGGGCGATCAGCGCGCCATCTGTTGCCTCGGAATTAGAATAGGAGCCTTTTATTAAATCGGGCGCGCCCATTGCCAAAATCTATGTTACAATTAAATTAATATCCGATTTACTCGAGCTAAATTATTTTAAGTGGGTTTTAATAATCGGTGCTGAAGAAGGGATAAGTGCAGATAGATTGCAAAGCTTTGTTTTTTCTTGTCTGTGATCATCACGATTAAGAGATGGAAAGGCGTGTAAGAAGATTAGTAAGTGTTTAGAAACACTGCAGTTAAATGTGATTTAATAATTAAAAGGTAGTGCAAACATTAATAACAATGGATAACCACAAGTTTCAAGCTATCTTGCTATATTTGTGAAATGGTCTCCCAAATGTGGCGGGGTAATTTTCATTTTTTGGGGTTCCATACTTAAAAGGACAAACGGAACCCTTATATGAACTAGGTATCGAATTAATTTAGCGATTTAAGTCGTCTATGACTCTATTTTGATTACAGAACAACTTTTCTTAATTTCTAAGATCATAGGTATGAGAATGATCCAGTTACTTACTAGCAAATCAACCTGTTTAGCTACTGTTTATGACGGTTTAGCCTATAATTTTATTAATAGCGTCAGTTTATTATAATAATACCTGTGTATTTGTAATTACAGATGTCAATTTTTACACCGCACTGCATTTAATTTAACTGATGACAACACTGACAAATGTTCAACCAAAATGTGGTTATTAAGCACGGCGTGGTGAGAAAATGAGAACGTAACGAAACATTACGAGTGTAGTGTGTATCCAGTTTGTGCGCGTAAAATAAGTGCATGTTTATTTTTTTAAGTAAGTATGATTGAAGATGTCCTGATTGTTTCATAGCATTGCATATGTGCCGAGCGAGACTGCCGAAGCAAGTCCAAGTAAAATAGGTCAACAAAAGTTCATTTTAGAGTTCCGTACCTCAAAAAAAATAGAACTGAGTATCAATTATATTTTTAATAAACTCACCGAAACATGAATACACAGAAAAACCAGAAAAAATACCAACCCCGGGAATCGAACCCGGAACCTCGACACTCCGGGTCGCGTGCCCACCCTTACACCAGAATTGGTATTGGTATTTATTGGGATTGGTATTGGTATTTAAATACCAATTTTGGTGTAAGGGTGGGCACGCGACCCGGAGTGTCGAGGTTCCGGGTTCGATTCCCGGGGTTTGTATTTTTTCTGGTTTTTCTGTGTATTCATGTTTCGGTGAGTTTATTAAAAATATAATTGATACTCACGGGAAGACCGTAAAAATAAAAAATAAATTGGAAAAAATAAATAAAAAAATACAAAAAGATTTTCCAATTGAGATCAGGAACTGAGTAGAACGGAGTCTGTCAATCCCAAGTGAATAAGAAACCACCTATAAGGTACTTTCCATTGGCGTAGAATCGATGACATTCGGCACGTAGCAAGGTCGTCGCATTTGGCCGGCTTAACATACCTAAGTACAAAATACTTGCACATAAATAACACTAATTCATAATCTCTTTTTTCTCGTGAACTTAGCAGCCTTAAGTTCAACTTCAATTTGTAAGTATCAATCATAGTTAGATAGCGTCAATCGCCACGTTTATTGAAATGTGTTTTCCGTACCTATTTAAAATGAACAAGAAAATGCTTTTACGGATTTTTCTCTACTCAAGGTCGTTCCAATCTTATATTGAAAAGTCGTAAATTATTTTATGAACTAAACAAAAATAAAAAATAAAAATAAATAAAATTAGGTTATTGTAATATGGTGCAGTATTGTTAATATACCACGTTTAACTATTTTTCTTCTTGAATTTTGTGTTCCGGTATCAAAAACAAACCATCTAGTCTAGTAGCTGTATACCTACAAACCATATGCACCTACTTGTGAAATATTACGATTTACATTATTTAAAAAAAGATCTAAATATCTTTCGTTCTGTACCTATATTCAAAATAATCCTTCTTGTTACGGCTCGTAGGCTTATTATTAAACGTAACCCATCAATGGAATATTAATACAATAAGCACTCATCCCAAGTTCATATAAAGTTTGAACCAATATCAGACTAAAGGGTTCTGGGACCTAGTTGGTAACACACCACACTTCCTATTTCGCTCCAACGAGCACGGTAATTGAGAAGGTGGACTGAACAGAATCCTGGGTTTGAGGTTAAGGAAAGCAATTTGGGCGGAGAACTTTGAAACCCAGTTGTCCGAACAGATGAAGGGTTTTAATTTTAAAACATGGGCTTCAACGTGAAGCATATTTCAACATACATTAATTTAAAAAGCTGAATAAAATATTTCCTTAAATAATAGATTATAAGTATGGTAAATAAGTAAGTAAACGCTTTGTTGTGTAAAAAATACAGAGTTAAGACAAGTTACAAACAATGAGATACAAGGACAACGGCGGACTAATCCCTATAACAGATTTCTGCCAGTCAACCTTAAATAATTAAAACAAAGCCGAAATTTCAATCACAACTGTCAAACTTTTCACAACTTATTTTTTTGCAAAATGATTTATGCAACGTTCTTAATACTCGTACTGACGAATTGCCAATTTCGGAATGTGATTAATATTGAAATATTTTACGAAAATCCAGCGCAGAGATTTAAAATGTAAAATGCGTACGAAGCACTAAGCTTTTTATTTCGACATAATACTAAAAAGTGTGCACTTTAAAAGTGTCTGCAAAATAAAATTTCACTTGCAGATTATAATAATACAGCAAGAATTTCACAAAAGTCGAAAGCCAGGCAGATACTTGTTTTGCGTTCTACAAAGCTGTGAACTCTGGTTCTGTAATTAATGTAAGAATACGGGATTACTCAAGTTTTATTAAGCATAATTATCAAATGTCAGTCTGACGTTTTTAATCTATTGGATATTTTCAATCGAGAGAAATTTTTAGTTTTGTTTTTGTACTTGTATTGCTTTTTATTGAAATAAAAATTACGGTTATATTTATAAGAATAAAATAAAAATAAATAAAGAAACCCAGTAAGAACAAACGAATAGGGCCACCGCTACCTCAATTCGCGCGGGTCACTAAGGCAACTCGAGTCAGCCCGAGATTCAAACAATTAGAGTTAAGTAGCTTCTTACTACTTAATAGTCCCTTAGGAAAGTGCTCTTTAAGTTGCGTTATTGTAACGGTTTTTCCTGAACCGTAATAAAACGTTTCACATGTCGGCCGCAGACCCGCTAACCGCTGCGGCCGGCATCGAGCTAAATTGATGGGTCACTCCATCGCCAATGTAATGGTCCTTCAAAACGTACGACCCCTGGTCAGTAAGCGAAGTTTACGTTTGATTAACTTTCTTTCCTAAAGTGCGGTGTTTTAGTGAAAGTGCCCGAGCAAGTTGAGACAGCGCGCCACATGGCTTAAATAGTGCTTTGATATTTTCTGTCAAAAGAAATAGAAATCTGTGTCTACGGAACGAAAACTTTGAAACGTATATTAATCGCTAATGCTTTCCATCTTATCTTATCTTATCCTAAATCTAGGGGTCCTTGCGGATACACTTCGACCCAGTGGGACCTTTTGTGCATTTACCCCTCCTTTGCACTATTCTATCGCTTTACCCACTACTTCCATGTAGTCGATGATTTGGCGCAGCGGTAGTGCCTTAAAGTCTCCTGGTTCGGGGTAGCCGTTGCCGAAGAGATTCATTCTTGATCTGGCGGGGGCCTCACATTCACAATACACGTGTTCCATTGTTTCGACCTCTTCGCCACACATTCTACATTCTTCATTGTCATAGAGTCCCATCTTCGCCAATTGGTATTTGGTCCCGAAGTGACCTGTGAACACCCCAATTACATATCGGAGTTGTCTTCTGCTGAGGTTCCAAAGTTTCTTGGGCCAGCCTGGGTTAACGTTTTCTATGAAACGCTTCGAGTGTTTGACTCCTGCCAGAGCTTTCCACTCTTGTCGGTGTTTGGCTCTGGTGTGCTCATTTATAGACTTGACGGCCGAATAGCCTAGTGGTTAGAGACCCTGACTATGAAGATTGAGGTCCCGGGTTCAAATCCCGGTCGGGGCAGATGTTTGTATGATGAATATGAATGTTTGTTCTTGGGTCTTGGGTGTTAAACATGTATATAAGTATGTATTTATCTATATAAGTATGTTTATCCGTTGTCTGGTACCCATAGTACAGTCTTTGCCTAGTTTGGGTCTAGGTCAATTGGTGTCAAATTGTCCCATAATATTTATTATTTATTATTTATTTATAGCGGTTCTGATGGTTCCTTGTGACAGTCCCACATATGGTTCGGGTCCAGTATAATCATTGTTGGACCCTGCTCTCGCAAGCTCGTCTGCTTTTTCGTTACCTACGAAGCCCTTGTGTCCTGGAATCCATACCAGTCTCACCTTGTTGTGTCTGCCAAGCTTGTTCAGTGCTTGGACGCCGTTGTATACCAGTCTCTAGTCTACCTTAGGTGATGTAAGTGCCTTCAGTGCTGCTTGACTGTCACTGAGAATATGGATGGTTGTTTCTTTGATTTTCCTATCTATATTCTCTTGAGCACAGGCTTTTATTGCATATGTCTCCGCTTGGAAGACTGTTGCGTAATGTCCCATACTTACACTACTGTTAAAGTCCTTGGCATCGATGCCTGCTCCCGTACCGGATTTCATTTTGGATCCATCCGTGTCCCATGAAGAACAGTTACCATCGGGTAGCTTTAGTCCGTTGGCCCATTCGTCCCTTGTGGGAACATGTACTTTGAAGTTCCTTCGAAATATGTACTTTGGATGCATTTTGTCGCAACTCATTGCTGTTATTTTTTTCATAGTAATGCAATATTACTGAAATCATTGGTAAACGCAAAAAGTAGGTAACTCTATTTTGTATGCAATTGGTTTACCCGAAGCTTAAAACAGTTCAAGCATGAACCTACCTGTGAAGCAGCATCATCATCGTTTTATGATTTCCGGCTACCTTTTATTCGATCAAAAACATTATAACAAAGTACTTTTCTGTTATAATAACAAACTCGGCACCTAGATACAACATGAAGTATACAAAACATCAGATTACTTGAGTTTGTCTTTTGTCTATACTGTAACAAACGTTCTCATTAGGTCGGAAATGTGAATACCATTCTTGCTCATTATTTCACGTTCCTAACAAAAGCACCGATAACTTCAGTGTATTCGGAAGACAATATCCATCATGAATTCAATGGACCCAATGGCTTTTTGTCAATAAAGACAATTTCGACTAGGCATACTCGTAAACGCGTACGTTACGGGTAATAAACCGGGATTATTTGTACTTGTAAAAGACAAGGAAGACTGTATAATAAGTACATTATATCGGTCCAACGACCGCATCCCTTCTCTGTCGGGCAATAACAATGGTATTGGAAATTTATAAAAGCTATTACGTCCAAATGTTGAGCTTTACGAACTGTGAATTCTGTACGAACGGTGAATATTCTTATTTTCATTCTTATTTCTTTTTGATACGAGACTTTTTCAAGCGTTGATTGATACGTAAAGATTTGGGTTTTCCGGCCTAATGAAGCCTTTGTATTACGAAGTTTTCTACGGTGAAAATACCTACTTGCGATTGATTTCATAGTTTGATGGTAATCGTGAAAAAAGAATTGTGGACCCATTTCAATCACTTACCTTGAAATGTGTACTTGAATAGCGTTGATCGAGAAAGTAAACCTTTTTTATACAATAGAATAGTGAAATTTAGCCACAGAAGGAAAATATTAAACTGTTTATTTTCCATGTTCACTCAATTCAGTTTTCATATTTACAAATCCCGTTTGTGTACACCCAAGACCGAACCAAGACCGAGTTAGGTTTAGTTTGTAGACAAATACGGACTTGTGTATGGCATTTGGTGTTTAATTTATAAGTTGACCTTAGTGACTATAAGGAACTACTTTAACATTGTTATTAAGCAAAAGAGTTTCGGTCATTAAAAATATGTCGAACCTTATTTTACTGCTGAAGTCAAACACTATTTCTACCCTAATAAATTCTCGAGGTAAACTCTTTTCTAAATTGAAAACATTGTAATAGGTTCACCACAAGGCGATCCGGTACGTGCTCGGAAACGCCGATGCGTCTGGGGCAATGAATCGTCCTGCCACGCAAGAGATTAGACGATAGTGAGACTGTCGCCAAAATACACATCGCAGAGGAAGAAACTCAATGTTTTTATACTCTTAGATGAAAGAAATCAATCTGCTAAAATGTTATTGAGCAAACGATGATTTAGGTACGGCCAAAAATTGATCATAGTGTGGGATTTCGATCGGAACTTAATAGCCTGTACCTTGGCATTTCTGAATTGGTAAGGTCAGGATAACAAAAAAGCAACAGTAAATATCTACTAATGCACTTAACCTTATTCTACCTCTATACCTAATGCTGCTTACAAAATCTAACAATTGCAGAAACTATGTAACTTCACGAAAATTTACTGCAAGCAAAGCCAGAGCTGACCGTGACAAAGCACGGAGCACGATTCCCGGTTCCTGCGAGACCAGTTTCTAGTTCAAGACGTCGAAAATGTGGAAATAGCTTCAAAGAAAATTCGTTATAAATCATGTATTACCAAAGTTCGGTCGTATGTTAGACCGTGAGTTATAACCTAGAGTTTTAGAGTTCTCTAGAACTAATCTTATTTCAAGTACAAGGTACATGTAATTTCTTCTTGAATCATAAAAGCCTTCAATTTAATTTACTATCCAGTTTAAAGACAATTTATTCTTAGCACTATGTATTGACATTTCGAAATTTTTGTGAAACAGGTTGAGGCGATTATAAAAAAAAACTGTAGTCTCGTCACTATAATTTGGAAAATTGAGTTCTAGAAATAATTAAAGTGCAAAATTTTTATGCTGCAAAGGCAACAAAACGTACTCAAGCCATCTTGCATTATGGTACATAATTATATTATACCTATACTTTAATATCCAGAACTTTGTACGACTAGCCTGCTGGTTAATCTCTCCTTAAATAAGGCAAACAGAACCGGATTATTTGAAATCCATAAAGGCCCTTGAAATCCTTCTACGTAAATAATTGCTTCGATTCGAAATCCTTATTCATGAGCGCAAACGGTATTGGTACAAATTGCATTGCAGTTATTGATACTGCCTGTGTACCGCATTGAATATCTTGGGACCAAAATCTGCAATAGGCATTATTCCTGAAGATTTATCGCCGGCACGCATGCCGATTATAATACCGATGTATTCTCGGAATTTCATAACTGTACAGGATTGGATAGTTGGTTCCGGCTAATTTTGTAATTGAAATATTGATGCTTTGTTTGGTTACTTTACGATTTCTGTCTGTCCTGCTCCTAATATTGCTCGATTCAAAGAGGTTCTCTCTTGAATTTCTATTTCTGTGTAAAAAGTTATGATCCTACAAACATAAAACTTCAAGCAATCAAAAGTAAGAGTTTCAACTTCAGTTACATTTTGATTGAAAGAACTGGCA
The DNA here is from genome assembly GCA_963691665.1 of Clepsis dumicolana. Lineage (NCBI taxonomy): Eukaryota > Metazoa > Arthropoda > Insecta > Lepidoptera > Tortricidae > Clepsis > Clepsis dumicolana. Next base: position 7,541,791 of record OY829521.1, read on the forward strand.
AACTTTTTAAATTGTAGTTTAAAAACTTTAAATGCTCTAAGATCCAAAAATACAAATTTAGATAATTGAATGGAAAGAGAACACTGCTTATTAACAACAATAGTATGATACGTATTATTACCTATCGATAAGTCATAGACGAAACTAATCAACGAACAAAAACCTACTTTTACGAGCGAGGATTAAACTGATTTAACAAAACGATCAGATAGCACAATAGTTCCAACAACATTATGCAAAACATTTCAGAGGGATATTTCATACCGTAATGTACTTCACCAAAGTTAAAAACGTACCGCAATAAACCAGAAACACTGACGAAGTTGTTACGAGCGTACAAAGCAATGCTGTTTGAATTGCTTTATTAACAAATTCATGTTAACTGCTGCAAAGCAGGTAGATTTGCGCATTAATGTTGCAGACGTTCCGAAGTGAGGTACTTAAATTTCGAGGTTTGCAGCGACAACCAAGCGAATAACAATAGAAATATCTGAAATTTAAAGTCAATGTGGCTGTTAACTTTGGAATTGCCTGCCATAAAACCACGAATACGGTGATATGGAGAATAAGCAAAATACATTAGTAATTCTGATTTCGTGGTAATTCTTCTGGATATTTAACACTAATTTGATAATAGAAAACTTACGAATGCAATAGATCTTCTTTTTTTTTATTGGTTGTTCAATTGAATATTTTTGGAAGATAAAAATGCAATCTCATATTTATGACGTCCTATATCAGACGTAAAACGTGACTTTTTAACCGACTTCAAAAAAAGGAGGAGGTTCTACGTTCCACTGTATGTATTTTTTTTTTTTATGTATGTTCATCGATTACTCCGTCAATTGTAGACCGATTTTCAATTTTTTTTTTATTTGAATGGATATACTCTTGAGGTGGTCCCATTGTTACCAAGTCATGATCTGATGATGGGATCCCAGGGAAATCGAGGGCAACCCTCAAATTTTACAGGCACGTACTATGTGTTTCATATATTTTCTAAGGTTATTCAAGTATTTGCGTCTGGTAGTCATCATCTCATGATGATGAGCTGATGATGGAAGGTACAACTCCTTAACGGTTAGGAGTTGGAGGATAATTCTGAAAATGTTAAATCAACGTAAAATTGTGAAATAAAAATCTTTTAACAAAAAAGTAAAACCGCCTTCAAAAAAAAAACCTTAGAAAAAAAACGTAAAATGTCGAATCGGTGATTCATTCAAAGAATATTCCGCTCGCACCGCACCGACTTCATATTTCTGCTGCTTAGTGCTAGGCCATAAAACTTTAGGCTTTCGTTTCTGTTGTCCGAAATAAACGCATTTTATTTTATTTTATTTATTTATCATTATTTTAGAGGATTATTTTACGTTTCTTTTCTAAGGTTTTTTTTTAAATCTATTAACAAAAAACCGGCCAAGCGCGAATCGCACTCGCTCACCGAGGGTTCCGTGCAAATTTGTATGTATGCAAATAGTTCCTCTATCACGGGAATCGAGTCTCGAAGATTTTTCCCGCTTTTCCCAAGTGTTCCATGTTGTTTAATGTTAGCAGAGCCCTGCTCCTAAGCAAAATTTACGCAGTGTGGGGTCAAAAACATATACAGACAAACATAAAAATGTAAAGTACAGATTTTTAGATTTACAGTGAAATAAACGGATCGCTCACGTATGCCAAGACTCTGCTTGAGCAAGCAGAAGCCTGGCAGGCAGTATGCGTCTCTTCGCCACTGAGTCGTGAGCTTCCAAAGGAAGGACCATAAATTACGTGAGTGATCCGTTTATTTCACTATAATTGTGTCTCACAGTAGTTTCGTGATAAAAAAAATCAGAATTACTTGATTAGTTGTCCTATAAGAGCTACCTTCATTACTAAATTTCAAGTTTCTAGGACAACTGAAAGTACTCTATGGGTTTTGACTCCACGGCAATGTGTTTTGGAAACACCTTATATCTTTTCTCTCTATTTCTCTACGCAGACGTTGTATGTATATGTGCACATGTTATTTACACCTTTTCCCGTTCCAAACAAAATTGCGGCAGAAAGTCGGAAAATGCCAATAAGCCAGGACGAACTTTTTTGTCGCGATTATAGATTCAATGTCATAAAGTTACACAACGTGACAAGAGTTCTCATGTCCTATTCAGTATCCAAGCAGATGGAAATGAACTGAAAGCGGCAAGAAAACCATGGACTCATAATTTAGACTAACCGAGTATTTGCATTAGGGTTGAGAAGCAAATACGAACGCTTCGACGGCGCCAAGTAGCTCTCTATAGTCTCACTTTGATTTCAGTATTTACTTTGTGAATTTCTCAGATGTTGCATAATTTCGTCTTTGCATAGTTTATTGCTGGAAACATTCCAGGGACATTGAATGATTTTGTTGAAATGAATTCGAAGTAACTGTACTTATGGTAATAGTTTCAAAGAGTTGGATATATTTTATGAAGTTTTCAGTGGGATTGCATCTAAATAAGAGTTACTTACTGGCAAAAGTAGCATGTATTTCACTGAAATCATTAAATTCTTCTTTTAGAGTATATCAGATGTAGACCACGTAGATTTTTGTTCAGATCGGGGTAATTACTTACATTGACTTTGCCAGTGCTGTACGTGAGTATTGTAATAATGAGTTCCAATAAAGCTTTGCAGTCTTCATTAACTGACTACGAGTCAATTTGAATGTTGATTTAGTGCGATAACCTAATGAAATATTTCATGTTTTGCCTTGAAATTAAATAGAAATTGTACTTTCATAAATCCCTTAAAAATGTTGCGCCAGAATACTCTTTTTAAAACACCGTTCATTGAATGGAGTCAGAGGTAATTATAAACCATAATTAAATAATCGTCATTATAAATGGCAATTTGGTAACAATGAAAAGTACCACTAACTACCTATTTCAACAATTCTAGATTTTTTTTGCGCCGTGATATAAATTCAAATTAAATTAAAAAGTTCAGGCGCAAACAATACTTGTCCAATGTAATTCGATAGGTAATTTGCGACACAGCCCCAATTGTCAATGATACGTCAAGTCCAACTAACTCCATTATTTGCTACGGTATACAGCGTAGCATAGCTGATATTATTTGACAACATAGCGTTGTTGGCAAATACGAGCTGTGTTCTTTGGGTTGTTAGTGTAAGTTGTTGGCATTAGTCATTTGTCGGCGAGCTTATCGAGCATTTGCTAGCGCCAGCCGATTCAGTTCCCTAGCCTGACCCGAATACGTTGATACGTGTGCACACTGACTAGTCTTTGAGCTCTTATTAGAAAAAATATGTTCACGCTAACACCCTATGTACAAGTAAGGAAGTAAGTCTGCCAGATTGAAAAGATTAGCGAAATGGTTTTCAGCTCGATGAAGTATAGAGTACCTAGATATAGGTAAGGTAGTTATTACGAAATTGAACCGATTCGATTTGCACTGTTGCAGAAAGTTATGTTTAGGGTTCCGTACCCAAAGGGTAAAAAACCGGCACCCTATTACTAAGACTCCGCTGTCCGTCAGACGGACGTCCGTCCGTCCGTCAGTCTGTCTGTCTGTCTGTCTGTCTGTCTGTCGGTTTTTTAAAAACAGTGGGTACTGTAAAAAAAAAACTCATAAAAAAAAACACGCTTGATTTGGTTTGGTCGCAGCCAAATAGGTAGGTACTTTCACCGAAGTAAAAACAAATTAAACATTACAATTATTTTTCCAATTAAAATTGGCTTCTCTATAAAAGACCTTGTTCACTGTGGAGAAATTCATTTGCATCGATATTACATTTTTATTCTCGACGTCTCTTACAAAAATACACAATTTTTAATTGGACTTTGCGAAATCTTGTAGTTTACTGAAACATAGGTAATTGTTTACATGTAATAATCATAAGCATATAAAACATTATTGCGCCACCATAAAACAGGATAAGTTAATACAATCCAAAAATGAAAATAGTGCCTAATCTAGATAAAGCTCAATGAAATAACACAACGGGGTTACGTTCAAATAAAGTCCCTAATTATACAAATTACATAGTCGGCGGCCTATTTATTGTGAAATCATTTCATTCGGGTTGACTAAGCGCCGAGCGAGTTCACACGACTAGTGTTTATTTTGGGAATAATACTTACTCTGCCGATTTGATTTCATTACGGCCTAATTAATTTTTGACGACCGGATAGCCTAGTAATTAGAAACCCTGGCTATGAAACTAGAGGTCCAGGGTTCGATCCAAGGTTTGTATGATGAATATCAATGTTTGTTCTCGGGTCTTGGAATACCTATATATTTATCTATATCAGCATGTTTATTTGTTGTCTAGTAGCTTTGCCTAGTTTGGAACTAGGTCAATTGTTGTCAGTTGACCCATGATATTTATTACTATTTATTATTATATTATTATAATTATGACCTGGCGGGAACTGTAATGATTAACGATTTTAGGTCACAATCATAATAACGTCAATCAATCAATTATTATGTATAATAACTGGTTCACTAATGTTTTGTCGAAACTTGTTTAACAAAAGTTCATTTCACAACCAACGTTTCATATACTATTCATTTCACAAACATGTTGTTGCAAAAAATGCTCATTTTATAAATAATTACTCGACAACTATACATTTAGAAACTTTGACACTTGACAAACATATGGAAAGACAAATTATTATTACAAAAATGTTCATTTCACAAATAAATCGTTTTTAAAATCGGTTATTTTGCAAAACGTGAATTGATAAACATTGTTCCGTAAAAATTACTTTCTGCGTAATGAAATGCAGGACGGTAGGTATGAAATTTATACTCGAACTCCGTAAGTTTATTGCTCCTTGCTTATTGATTTCTGAATTGGACTTCGAAGCCGGACTTCTAGCAAATGTGTTGAAAAATATTATACTCAACCCCAATTTCTGGACGGTGTCGACGGAGCTCCGCTTCTCGGAGCTCCTATTCCGCGTACTTGAGGCGCTTCGCGCCTTGACGTAAGTCTAACCTAACCCAAACCTATTGTCAGCCTTTTCATTCTCTCCGTCAGTAAGTCTGTCTGTCCGCCCGAACGTACTTAAAACGGCTGAGTCTTTTAAAAGGTAACGGCGATTTAATATAATTTAATTAAATAAAATAAAACCAATGACAAAGTAATATATCAAACGTTGGTAGGTGATACGTTAGTTGTCTATTTGATATCGTTATAAAATAACCTATTTGACAAATTATACGATACGAAATGAAAATTTGTGAAGTTATTATTCGATTATATAAATAATTTGCGAAATCAGTAGTTGTGTAAAGATAATTTTGGGAATGATGCATTTGTCAATCGTTGGTTGTGAAACGAAAATTTGCTAAATGACTGGCGACAAATTGATAGGACACCATAATAACTAGCTCTGTGTCTATTTTTTTAGATATTTTATGCAGTTATTGTTATTATAATCAACGGCTACCCAACGAAGATTTCGTAAATTGTTATGAATAATTTCAATTCCTTTTTCAGCCTTTAACGTGTCGAATAAATAATTTATGAAAAATTGCGTCGGTCATCATCAGGACACAATTGATTACACGGCCTAACATTCGTTCATCAATTGTAGGGCGATAAACGTCGGGCCGAGTTTGCAAATGACAAATGTTTGCTAATGACTCGCTCAGTCGAAAACCGAATAATTTCGCGTATATTTTACCGAGAAGCTGTTATGCTTGATGAAATAATAAATCTTACGTTATAATAGACAGGCCCATTAGTAAAATCGCAATACGTTTCATTGTCGTTCCGCGTTTAAGGCGCATCTTGAACCCGTCGTGATTGTCCTCTGACGTAGTGAAATTAATTAAATTTGTTCAATCAGGATCACTGCCTAAATGCCTTCAAAATTACAGGAATTAAAGGAAACCTTTGTTCGTTTAGGGAAGCTGAATTTCCAAATTGATTAATGGTCTTTGTAACCGAGCTAGAAACGGCTGTTACAAGGTGTACCTATGCAAACGGCTCGAATCGAGCCGGGCGCAGTATATGATGTCGTTGGGTGGCAATAAGTCGCAATACAATGATACGTGAACTTTCGCCTTTAACGGGAGCATTAAAAGGGTGCTTAGCACCCGACGGATTGCGACCTGTGAATAATGGAGAAGAAATAGCTGAAGGGGCCACCATTTTTAACGTTGGCTGAATAGACTCGTAACTCCATAGTCATTCAGCGCAGTAATGTAAGATACGTGACGGCGCATTGAACACGTCCTCGGGTCGGACCGCTTTACATTACCTCTCAACGTAAACCAAAACAAAGTGATTTGCTCACCCTTGACGTCATCCTGAAGTACCATTAGCTAAGTACCAACTTAATGCTTCTTTTTAACAATTTGAAGTAGGTAGAGTAAAAATACATAATCCAGCCATGTTATTTGACAAAAATTCTGCACCTATTCTTTGCTTGACTTTTATTTATATTTACGGTGCATGGTAAATTAAGTTGCAAACAATTACATTCAATTATTAGTAGCTCCTATGTTCTAGTTTCCAAGTATGAAAGGAGATATAAATCTAACCGAGATAGTCTGAAACCACTTGTTTGTTTGGCGGTTAGAACCACTGCACAACAGAGGAAATGACATAGTTACATTATTGGATAGACTTTACCCAGGTGATCTCTGACTAATACATCCCAGGCCATGGATGAAAGGAGACCTATCGAACAAGATGGTGGTAACACTTGTCGAGATCGTGATCGCTTTCTCGTTTAACTATTCTTACATGTTATGAGTTAGGTATTAACTCCGGGCATAATTACATAGTTAGGCATCTGTTTTTTTTTAAAGAATTCATGCAAGTATTTTTACAGTATAGATTATGTAACATACAATTAGTCAAGTTCTGACACTTTGTTACATTATCATGATTTTTTTGTTTAATATACCGTGCAAGAGCGAGATATAGAAAACTCAATTAAGCGAATGCATTAAAAATACTCTCCATCTTTCGATCTTGTTGCATTATTAAATAAATCTCCGAAAAGCAATAAATATTGAGCTAAAGTAATAAATAGACTTCGGAGCTGATGCATAAATAGGAGAGGTCGTTTCCGGGACGTAATAATATTATCACGGATTTTGCAATCTGCCAAATTTTATATCGATAACAGAAGCTTTTTACCGATATCAGACACATCTGCTAGTCATTCGGAACACGTTCAGCTATAGAGCCATACAGCGCGACGATGTTCTCTCGTAGACAAGAAATTGCCCTCTTTATGGCTTCTTGGCGTAGATTTTATGTCTTCCACTTACGAACATTGACTTCCGAGGTCGACTCTTTCCTGTATTCTAAACGCGACATCGTACATTTTGAAAGTATTTACACGAAATTGGCTGTCATCAGGCGGTGTATTGGGTTTGTCTGGGCTCTATCCATTTGCTTTAACCCCCAAATAAAGGGAGGTCTTACAAGATGGAACTCATTGTCATTCTCTCTATTTGGTATATATTTAGATCTGAAATGTATTACTCGTAGTAAATATAAGTAAGAATAAAATTACAATAAGTAACAAAGTTCACTTATAATCTCAATAGTAGTGGTACTTACTCGTACTTCTACTATGACAGTTTCTATGAGGTTCAAAATAATCTGTCTATACATATAGTTCATTTTCATCCTATACAACCACAAGTCCACACATAAAATATTACATCTTAGTTACCTACCAAAAAGATTCAAATTAAGGCTCGCAGCCAATCCGCGCTTAACTTTGTGGAACTATGGTTGAAAAGGATTTTTTTGAAGTATATTTCAGCTCTTGCAGTAGGTAATTTAACCGTTTTAAGCAATAAAAGCCCACAATTCTACTGGCAAGCGCAAGAGCACTGTACAAAAACGAATCTACCATAAATAGTGGCATATGCGTGGGGAAAAGACATCCACTCCCATACGCGCAGCACGTACAGCGACCGTCAGTTTTTATTTCAGTGCTCTGTGGCATGAAATTTTTAAAGATATTCCCAAAAACCAAGAGCTTTCGGTCGCTCTTAAAATGAGGCTAAATAAATAACTATGCACTTAGCGACCTGGCTTTCATACCTTAACAACTTCCTCCTTAAAGTCTATTTTGATCTCGAAGTAACACTACCCGTACTGAAGGAACTTGAGTGGAATGTGAATGTTTTTCTATGAAAATTAAACCCATAACTAGATTCGAGAAAAACTTAATTCAATATGGCATGTCGAAATAAAATTACTTTCCTACTCAGGGATCACCTGCAGACAGTTGGGTCTGTGCAATCAACGTATAAATCAATCCATATCGTATGTACATCAAACAACAATTACAAACACTAATTGTCATCCGCCGCCATCCAGTTTACACCATGACGCCACAAAAACTAAGCGGCATCGTCACAAAAGAGTGTTTGACGTACAACGTAACGTGTTTGGAGTAAAAGCCATTCACCGAATGAGAAACAACTCTGATATTTGAAAAATTGTTATAAAGGGAAGTTCTTTGAAGTATTCAGTAGGTATCGAAACCTATTAAGCTTCTAACACTACCTTAAATAAATGAGATTAGAGCTAAGAGAGATAATGGGGAAAACGTAAAGATCTGACTTAAAACGAAGTCCCGCAAATGACTCTGAACCAATTTTTTCATTACTTCGAAATTTTCAGCTCATATATAACAATGGCTAAGGATTAGTAATCAATTTATCGTATAAAGCCCATCCCTTCGTCAGAAGCAAGGAAAAGTATTCCGGTGAATGGCCGTGGATTAAAAGGCCCTGAAATGAATCTGGGGGTGACCTCTTCGTTAATAAAGATTACAAAGGGCCAGTGGCAAAAGTATAAACCAGAAGGCCACCCAAGCTGGTAAGTTAAACTGTTTGTAAGTTTAACGTTTCAGGAAAAAAAAAACTCGATATTTTATTGTAGAAATATTTTAGAATACCTAACAAAGGAAATATTTATTATAAAATGAAATTCTACTCTTCTTCAGACGGCATCGGAAATGCAATGAGCGGTTTCAAATCACGTGCCGAGCTGCATGCATAGGAATCCTCCGCTAGCGGTATCTCTTCAATAAAAATGAAAACTACGCTTAAGAATACTGGAGCCTTTAGTGAGGGAACTCGCGTTTTTGGTGCTGCTATCTAATTGAATTGTGAGTAAACTGGATGCGATTATACCGGGCCCCAGCTAATGCCAGCAAACGGAGTAAAGCCTCTTTTTGTTGCCTCCCTCATGCGGGATGTCCGCGGGAACTACACGCGTGTTAGCCAGAACGAGATTACGTGGCAGATTCACGTTCTATTAATACCTTCTGGTACGTTGTTTTAAATTGTTTTTACTGTAGCACGTGCAATGGAAATGCTACGTAGATTGCAGAGGCTAACTGTGAAAGCGTGTGGTGTGCCTTTTCACCGGATGCAGGCATTGGTAAAATGGTAAGACCGAAATATGCATTACGCGTGATAAGTGTTTGTTTGCGCTAGAAAGTTTGTTGTGTTTACTAGCAATTTAGTAAATTCCAGCGCAGGCATTTATTTTTTCACTTTTACTCTTGCCATAGATTTTTTGTGTGTTCCGATTATTTTCTGAATTCAATCTTCGTTAAATTTCAACGTTTTTATTAAAATACGCCAAACACACTTCGTTTCTTATAGTAAATGACTGTGTTCTTTTTACTAACGCATTCGAGCCTGACTATTTTTTCCTTAATCCAACTGTCATAAATATTTATGTTTCTATAAAAACTTCCACCATCGAACCGCAGCGAAAGTGATTGGAGCATAAAGATAAAGAAACAGTAAAGCGGGCTCATTTATTAGGAAAATGTCGCTAACCGGTCATTTTGGCTCCAGTACGAGACACTGTTTTGGAAAAGATCCAAAAGCAACTCTGTCAGTGTATTTAATACGATTCAATGCTGCCATGATTACTCCGAGTGCGGTATAACAAATTACAGAAAATTTGACATTTGCGGAATCCAAATTGAATTTTCATTACAAATTTGCTAGTCGATGCCCAATTCGATATTCGTCCAACGCAATAGATAAATCTCTTCTGTCTGATAAATTTATCTTAGAATTGACACTTTAAGAAGCAATAGAAAAACATCATAATTTTCAACGTAAGAGCTGTAAATTAGGCCGTAATGTGAACCAATCTTTAATACTTATACTCTACATTACATGAAGATTAACCAATAACATGTCTTCAAATGTGACTTATTTTGAACGTGGGGTAATAAAGAAATAAAATGCTTCATTTCATAAAACAGTAGGGTTTTAACCCTCGTAAAGCAATCTTAATGGATATTTCTTTCTACACAGAAGTATCTTCCCACATGTGCGGAGATCCCTGAAATAAAACGTCATTTCCATTCACATGTTATACGTGAGACTTTGCTGATCTGATAACGTATTCAGTACGCGGACATAGATATCTATTTATACCTATATACAGCTCCACAGTAAGCAGATTATGTCCACTAGTACTTTAAAATTATTGCTGCAATGCCTACCAATGTACGTAATGTTGGTCGACTTGATACTAAAATCTTAAATGAAATATCATTCTAAGTTATTAAAAAAATACATCGCAAATACCAGCGTTTTAAGTTTAGTTTCTATAAAAAAATGTAATATCTACACCCCCTTTTTTCTTTGATAGCTTTTTGGCAGTATGGCAGTTGGCGTGATAGAAGCGTGCTATGCGAGGTGCCGTATTGATCGGCATTGGGAAAGCTGCTCGCGATCTGTCTGGTGTGATCCCGTTTACGGCCTCTTCGTAAGTGTACCGTATTCTATTTGACGATATTGTTCCGCGGTAATAGAATAAATGACAATAGTGGCTCAAAACCACTAGTGGAAAGTGGACCGTAAAAAAGATTCAAAGCCGATAACGTAAGCCCTTACTAAAAGCGAATAGGCATTATGGCTGAAGAATAATGTGTTTAGTAAAGCCATATTTTTGAGCAAAACAAACAATTCATTCCTTCGCGAAGAGAACAGCGTTGTGTGTTTAATTTGGTTAGCTTTGAACCCTTCCGTTTACAACGTAGATTAACGGGCTCTCTTTCGGGACTTTTTTTCAACCAAGTCCTTTTGTGCAGCCTTTTATTTATAACTGTTGCTTATAATGTAAATAAACCCTTTTTAATGAGAACACATTAATTAAGCTAGAATTATGTATTATGCACTGGCTACAACAGTGGATCAGTAAGATTAATTTATAATTTATTGTTAGATGCAAATGATTCTTTGTTTTAAATACGTTAGCTTAGAGGTGCTGTTATGTTTTTTTTCTTAAATCCTACTAAATTAGTTTGAATAATCATGCAGCATCTGCATTCTCTATTTACATCTGTATGTAGTAAATAAGAGATCCATTAAGTACTATAAGCACGCCATAATGTGAACCGAGAGTACCGAAATGCAGCGATTGGCTTTTCTATACTTAATGCATCAGTTCTCATTGCACTGAACATTTGCCTGTTAAATGTGGCTTAAAACATTGAAAACGAAAATGATTGGAGACATGTGATTCTTTAAATATTTAGGTAAGGTACCTACTTATTTATTTTATAGGAATTGAATGCTATTTTCAGTCAAACGTTCTTGTTTATATATGCTCCATTACACATAGAGCATAAAACGATAAAGGGCTAACTTAATAAAAGTCTCAAGAAATATTTTTAAAGCAATTGAGTAAAGTGCACTTTCTGCCGGACCAAATCCTTAAAGGAGTAGCATTATTCAAGCTGATTTACGTCCCCGGCTCAACGCGAGAAATCTCAAGATCGGTGCCGCAAGAACTTCACTTTTGCCCATATTTTATGAAATTTACCATAACCATCTTGTACAGGAAACAAGAATCTTCAAGTGCTGACAAAATTGTCTTAAAACATCGATATCTTATTACGTTTTAAGATAATGTATCCCTCAACATAATACATTCCTCGGTGCAATTTATTTCGACCGCATACGAAGCCTTTGTGGTTTCGAGTCACAATAAACTGGGGCAGATTAAAAGCGAGTCGAGAGAAAAACGCTATACCCTCCATGTTGTTACGCACGAAGGCCCCGGGGAGAGCCGTCAGCCATGGCCATAACACTTTCTTATCAAGACAACACAGCTCTACCACGACACGCACCCGTCCTTACCGAACACTACACGACTACGGAATGCCTTAACATTTCCTCTCAAAAGCTAGATTCACTCGGGCAAACCGAGCTCGGTGCACCAATGGAATACAAACTAACAGAAGCATTGCAAATACGCCCGAAATCTTACGTTAAAAGAAAAGAAGGCAGACAAATCCTAAATAGGCTTCGTAAAATACTGTTTTCGAGTACGGCCGAAATATTACACGATTATGCTCCCTATTTGTATACTGAAATTCTTTAACGCCGTTTATTTATCAAATAACAAATACTCAAATTAACTAAGGAACATTCTCATATTTCAAACAAATCACCAAAGTGAAATTTGGAAAATCTCGTTTCGGTTCGACTATACAGAGCCATAAATTTTTGCCATATTTCCATTGTACATTACCGCGGCGGGCTGGAACTCAAAACGCGCCTCCTTAACCTCACTTAATCCGCAGGCAAACCAACGGCGGGAGTCCATTTTACACGCGATAAACTTGCAAAAGGATTTTTGTCCGGCCGCCGTGGCGGAACTTTCTGGTGCGTAGCTATTCGGCCCACTCCGCGGAACCATAAATCTGTCGGCAATCGGCTCGTGCTTGATCCGCTTTATGGACAGACTTTTTAACGACCCCGCTCAGATGCTACAGCAGAGTGGAAAGATTTTACAACCTCATGTCAGCAAGTCAAATTAGCAGTTATGTAAATGAAAAAGCTTACTGAAATTGCTGCAGAAAAAAGCGAAAATCTTTTTAACAATAACAATAAAACATGCTTTATTGCTGTTTCTGCCCAATTATGCAAATAGAATGAGCCTCTGAATGGGAGCTAGAAAATGTTTGGTGCACTACAGCAACTTTAGCCAGTAGTTAAATAAGTAATTGAAAAGCACTTCTATGTTTACTTTTTATCTTCATGCCTATTTCATTATTATTACGTATATTCTCTAGAATTTCAAACATTTACTCGGGGAAACGGGAACTTCCTAATTGCGAAATTACAAGCGAACATTAAAGTTGATAACATAGACATTCAAAAAATTTGTTATAACGAAAATAGATTATAAATGAAACTGGCATATTTTCATGTACCTACGTAAGATGTGTTTTATAAGTTTTCCTTGCAAACCATCATACGCGACACATCAGATTCATTCCTTCGGTCTGTTTGTTTCTTTTTTTACGTACAGGTTAAACGGGTAGAAATATAGGGAAGGTTTATCGTTGTATATTCAGTTAGAGCCCTTGACGGAAAGTGGATATTCAAATAAGGCTGTTAAATCATTGCGCATGTAAATTCAAAAATGCTAAGGCATTAGGCAAATATTTGATCAGGACATTCTGGCAGCGTTTAAGGTATTTTAAAAGAGCGTTAAGTGGCGGAATGTAAAAGACTCATTACTAACGCCCGGAGTCCGTCAGCCAACAACATGGTATTGCGCTTTAAAACCAACACGCTTGCAATTTCTAAAGTAAGTGTTTTCACAAGAGTAATTATGTTGTAACCCGGCATTGCCGCCTGACAAAGGATGGTCACCTGATATGTAACATGGGTTCCAGCTATTCATTTTAACAGGAGAATGTAGGGAAAGTCCGCTTTCCCTTTTTTATTTAGGCAACAGTGTGGAAGTTTTCTCAAGGTGTCTCATTGCCAAAAAGCGGGTAAAGGAAAAAACTGTTACGTAAATAAAGTATAAGCCTAACATAGGAAATCTGTCTTTTCCTTTTTGTGTCATTTGCTAGGTACCGCAGTGGCCGACTGCGGTGCAGAGGCGATTCTTGTGGAACGGGTCAAAGAATATTGTATAGGTACGCATTTATATTAGGTAATTTATTCTTCAATCTAAGTCTGTTAAATTTAAATTACAAAATTACATGAGGAATAAAGAATGACTCAATTGAATCCAAAATAACAACTAATATTGTAATTGATTGAATCAGGCTACTTTTCGGAGGTTTTTAGTTCATAACTGATTTCGTGTTCTTAATCAAAATACGTACTCGCATTTGATTATAAAATCAGGAGCAAATGGAATTATTTTCAATAAAAACAACAGCGCACTTGAGTATTCCGCGCCATTGCCATTGCTGTTTGCTTAAGTCAACAAACATGGCAAGCCATTTGCGAATCACCAATTTACTCGAATTTACCCGTAAACAGAAACTGCCCGTAACGCGAACTTAATTAGGTACAGCGCTCTCGTTATATTTAAAAGTAACATGTTGTTTCGGAGTTTGAAATTTGGTTTCGTGTGTGGACTTTTAACGACATGAAACTGATACCTATGTTTTTTGTTTTGAGGTCTCTTGGTTTTATATGCAGATCGGAGCCGCCACTAGGGCAACGGCGGATGAGAATACTGTGACGATTAAAAAGAGAATAACAGACTCTAGAAAACTCCCCTCCCTCTAAATATAGAGCTACCATATTTTTAACATGAAACTACCATGAGTCATTTGTTTGCCTAATGAAATAAATGGATCACTCACGCATATAAGTCGAGTTTAACCTGACGTGTTTCGGATCTTGGCGCACAGTGTGCATTTCGCTGCCGCCAGTTGTGCGCTCCCAGAGGAAGTACTACTATCCGAAACATGTCAGGCTGACATCCTGTCATCTAAAGTACTCCGTATGAATATAATAAGATACCTGATATTAAATGTGATTATTTTTATTGTTGTCTGGTTCCTTTAATAAGTTGAACGTTAACAGTTCGATTAAAATTTAATCTAAATAGTAAACGACGGCTTGTATCCAGTCAACATTGTCACTGTAAGCCCAAAGGGTCTATTCGCGACTCTAATATTCCGCTCATAAACGCAGGGCACGCGTGAACTTGCCAATTAAAGGAGCTACTTGCACGTACCCCAATGGCCACCTAATGGAATATTCTCGTCCAAATTATTCCGTGATAAAAGGGGTAAACTTTTTCTTGTGCAATTCAAAGTATAAGTACGTCCTATGTTATTACTCATTTTTGTATCCAAATCTAGATTTGGTGTTTCGGTGCTTTAACTTTTTAAAGACTCTGCACTGTATATTACAGAAAAATGTCCCCATTTTTGACACCAAAAATTTACATTTATTGCTGTGAATTAAGATTAAAAGTGCCAACAATTGAGTCAGGTAAGGCACTCAGACATTTACCTCATATTGAATATTTACCCACTTATTGGAATAATGCCTTATTTATTTTAGCTATCCATACGAACTATGCTGACATGCAAACTGACTATACGTTTAAAGAAATTGACAGGGTACGAACTAGTGGACTGTATTATAGGTATAGTGAATACAGTTTTCTACAGGACAGGCAAAAATTAAACTTATGTCTTACTTACTTACTCAATTTAACTATATTGAAATGTGAAAGGTGGAATTGTAAACGAAACAGAACACTAAAATGCGAAATACCGGTAACTACATAAATCACTGCTTGTCAGACTAATAACGTAAGTTGACAACAATTACTGACACGGGATCTATACAGGAACAAAACGACATATCAAACTTATTTAGAATGAAATACATGCATATACAGAATGGAATACTAGGACTATGCGACAGAAACCAACAAGGTCGTTTTAATCTTCCCATTCCGGGAAACACTTCAAAGTGAACTCGGAGTAAGATCAAGAAAAATGGAACAATCTGAGTGTAAATTTCCCGGATAAATCCTTTATCTTGTGAAACATGCGCTCGAAAAATTCATTGTCCTCCTAATGTACGAGATCCTTACACGTAAGACGTCGACAAAAGACTGAAAGCACTTATTTCCAGTGATTACTCGTTAGACAGACAGACAGATAATACTGCTCAGGGGAAGTCTTTTCACTTTTAAAACGTATTCGTTGTAAGCGAGTCGCAGATTTCTTTCAGACAATTAGCTAAACTGATTTTTAAGAAAATGAACGAGTAGCTTATGTTTATAAATGAACCGGGGCAATACGTGACTCCATTTGAGGAAAATTGATATGTTAAGTTATTCTGTTTGATAGAAGTCTAATAGGATGCCGCGACAGTTATAAACTATGACCGTAGTAGATCATTTCTTGCCCGAGATAGCATTAATTTAAAATATCGTCGCTTCGGAGGTAAACATACTAAAGCGACATTTGACCAATTTTACAGGAGAGCGATTTATTAAAAAAATTCATAACTTGTTTCCCTGTGAACACATTTTACAATTTCTAAGACTTTATGAAAGCTAATTCAGCATTCTATGATCTGAAGTCTATAATTTTCACCTAAGTACAATAGTTCAGGAGATAGGTGGCGCTTTAGTCATTTGTATTCAACTTTTTGGAACAATGAAGTAAGGTAAAAAGACTAAACGCATGAATTTGTGTAATATATCGCTATGTCAGACGACTAACGGGATGTTTATTCTAGTTTTTTTATCATCAATTTACTTAATGGCCTTAAGCAATCTCTTATCAAACGGAGTTTACTGCTTATTCACCAAAAACAAACTATTTTACAACTGCATGAAGCTTAAGCACCTATTAAATGATAGTCATAAAACTAAATAGACTTGTAAGATAAATGTTTTGAAATACATTAATATTAATTTTCAGATGACTTTTGCGAATGATCACTAATAATTGATTCTTTTCGCAATTAGTTCTATGCATACTGTTAATTAAGGATTCAAGGGTGGAAGAAAATCAAATAAAATGCATTTAAATACATAATTAGGTATGATTAAAATTGTTTATAAAATGTTGTATTCATAAATCTGGTATACAAATAGTAGAATAGTACATAAGTAGCATTAGTAGTTTATTTTTCAATTTGGTGTTATTTAATTGGCTTTTTTCCCACAAACGTATTGAAAAATGTCGTTTGGTACATGATGTCTTTTTATCTTTTCGCGCACTGTACCTGTACCAAGTGTATTCAGAAACAATTTCGGTCTAGGATCAATGATCAGTACACCTCTCAGTGTACCACCGGCGAGCTCTACTCTCGGTCGGACAGTAAGTAAGTAAGTAAGTAAACACTTTATTGCACAAAAAAAAAACAGGATGAAAGCACAAGTTACAACAATTAAATGGTAGGACAGTAATTAAATCGAAGGTCGAGTGAGGGCACTCTTAGATTCGATAATAAGTGATACTTGTTTACTGTACAGAGTTACCATTGAGCTGACACCAGAAACTTGTGGCAATTACCTAGTGACATTAGCGACTATAACTGTTGAATAAGAGTGATGGCACGGTTCATAAATTGACAACAAAGCTAACTCCATCATCAGCCATATTGGTACTATTTCCCACCCTCCAACTGTATTACCACCAACGCTGGACAAAAGTGCGGTTCCATGGGTCTTACCGTGTTCCTCTTGAAAACAAATGGCTACCAAGCATGTTTCAGAAGTGACATAAGAGTGACAACAGGTAGTAATGGAATTGACTTGAGCAGTTTGTGAGCGGTGAAAGTTTCACCTAAAATTGTGGTGCAGAGTGATTGAGTGGCGATTACTCACTGGGTAAGCGCGAGTACACGCTTTGACTCTCATCATCATCATCATCATCAGCCTATTTACGTCGCACTGCTGGGCACATGCCTCCTCTCACAATGAGAGGGTTTGACTCTATGTTCAGTTAAACTTGTAGCAGCCGTAGTTTGAAAAAGAAATTTAGTCATAATATTGTCGTAGCACCAACTTCAAAAGTAAAGCGACTCCTTAGAAAGCGCTTACTGGACGCTAAAAGTGACCGCTACTTTGGCTGTGTCAGCTTTCAGCGTGGAACTTGCAACTTCAAGAACAAGAGCATGCAATTCAATTTTGAGTAGAAATAGGTCACTGTATAAAGTGACTACGAAGTTGACTCTGGCTATTCGTCAGCAGCGACTGAGTCAGCTACGACATCTGTGGCCGTGGCCGACGCCTCCGTTATAATGAAGTTTTCAGTTTTATAGATTATGGTTGGCCGGGGTATGGGGAAAATTCTTTACCCCTGCGTATACCGATCACACAGCAGAGATGAAGAAACGACTAAGCTGTTTTCTTATTTTAGCGATTCAGCTGAGGTGGCCTTGTAGCAGTTCCCAAAAAGCTTGTGCTTCTGGGGTTTTCAACGCCCACCACCTAGAGTGGTTACTTTCGCGTCAGAAGACCAACCTTGCTGAAAGAGAAGCGCATGCTTTTGCGCTGTTAAATTTAAATTTATCGCAGCTGGAGACCGACTGCCAGTTGCTTGAATCTTCTGCTGACTACCGAACCTGATATTGATCCAACCAAGTGTTGATTTGCGCTCATTTAGGAACATCCGATCACTGCCCGGCCACTGGCGGTGCTCTCTACGTTTCACATGACAGTAGAGCTCGCCGTTGGTACACTGCCAGGTGTACTAGTCCTGAGGCACTTAAACGCACCTCATTTCAGGCTTGGGCTGAAGCCAGCAGGCGCAAAGCTCCAGAGTGTTAAGATTGAAGAAAGTCTTTAACAAAGCCGCCAAGTCGTGCAAAATCATATTGCAAAAAGGTCTTCTTTTATCTCTGGAAGTAAAGGGTTCTGGTCGTTAGCCAAGTCGGTCGAGGCAAACTTTTGCCGTCACTTCTGACGGTTCACTTGTGCCTAACTTGCCCATTCTGCCAAAGAAAAAAAACAAATTTGTTTGTTTCTCTGATTGTGGATAATGTTTCACACCACTTACCTCAAACAATACTTACTTCATTGCGAGCATACAATGAGATGTTCGTATTTAACAAAACGAGGTTCTCAAGACGCTTCGCGCGCTAGATGTGAATAAAGCAGGTGGCCCTGACGGTATTCCAGCCATAGTTTTGCGGACTTATTTTCCTATCCTGAGACGCTAGCGTCGCCTCTCTCTAAGCCAAGATAGAGTCCCAAAGTCCTAGAAGGTTACGAAATGTTCAACTTGTGCCGAAAAAAGGAAATCGTGACACTACCCAACCGATTATAGACCCATCGCAATCACCTCATTTCTCTGCAAGACTATGGAGAGTGTATTTAACAACAACTTGCCATTTACGAACCACCATACGAACTACGGATTACTCGGAAACATACTCGACTTATTATTATAACGAAAGTGATTCATTTATTTTACTACAAAAGTGAAAATTATAACCAAGATAACAAATGATAAAAGCGTCCATAATGGGATCTCATTAAATTTTATTTTATAATTTTTCAAGGACTTTCTACTAAGAATTTTCTACGACTATCGACTACGACTATTGTCATTGACTTACCAACACCATGGACTTCGGGTTAGCACTTGACAAGCCCAAACCAAAAGACCACTAATCCAGCTTCAGTCAGTCTTAGTGTGGTCGAACGATAGCGCCATGTCCATGACGTAAGACTTTCATCGAAAAATGCCATGTTGTAATGTACTGGGACACATTTTTTTTAATTTTATACCAGACCCAAAGTCCATGGTATTATTACTAAGTAAGTCAATGTATTTTTTAATCTAAGAAAACC
Organism: Clepsis dumicolana; assembly: GCA_963691665.1. NCBI lineage: Eukaryota > Metazoa > Arthropoda > Insecta > Lepidoptera > Tortricidae > Clepsis > Clepsis dumicolana. The sequence goes on from OY829521.1 coordinate 7,561,385, forward strand.
TCTAAAGCACATAATGGTAAACCTTAAAACGACAAAATGAACCAAATCCTTCATTTTTAACATGAAACTACCGTGAGACTCAATCGTAGTGAAATAAAAAGGATGTTTCGGACTAATTCGTAGTCCCAGAGAAAGGACTAAAAATTAGCCCGAAACATGAGTGATCCGTTTTAGTTCAAATCCTTCAGTGCAATAATGCACATACGTCATTATTTTTGATGGTTTCAAATAAGTCATGTGCACGTTTTAGTAAAAAAAAATTGCTTTTTAAGAAACGTTTGTGGCAAATTTGTGTCTTATTTTGTATCTTATATAAATATCTAATTAATTGCATTAATAAATTGACAGTGTTTCTATTTGTTTATTCAATAACACATTTTTTGTTGTTTCCCAAAACCTTACATGTATACCTAATATTATTATGGAACTTGTTAGGCGCAACGACGATACGTGATTAAAAATTCGCCGCCGCCGCGCATAAATTGTTAAAGTGATTGGAAACTTAAATTCCTAGTATTAAAGTCCAGATTACTTTGGCATAATTATGTTAACTGTTTTGTAATAAATACTCAAACGACTTAAATATATTCTTATCAGTTTAACCAAAATACTAAACTCATCCGAAACTTCAAAATAGCATGGAACAATATACTAAAGCGACGAAGAATCACATTTCTTGATATGCACAGAGTACCAAAGCGCCAACTGTAATTAAAGTTGAAAAATTACAAACGACTTAACAATAAACATGTATACAGAAACTGAAACTGGTAAAAGCACTAAAGAGAAAAAACTTAATTTAAGCGTTGGATTAGTAATTAGTGTCCCAAAATTCACTGATTTTTCAGCAACTAAAGCGCCAAAAAGGTCCTCCGATCGTCCTGAAACCCAGATATTGACGCAGAAAAAATCGCTGATTCCGGTGGTATATATAACTCAATTTGACCCAAAGTGTCGCTTTGGTATCTTTGCCTCCGAAGCGACTTATGTATAGTATAAATACTCATGAACAAGATTAGAAAAACTTTTATAGGGAAAGTTATTTTGAAAACTTTTCTCTAATTTTGTCCATGGTATACATATATGGAATAGTTAAATAAATTGATCACTCACGTATACATATAAGACAAGTTTAGCTGGACATTTAACTTTTGAACGTTATTTTATTTATTACCTAGATCAATTTTTTACCGGAGGTAGCCCATAAAACAAATTGCTATAAGAAATACGTAAATTCCATATTGCAATCATTTATGTTTTAGAAGGCCATTTTATTTTACAGCCCCATCGTAACTTACTAATAGCGATAAAAAACAATTCTGCACCCTGGTGCGAAAGTCGTAAAAGAATTATTAGTTGAGGCCCAATATGTTGCTCGTAACTAGACAGATCTATGATTTAAAGATTGGTATCATTACGGAAAATCGACGCCTTTTTATGTTGTCCACAGAAAAAAAGGAATTTATGAACTGAAATTCCCAATGAGAGTGCTAATTTTCCGCCGAAGCGCCGTAGAGCAAAGTGGTAACATCAGGGTCGTTTAGACAAGCGTCACATAGAGAGGTCATCTATAACATTTCACGCCAAACACATTTGGTCGCCTGTCAACCACTACCGGCTCCATGTGACCGAGAGATTTATTCATTTGGGGCGTGGACAGTCAACAGGGTCAATTAGTCAATTGCAACTAAATGTATTAATTGCGGCTTAGTTGATTCGCCTCATAACCAAGGACAGAAGTGGCAGAAAATAACTAACGTTTTTTTTAACCGCACTCGTGTGAACTTTAAGTAAAAATACAAAAAAGGTTAACACAAAGGTGATCCAGACTTTTCATTTTGACTTATTCAGTAGCCCTGGCTTCCGGTAAAACAAATTATACACGTCATTCAGCTTAATTTCATCATTATTTTCATACATCCTTTATACATATTTAATGTCGGGTTGTCGTCTTAAGGTGTGATAATTTTATGGTAATGCCCACCGATTTATCAAGAGCGACGTTAGCCTAATTATCGCTTAAATGGTGTGCGTCCCCGGCAGGATAAAGGAATAAGGGCGTACGCGAAACACGCGCTGGTGCAGAGAGCGTGTCATGCAGCCAAGCTAGTACAGTCAGCAGCAATAGTTGCTAAGCAACCGAAGCGCTCACAATGATCTGCACAAGTTCTTATGTCTATAGCAATAGAGCCGTGCTTAGATAATTGTGAACGCTTCGGTTGCTTAGCAACTATTGCTGCTGACTATAGAGTGAGGGCTATCGCGAGTCCAAAATCCGCTGCTAGGATCACTGGCGTCGAATGAGGTTTATCTGTCAATTTCCACCAATCAAAAGGCAGTAGCTTGTCTCTCATTGGTGGAAAATGACAGAGAGCCCTCATTATGACTTCTGCGTCCGTCACCCGCCGCACATATGAAAATTTTAGGGTTCCGAACCAAAATGTTAAAAAGGAACGCTTATGAGTGTGACTGGGTCCATCTGTCTGTCTGTCTATCCGTTCGTCACAGCCGTTTATCTCAGGATCTACTAACGCTATTAACTTGAAACTTAATTGGAATAGTTTTAGATAATGCTTGCCCAAATATTATGCAAATAGAAAGTCAATCAATCAATCAAATCATTTATTTGCTAGCATAGAGGTAAAGCATTACAGATATTGCATTAAGTAAAATCAAATTAAACCGAAACCGTAAAACAAAACCGTTTGAAATATAGCATTTATGGACTTAAAACCGTTTACATTTTTTTACAGACTTTAAATTTCAAAGTGTGATTTCTAGGTCAAGTGGAGTATCAGATAAAGTTGAGCTATGTATATATTTAAGGTAAAATGTAATCAAAACACGTTCTCCAAAATCATTAAAATTGCGTTACTTCCAATTAAGGGTGTTACCACACCAATCGATTGATGGTAGAATGGAACAGTCGACGTCAATCGATAGTTTGTACTAGATCGATTAGTATATCGGTCGATCAGTCAAAGCTACTACACTAATTGATCGCAATCGACCGAATCGACCGATGTCGATTTCTACTAGATCGATTAGTATATTCGTCGATCAGTCAAAGCTACCACACTAATTGATCGCAATCGACCGAATCGACCGATGTCGATCGATAATCGGTCGATTGGTGTGGTAACACCCTTAAGTAGCACAAATATTATTAGATGATGGCACGGAACCCTCGGTGCACAAGTCCAGCTCGCTCTTGACCTTGCTCAATACAGCCACGCAAGCGACAAGCGCGCACCCGCGCGTGTGTTGGCGTACGCCCTAACTGGGTATTGTGCCCCTCAGTCTCGTTAGCTGCTAATGCGGGATGCACTTCGCTGTCGACAACATGCTTAATGTAGAGGAAACCGCATTATGACGATTTAATGCACTTACCATTTGTCACAGTTAAGGTTAACGTTGGCTTGGAAGAGTATTTCATAATGTTCTTTGATGGCTGACGGCCAACAGTTAAGAAACTTTTCACTTGAGTTTTACCTGTGAGGAAAATTGCGTGGCAATCCGATGCGTATACAAAAAAAATCGTGTTAGATGGACTCGCCAAACTACAACGAACACTTCGCAATATTTTGAAACCTGTCGAATACTTAACAGTTTTCAATCATGATATTGAGTTTCAACCCATTAATCAGAGAGTTTTATAAATTAAATTGGCCAATATTTACTAACGTAATGAAATAAACGGATCACTCACGTAGGTACATATATAAAAACGAAGCAGTAAAGTATGTTATTCTCTAACAGCCTTATCACTAATATCAGTAATATCGCTCGCGGCGAACACGTTGCGAGATCGCCGCAATACAAAACTCGCTCGCAAATCACTAGTGTGAAAAGTCTGTTAGGTGACAGATTGAATTATCAAATTTTCCATAAATATAAATCTTTCAACATGAAACTACCAGAGCACTACTAGCAGAGCCGCGGCGCGCAGTTTACGTCTCGCCACCGGCGTGGCGTGTGCTCCCAGAGGAAGGACTACGGATTAGTCAGAAACATGTCAAGCTATACTCGACTGACATACGTGAGTGCTCCGTTTATTTCACTATGAAACTACCGTGAGACTCAATTATAGTGAAATTTCAGTAAAATATAAACCTATAAATCAGCTGTCGCTGGTTTGACACTTCGACTCAGAGAATAACTCCCCAGAGCCTTACATGTCGGGTTAGACTCGACTTACACATGTTAGTGATCCATTTATTCCACAATTATTGAATCTGACGGTAGTTTCATGTTAAATATTTACACTTATTTACAATTTGTTCTCTGTGGTAATTACTACCGGTGTAACGCACTCAATAATGATTATGTAAATTGTATTAAGCTCTACCGAAAATACATTGTATAATTGCGTGAATGAAGCAGCGATCCATTTATTTGCGGACGCTCTGACCGAATACAATTTTCGCGGTCCGGGGGACATAGGACATATTTCAGTTGAACGTCGATTATTATTTTTGCCGAAAAACCTTCAATTCAATCTAATTTTCGTGTTGACATGACAAACCGTAAATACTCTTCTAAATCTAAACGTCGGGCTCAATCGTTTTAAGCATTAAATCTCGTCAGTTACAGACCAATTATATTTTTTATAAACTCACTGAACCACTCACTTTTCCGCACACGACCCGGAGTGTCGAGGATCCGGGTTCGATTCCCGGGGTTGGCATTTTTCTGGTTTTTTTCTGTGTATTCATGTTTCAGTGAGTTTATAAAAAATATAATTGATATTCACGGGAAAACCGTAAAAATAAAAAATTGGGAGAAAAAATACAAAAAGATACTCCTACTGAGATCATGAGTTACAGACCACCTAAAAAAAGAACGATTCGTATGCAGTGGAAATATATGCCAATAGGTAGCCGTAATATATTTTAATTTTATAATATCTCAAAGGACACAGATATCATACTCGTCGGCACAATTAATCGCCTATTCCGTCTTCCCTGATTACTGTGAAAACTGTTACTTGATTAATGTATGACTATAAATAACCCTCGATCGGTGAAATAACTAGGTAATAGGTAATTTCAAAACATTAAATTTAACTTTATTTCATTAGCAAACAATATTTATTGTTCCTGAAAGCTCGCGTCATCATTATACTGCAAGCAATTATTCACTAACAGAAGCGAGTCGTGAAATTTATCTGTTGAGAATAAGTTTCAGTGTTGATCGTGATGAAAACGGGTCACGGCTTTCAAAAGCGAACTTAGAGTCGCACTTTGGCGCTCACTACACTTTAATTAAGAATAAATTTCATGCTGACGTTAAAGCTAAGCTTAGTTGAGAATATTCTTAGAATATTCTATAGTATCGGCGTATCAATAACGGCGATATTAGCTTAAGCAGGAACTTTGGAGACGAAGTTCTTTTCGTCAGTCCCTAGAAGAATTTTGTTGAGTAAGTAAGTTGAGTAAGTAAGAATAACTAGTGAAAAGTTTTAAAATTACGTACTCTGTGTAGGTTAGTTGTGCTTTAAAATATTCGCAGGAGTCAACGCCGTGCAATAGAGTTTTCTATACATCTTTTATACACGGTAAATATCTCGCTGGACACTTAACAGTATAGTATGACTTTAAAGGTTGATTACAACAAAATCAAAGACGCATCATATGTATGAACTAAAAGCAATTATTTTGATCACCCGCTAGTTTTATTACTCACTAGTAATTGCAGTTAAATTCAACTGTGTTCATATTTTACGTGTTTAACCTAAGTTTTTTCTTAATTTAGACTCAAACTTAAGGTCCAGAATTATTTCTAGAATTATTTCTTTGGTTTTCGTCAAATATACAGTAAATAAGTTTTCGTAGTCGCCACTGCTAATTTGTATAGGGAAATTTTTAGGCGGTACTTCAAAGCCCGTTAGCCGATACGATCCCTGAAACAAAAAAATACAAAACTAAATCGTTGAGCACTTTTATGATTTGTGAAACAAAATTTCTGTGTTATGTACATCTATCTAAATACAAATATCACTATTTGATAAAAGCTATTCTTTCAACAAAATTTCAATTAAATGACGACTCGATAACTTAACTACTTAAGTTTAAAATTATAAAAAAACTGAATTGATTTATTAATGCCATAATTGTACATTTTCAAATGTAAATCGCAAAAGAGCAAGACAAATGTGATACGTACATTCTTCACCGGGCAATCAACGGAAACATTGGAGTACTTCTGAACCCACTCCCTCGCCCACTTCAGCTTCAGTATGTCACACGTCTTCAGTTCAAAAACGAGTGCCTCCGATTTTGCCTTGTGCTTGTAGTACATTGTCCTGATCTAGTGAAAACAAAAGAAGATTATTCAACTTTAAATGCCCTTATTCATAAACGTCACTCAAGCCTCCATTAGTTAAAATAGGGTTTGTCTTTTACCTACTAACGAAAATGTCACTGTGACAAAAAAGGACAAACGAAATTTAACAGCATTTTAGTTAACATAGGTTTATGAATAATAGGGTAAATATTCACCGTCAACAAGAATCCAAAACAAACCATACAAACAAAGCCAAGTGGCTTGTTATGTTGACTATAAGAATCATTGTATAGATAAGCTTATCTCATCTACCAGGTTTACAGTTAAAACTTGATTATGCCGCTCCAATAAAGTTTGCAGACCCATCAAAGATAAAGATAGTGCCATAGAATATAATAATTCTAATAGTATTGAATGCACACGGGTACCGGTATCAACTTCCAACGCCCTGCAAGCAACCTTCGTTTATTATGTAATTTGATGGCTGCTATTCGAGCTCGCTTAATAGACACGTACCTTAATCAGTGGCCAGAGAAAATACCGCATCACGTCAAGTTCATGTAATAGCAATAGCACCTATATTTACTTCAAACTTTTTATATCAATAAAACGCATAAGTAGTTCACGCATGATTGCAGACGGAAGAAGCGAGCAACAAGGTAGTAGATTTTAAGACGTAGCAAAGCATGACAGGTACATGTGGTTAACTCAGATGACAAATTACTTATACATATACGTTTATGTGTATTTACTTGATGATACAGTCAACATTTGCGAGTGGCGTCGTAGATCAACATTTAGTATTACTAGGTAGGTGTAGGTATCGGATCATGGTCTCCAGACTGACCTGTGATAATTATTTAACTGGGAAAAGCTTGGGGTAAAGATATAATCCTCGAAAAAGTAAGTGATATTACTTTTTATTTCTTTAATTTTTTCTATACGACAAGGAAGGCTAACGAGCAAGTGGGTCACCTGATGGTAAGTGATCACCACTGCCCAAAGGCACTCGCAACCCCAGGGGTATGCTGATGCTTTGCCAACCCAGAGAGCTAAGATGAGATGCCTCTTGTGTCCGTAATTACACCGGCTGTCTTACTCTCCACACCTTAATATTATAGAACAAGTAGATACAAAAATGAGTTTACGACGTGAGTACTAAAATGAGGAAGACATTTATTATGAACTAGACATATTAGTGTCTCATTCGGATATTTAATTTCACACGAACGGAAAATTAATTGCAATCTAAATGTCTAAGCTTTAATTAACTATATATCATTATTAATTTTATTGTTGTAACTTGTGTTTTATCCTATTTTTTGTACAATAAAGTGTTTACTTACTTACTTACTTACTTATTATTATATTAATATGGCCCGTATTTAATGAATCTGTTAACCCCCATTTCCTTACTTTACTAACCGTGACATTATTTCCCCAGGATTTAACCATGGTGATGTTACAATCCGTAACGTAAGGCGAATTGCGGCCGAGTCGTGTTGTAAATATTGAAGCAGATATGTAATTCGGGTTGGCTTGAAGAATTTTTGCACGTTGTTGCGTGAAGTCACCCTGGAAAAATCACTAAAAATCATCATGTTCCAATGTATAATAATTGCAAGTTACGAGGAGCTCGTTTTTGAAATGTCAGCTTATATTAATAGACTTATTCCACTATCGCTACTATTTTTTGTTTAATAACACAATTTGTATTACAATAGAATGCAATATTTGAAGACGAGGACTCTAAGGTAAGATAGTACTATAAAGCGATTAAACATCACTCATATAATACACCTTTTTCGTAAAGGTCCATCGTTACGTTCCTCCCTGTATATTAAATCTAAAATAGACGCCATGATTCCTAAGAACAGATTTCCCTATCTTTTATAAATTCTGACTTCTCCCTACTGACCCATTTAGATTGATTAACCTGTATAATTATGTTATAAGGTTGAAAATAATACTACAGAACAACCTGTGTTGATTTGTAGGCCACCTTGGACCCTTTTTGCACTAAGTGTCAAAAATTGCCGTCAGCCTAGCCGTCACTTTTCGTGGTCTTTGTATCAATGAGTAAAACAAATTGCCTCTAATAAGCCACTTATAACTAAAGAGCAGCAACATTTTTAGTACGAATGAATATACACGGTTTTCAGGCTGCTCCAGATACAGATGAAGATTATAGATATGATACAAATGATGGTCACTAAAACTGTCACTGGCTACACAAAATAAAGTTGAGAATGAATTGTGTTTACCAATAGTAAAACTATCTGGCCGCAAAAAAATAGTAACAAAATACCAGCACGTGCTTTGGAACACATTTTGGTCGTAACTGCGCCAATTTTTTTAAACAATTTACGCACAGTCCATGGTTTACGGTTAGGGCATGTTTACATGAAACTGGATAAACTTCTCAAACCACTCAACTATGTGAGGCACGTAGACTAATTAGAGACGGGCATATCGTGGCTTTTATTACAATTGTGTATTAAGAAAGAGGGAAAAAAATTGTTAAAAGAAACAGTTTTTTTGTATAGAATTACATAGAATCAGAGTTATGTTTATAGCTCTCGAGTATAGACAATGATGAATGAGAGAGTTATAGGACGCATTTGCATTTTTCTGGGAGATGAGTTTGGGGAAGGTAAATGTGTTTTTTTGTTACTTCATTGGGGTCCCAAGAGCAAAATATATTCTAATATAATTTGTCTTAAAATATCAAGAATTCCAGCTAATATTGTAAAACGATTAGGTAAGAAACAAAAAAAAAACCCTAAAAACCCTGTATTTTGCCACGGTGGTGACATTTCTTGTAACGCAGCCTATAGTGCTGGTTCTCCAATTACTTTTACCGGAATTTAATTTCGATACGTATCTACGCTACTTTGCAATCATAAAATAAACTGAATTGTAGATGTAATCTAATGTACGAAATTTCCTTAGTCATTTACGATAGTTTCAGTTGTAATATGTTTACTTCCGGTCGTTTTAAAGCTACTAATTTTATTGCCATTGCTTTTGTGCTGCGCAAATGTACTCACGAAACTAATTTAATATAGTTACTTATCTACCTACTCCTCGCGGGATTGAATTTTAAAACTAGGTCATATTCAAAAAGGCGTAGCTTAATGAAGCTATAACCAAAATTAAAGCGAATCTGATAACGTTAGGGTACCAAAATTTTACTGTTACTAGATATTCGGTTTGAAATTGAGATATTTAGAACTAATTTGATCGGATAATATCGCGCTTACGCTTACTCGGCTTATTGCAAGTTGCATATTTAGTTCTGATTTTATTCGTATATCTTCCTGAATTTGACACAAATTCCTTTATCGGTAAGGGCTTAAAATCCCAGCGGGATACATGCCACATTTCATGTTAGTAGGCTTCATATATCTATGTGTAAACTATCCTTGTCTAGTGAGCTGTAAGATATTATTGTACGTATTTCAATAGATAAATAGTATGCAACTACATCGTTGAATATTTTTGTGCTAAAGATAGTATTTTCATGTTTATCTTTGCTAAAATTTTCTTAAAATATTTTGATAACTAAACCATCTGCTTTAATTTGTTCCTGTCTTTATTCTACTGCACAAAAATTGCACGTGAGACCGTTCTAAAGTACCTAATAAGCAGGGATCGTAAAATGCGAGCAAAATCGATTGAAATAGACGTATGACAACCACTAGCACCAGCACGTCAATGAATTTGGCTTGCATTTTGTGATACCTTTTAAAAAGCCTGGTTTAGATTAGATTAGATTCATTTATTTCGATTTGAAAATTACACATATTATTTGACATGTCAAAATATACTTCATTCACAAAAAGATCGTCATCAATTAAACAATAATAAAAAAAATATATAGAATATAAAACAATTGAATTCAAAGTGGGACAATGTCAATAACAGAACTAGAAATAAAATAAAACGTAATTAAATGTCAAAATAATAATAATAATATTAAGTCACAGAATGTGAGAATGTCAATAATTATAATTATACTAAAACAAAGGTACAAACTATGGTACAGAAAAAACAAAAACAAAAAAACACATTTCAATGTCAAATAGTTTCGCTGTACTCTTTCACAGAATACAGCGATTTATTTAAAAGAAGTTTTTTTAGTTGGCGTCCAAACGTTTCATCCGAAGATTCGTTTTTTAGGTCAGCGGGTACTTTTTCGTACAGTCTAGGGCCAATGACGCGCGGGTTTTTGTCGAGCAGCGCCAACCGCCTTGGCACCGCTTGCAATCGCCCGGTCTGACGGGTTATTCTACCCGGAATATTGACGCGTTTAAATGAATTAATGTTACGGCGAGTTAACATTAAAATGTCGTACACATATTGAGAGTAGTGCGTCAATATTTCAAATGTTTTAAATAGATCCCTGCACGAATCCCGTGGTTTGACACCCGCCAATGTGCGCAGAGCTCGCTTTTGTATTCTAAACACTTTGTCTTTATCTTCTGATTACTTAAGTTTATCCTTTCCTGCTTGGTTATGTAAATATTTTGGTTTTCAATCAACAGCCACAGCTAAATTTTCGCGGCATTTTACATTCATAGAAAAGCCACAGCATATACGATCAGTCACTTAACTTCAAGCTAATCCTTGGTTAAGCTGTTATGAGCGGCTCTTGCAGCGAGCGCACAAATTGGTCGATCCCAAAGCGACCCCCAATTGAGCCGTGCATCATGATTGATACAACGCTTCGACGAGCGCTGTAAACGCTCTCAGTGAGCTAAGTACCAGGAGAATTGGCTAGTGTGCTCAAATCTGAGGAACTGCTAGTGATATACGTATATGATTTTAATATTCACTAAGCGCTTTAATTCACGTTTACGGACAATACCGTTTCATGCCGCTTGTTACGTGTGTTAATACTGCTTTGGCTGCATAATTTACTGTGTATAATAAACAGTGTTTGAAAATATTTTTACACAATCTTATACTCGCAGCCAAACAATGTTCAGTTGTCCTTTCAATTCACATACTTAAAATAAAATAGGTACTGTTGTTTTTTACGCACTTTATTCACAAATTCAGAAAGAAAGTTAAATTTATCCATACAATATTTAATATGAAATTGATAAGTACCTACCTAATTTTATATTTTTCTTTCAGTTACTTTCAGAACTTTGAAATTTGATCTAAGCAATCATATCGCGATATCGGTATCGCAGTATCGCGATCCCGCTCTCACATTCTTCCCCTGCAAGTGACTGACTGCACTCCAGGCGCATTTTACTTAACTGTTCGTGAACTGTACGCCATGTACAGTAACTACTGGCACCCGCCAACTCTCTGAACTGATCTACTTGTTCACAAAAGGTCAGTTAGCAGTGTAATGTCAGCTCCTGGGTATACTTTGACCAAGTAAATCGTAGTAATACAGGCTGCACCGCAGGGCACAATCAGCGTGGCGCAGAGCCGCGAACACTAGCGCATTGTGCTCCATGATGTGAACCGAGGTCATTGACTTTAGTCTCAGAGATCTAAGTTATACCTACTCGTAGTATACACATATAGTGTAGAAACTAAATCCGGATACCTAAAGACCGTATGCATGAAGACGGAAATCATAAGGCTTAAAATAAAAATAGAGGAAATGCAAGCATACCTTTTTTCCAAGGACTGTGGCGCTGCTGTCATGCATTCTGAATATTCCTTATTTTCATTTCATGGTAGGAAGAGATCAAGAAATATGTAGCTTGCTACTATCTTGACCAATTGCTTCCCTAACGAAATCTTATTTCAACCTAGTATCAATTAACAGTATTAGCTGACAATATTTCCCGTAAGCCACCTTCTGGCCACCTATCATCCTATAGGAAACAGATACCGCATACTTTTAATGTTAGTTACACATTAAAGAAGTAAACATCCTGCCCTTCGTCAAAAGCCAATTTCAATACTAATCCTAAACTGGCCGAAATTAGATACTCCCTATTAGCAATAACTCACAGATGTTCTTAATAGAAAGGAAATTGAATACACAATTCAGTCATCGTAAATAATTCACAGTCGAGTTCCTTATAAATTGCACTGAGTCAACTCAAGGGTAAGTAATGATTCCTTGTTAAGCGGAATCACCGTTTGGCAGATGGCGTAATTTTTCAATGTCATGTTATTTCAACAAAAACATTTCGAAAAGCTGATCTCAGTTTAAAACGCATCAGAAAGCAAGTAAATTTGTTTACTTTACAAGAGCTGACCGAAAAAATGCGTTTCGCTGCCCAGCCATTGGTTTTATTCCTTCGCTGTTAAGTGCTGCGTACAAATAAAAACTTGACAAGACATAGTACCTAATTGGAACAGTTTAGTATCAAAAAATCATAGTCGTTAAACTTTCGCAAAGTTAAAGAGAATATTGCATGTATTGCACTTTTAGGACTACCTATGTCGAATAGCTGATGAAATGGTAAATTCATACGTCTGTTTCGGGTCAAATTCAAAATTTACGTATTTCCATAGCTCCGGGCGCCATTTGCTTTGCCCATTAACTCAGTTAGTCATCATGAAGCAGCCTGTATGAGTATAAAGCACGCGTTGATTGAAAGTTATGCTGTTTATCTTAGGAGCGAATCAGGGATCATGATTTGGAGTATCGAGTAATGTTTGTAGGTTTTTAGAGTGGTATAGGTACAAGAATATAGGCAGATCAAAAATTAGTGTTTCGTTTAGTTTCGTGCAGGTCTGTTCGGTAGCTATACTCGTACATAGTCGCACTTGTGCGAAGTTAATAAACATTGTAATACTACCCATAAGCAGTAATTTTAGTCTTGACACCGTATTTGGTCTTCGCGTTTCTGTTTTCTACATTTTCGTCGTCACACAGACACAATGCATCTGTTCTGCTCTGTAAACAACGAGATTATAACCTATAGAGACCTAATATAAGGCGACCCGACCATGTGAAGTGGTCTATGATTTGTCATTGATATATTTCGCAACCTATTTGCTTTCCGTCAGTTTCGACCATAAACTAGAACCGAAGACGGTTTGACATTTCAAATATAAATCACCGTCAATTTACTTCATCATGTCCTCTTGTGCCATTAAATGGTGCGAAAACAACAGGAAAACATGTAATGCAACAACAAATAATATCACTTTTCATCGGTAAGTCCATTTCTTTAATTTAAGAAAATATTTTCAAAAATTTTATTTATGCAACGCGGGTCAAGTTAAACTGGACAGGTCCGTCACGTGTCCACTCCCCGTCCTTTTTGCTCTTACTGTAAACATGTATGTCTATCCCTTATTATCGTAATTACCCTTATGACGCCAATGCCTAGAGCGGTGCAGTGCATTTATTTTGTATTGTCGATAATTATCCACTTTTTTATTTGTAGATTTTATTTACTATCAGTATGTACCCAAATACTTCATAATTTTAATCATAATTATTCTTTTCGTGTACGATTATTGGATTGGTAATGATAACAAAACAATGTTATTTTATTTAAACTGTATATTTTAACCCCTGACGCAAAAAGAGGGGTGTTATAAGTTTGACCGCTAGTGTGTCTGTGTATCTGTCTGTGGCACCATAGCTCCTAAACGGTTTAACCGATTTGAATGCGGTTCTTTTTTTTGAAATCAGGGTTTCAAGCGATGGTAAACTAAACGAGTTAAAAAAAACTTTTATTGATTTTTTGAACTTAAGAGGATCATGTGAAATAAAACGGATCACTCACGTATATAAGACGAGTTTAGCTCAACATGTTTCGGACTAATTCGAATAACTCCTACTCGCTGTCTCGCTGCCGCTGGGTCGTACGCTCCCAGAGGAAGGACTACTAATTAGTCCGAAACATCTCGGGTCCCTACTTACATACGTGAGTGATCCGTTTTATTTCACTAGATTCTCTTAAGTTCAACAAATGACCAAAAGGATTTTTAACTCGTTTAGTTTACCATTACCACAAAAAATTTCAAAGTTGGTGATACGTAATATCTTATCTTATACTACTTGAAGATGTTAGTTCCTTTACCAGGTCATTTCAAATTGCATTTCTTAGTTGCAAAATTAACAGGCAAAAGCTAGTTACTGATAAGCAAGCATAAAAAATGCAACACCTTTTATCGATATCGATAGAAAGCATTAAGTCATTAGCGTACGTCCCCTAGCGATCGGGTTCGGAATACTTAGGGATACTTCGGAGTGCTTCGGAGCGATCACAACTCCCCCCGCACCGCAGCTAGTTGACAGAATTGTTTTCTTTCAAATTCGCATGTATTTCGTCTCTAAGGGATAAGTGTTCGTAGTCTGTAAATAAAGCGATAACATCTTGTACTTAGTTAATGTTATAATGGAAAAATTAGTAAGGTTTAAAGAAAAGATGCCAATTGGGTTTATTAGTTAAAAAACTAATATGTATGTCGAGGCAATAATAACTAGATATATAAAATGTTAACTTCGAGCTTATTCCTATTCCGCCTTTTCGCACTCACATTTACACATCGAATTTACTTTGCACGTTGTACACGTACGAGTACATACATTATTTGCGATTGTTTTAAGACATCTTAGTCATTCGACTAAAACCGCTTACACAGTGGCTACACGATACAGGTACGGCTAAGTTACCGGGTTGGCATGCTGCCGAGTGGCAATGTTTGTGAGAAGTTCTGCGGCTTTCTCGAACTAAGATGTAAAGTTTTACAAACACTTTTGCCAGTAGCTAACACTAAGACGCGATCTTCTAGTGCTTAGACTGAAACTGGCCTTAAAAATACCTTAAACAGCAAACGCTCGCATGTTGCGACAACCGACGCAAGCCTTGAAAAGAATTGGAATTGTCCAACACTAACTACTTATGCCGATTTTATCCTGTGTAAAATACAAGATATGTACATTAAATAATTTTATATAATTATTTGCATTCCTTTAGTTAAGTACAAAACGATAATAGCTTAGATCTCCAAACCATCTTCAGATCGTTGACCTGCAATGGGTATTCTGTATTAAGTAATAATGAATGCATTAAAATTCGATTGCCTTACTTAAACGAGGTCAAAATATACTTAACAATAGGAATTGTTCTAACACAATTGTTCGTAATGCATTTTAAAGCAACGTGCCATTTCCACAAAGTTAATTGTACCTAACGTACGAGTCTATTGTGGGCTCATTAAATGACATTATATGCAGTAAACAAGTTTAGCTTACCAACTCACAACAATGTAAGAAGACTAAAAGTACAGTTTCATTTTACTCTTCATGCAATATATTTTATCAGCCACTCTGAATACTGGTTAGGGGGGGGGTTAATGCACATCGACACTGGTTTTAATTATTAAGTTAACTTACTTACTACTACTATTAAGTTACTATTATTAAGTTTAAGTTAACTCGGCAAATAAACTAACACGTCCTTGTAACCTAATTTTCCGGCGATTGCAGGTTCGATCAATAATTACCTAGTTAACGGGTCACAGACCGTTGTAGTGTCAGTTTAGTATTATTTTGATGTAATATAATCATTGAGCGGTCACAATAACATGCAACTTTGTGTACAATAAATAAGATCGCACTCTGCAAGTGAGTCATTATTTTGCCGATTCATCAACTTGTACAATTATTGATTGAAGATTCAAGAGTTGACATTTGTGATTTGACACCGGGATCAGCTAAATAATAATGGATGTTCTATTAAAAACGAAAATCCCAAATCTTGAACTCCTCTTGATAATGGCAAGATTCTCTAATGAAGCTTCGAGTCTGCGTATAAATATGATGCAGCAAGAGATTGTGACCGTACGTGACTTTCAAACTAAAACTTCGTATTAGATATACCTATCAAAGAGACCTAGACGTACAGGGCAATCAATAATGAACACGGATAAAAAAAACAACTTGCGACTTTGTTAGGTACCGGCGTATTTCAAGAGACCGAGCGATTTCTTAAACACCAAAAAAATTACACAGCATGACAGTAGTAATAAAACCAAAGCGCTGGAAAATTTATACTAGTTAAAAAACACAATAATACAAATAAGTCTCTATAAAGATAAAAAATATTACAACTATTTAGGTAATTTTAAATGTCAGTTTCGCTTCCCTAAAGCGACGGAACACCACACCGTCCGGCCAGAAGTTTTGCTGGTGCTTGGCGGGCACTTTGATTCCAAAGGAGCTAAAATTGTTAGCCCTGTTAGACACGAGCGGATGGAACAATACATTACATGGGATCCCTGTAACCGATCACGAACTCCCTCGCAAATGAGCTCGAAGACCTTCTCCGCTGTTATCTTCTTGTCCAAACGAGACAGGTAGATGTTCACCGATACAATGAAAGCGGCAATTGTAAGTCATAATCTCAATGTCCTTTACGAGTGTTAGCAAAGAATATGTACTCGTTGTACTCGTAAGGTGATTCGGATTTGTGTTTACGAGTCCCGTCGGGCCAATACACACCTACAGTCGAATTGGCTAGAAATAAGATTTTATATATTCCGGGAATAACGCCCTCTACCCTCGTCAGATTACCTATTCGGATAAGCAGGCATCAACTAGGTAATCGAAATACGGTGTCCTTGTTCAGCTTGTTTTAAATTCTACGGGAGTCCAGAAATAATTTTTAAAGCAACATCTTAGTCAGGATAGATTTAAGTATTCTTGTGATTGACTATTTCATGTAATCTGTGACGTTGGTTGGATCTGCGATTGCCCTGGTAGCTTATAATAACTTTACTGTCATATAAAACATTGGTTTAAGCACACGAATAAATTGGTAATACGTTTAAAACCTTCTCTTTTAACATCTGGCGACCGTGATTAGGTATGGAAAATAAACGTAAGCGTACCCAGTTGAGGAGACAGTTTTCAGTTCTTGCGGACAAAATCGAAAAAGCCATTGAAGGCGACGATGAAACTGCCTCCGAAATGTTCGAGTTGCTGTCGGAAACGGCTTCGGAGCTTTTTAAAATTGAAATCGTAGTACGAGACCAGTGGTGTGCGGCCGAGGACTTCGACGAAACTTCATTTGAAGCAGACCAGGATAAATCCCTTTTGTACAAAACACGTTGGTACAAGGTCAAATCGTTGTTCTCTAAGAACCTACCACACACGAACAGTGCAGCCTCATTATTATCTGCTGAATCGAGTCAGAAGCCTAAGACAGGCAAGCCGCGTCTGCTTACATTGCCAAAGTTGGAATTGAGCAAATTTGACGGCAACGTTAAGTCATGGCTACAGTTCTGGGGACAGTTTAAGAAGATACACGAAGACGCTAACATCGACTCTTGCGATAAGTTCCAGTACCTTCTCCAGTCCATGTCCTCGAACAGCGCCGCGCGACAGCTCGTCGAAAGTTACCCACCTTGTGCAGAAAACTACGGTAAAGCAGTCGAAGCTTTAAAGGCAAGATTCGCGCGAGATGACGTCCTCATAGAGACGTACATCAGAGGATTTCCTTGATGCAACGCAAAGAAGCGACTAGAGATTTGACTGCGCTTTATGATAATTTACAGACGCATCTGCAAGCACTTGAAACACTCGGCGTGACTAGTGATAAGTACGCATCAATGCTATTCCCCATGATAGAGTCAGCTCTACCGGAGGAAGTACTTCGTGCCTGGCATCGAAGCGAACCGGACACCAGAAACCTGTCCAAATTAATGCTGTTCTTGAGACAAGAGGTAGAATCGGAAGAAATTGCCACAACACCTTTTCGATTATGACCTAAATTACTAAGGGTAGCCTCCCGGTTTTCCTCGCCCCGGAGTGTGACGTTGGTTGGATCTGCGGTTGCCCTGGTAGCCTATAATAACTTTACTGTCATATAAAACATTGGTTTAAGCACACGAATAAATTGGTAATACGTTTAAAACCTTCTCTTTTAACATCATCCTTTGTTTTTGATTATTTTTTGTGTATATTTTCATAAAGAATGTCCTTTTTAGGGTTCTGTAGTAAACAATGTACTGCCTCCAGAGGGTCGAGCACGACTTTACGAATGCTGCGTAACGTAAAATCGAATAGTAAACGTTGTCGACTTTGTATGACGTTTGGAACAGCGCCCGCCCGTGAGCGGTCATGTCCGTCTGCTCGCGCCATAGCTAAGAAGTACTTTATAAAGCTGTAATTTGACTTGTACCTATATGTATACTTACAAGTAGATTGATAAGTAAGTTCATATCCTAATAGTTTTTACAGGTTACCGAGTGCAAGTTAACGAGTAATACCAACTAATACCTAGATAAAAATTACATAGATATTGTAAATAAGCACCTTTTACTAGCTGTTGCCCGCGACTTCCTCTGCGTAGAATTCGTTTATTGCTATACCGTGGATATATTAAGTTCTGTATAACAATTAACTGTCCATTATCCCATGCGTTTAGGTCTATTTAATTTGGGAAGCCATTCTCAGGAATAACGGCCTAGGAGCTTAGATACTGTTTTTGGATTCTTTTCATTGAAGGGGCACTACGCCCACTGATAAATCTGCTTACTGCAGCGTAACGATTTACTTTCTTACTTACTTATCGTACGGTTGTATAGAATTAATTCTAGAGTAAATAAATATCCAGAAGAAAATGTTATGGAAAAAAGTATTTGTACGCTTCTTGTTACGGGGGGGGGGGTTACGAACCCAAAGTTTCGCTCCCCCCTCCCACTTTGCTGGCTGCAGCGCAGTGGTTTGGTACCTATCAATGTCATGCCGTGGAGGAAGTGTTGTATATTTGTAAATACTTTTCGTTGCAGAGGTGCCCTACCCCCCTAACCCCTTCTTTTTTTTCGGCGGTGTAGTGCTCCGCTACTTATCAATGGCTTAGAGAAAAGAGTAGTGTATGTACTTTTTATGGCGGGGGGCTGTGCCCCCCGAGCCCCCCCCCCCCCCTCTTTCCTTGTGGCGGTGTAATGGTTCGGTACTTATCAATGGCTTGGAAGAATGAGTAGTGTTTGTGTTCTTTTTATAGCCGAGCCCCCCCTCTTTGCTTCCGGTCGCGTAGTGGTACGCTACTTATCAGTGGCTTGGAGAAAAGAGTAGTGCATGTGTTCTTTTTATGGCGGGGGCTGCGCCTGCTGCTGCTGCTGCTGTTTACTTGCTGCAGGTGAGTGGTCCGCTACTAATGAATATTCAGTGCCCTAAGCACGACTTGTCGAATCCTGCGTTACGTTACGGTTATCGTATCGAGATCGAGAAATCTCATACTAAATTTTAGTTCCAAATACGCTCACGGGCGGGCGCTGTTCCAAACGTCATACAAAGTCGACAACGTTTACTATTCGATTTTACGTTACGCAGCATTCGTAAAGTCGTGCTCGACCCTCTGGAGACAGTACCTTTGTACACTTGTTGTTGCGGGGGGCTGCCTGAAAGAGGGCTCCGGCAGCATAGAAATCAACGGTCACAAAAATAAAAATGATGCTTTACTTGAATAAAGAAACTTTTTTCTGTTGTTCCTACTACACAAATTAATGAGGTACTATTAGTAAACACCAAAGAGTTTATGCATATGCACTGTTCTGGAGTAAGGTAAAAACTGTAGATCTATGGTTAAAAGAAATGCCATAGTGGCATAAGCATTTACTTCATAATTATCACGTTTGTTGTTATTCGAACGATTGTATTTTTTGCTCTCTCTCTCTCTGTAGTTATTTCTTTAAGGACCTTGCCGACTATTGTGATTTTGAGTTACCTGTGCGATGCCGGTCACTGCACACCGGATCGGATTTACAATTTCGGCTACACGATACCGTATGACAGCATCAAGTCAAGACTAAATCGTGACATCAATAATGCTTGTATTGTGTGTTGGAAGAAGGACTAATGTTTTTTATTTGTATAACAGTGAAATTGAAATTAATAAATGTCATAATATTATATTACGCTGTTTTACTTAACTCTTTTTTTCTTCACAGTCATTAAAAATAGCTTTTAGCTTTTATCCGTTTAAAAGTGATTCAGTGAGAAACACTGGATCATTTTCGCTGTAGAACCGTTTCACTACAAAATGTATTATTGACAAACAATACATCCGACAAAGAAATCAATATGAAGTGTATTGAGAAAAGGTTCCACAGAAGTGCACGAACCGAATCGTATGTTGATAGTGTGACTGTGGAACCGTATCACTGCAAATCTCATACTGACATACCATACATCTGCCGAAGAAATCATTATGATTTTTGTTGTGAAAAGGTTCCTAGGGGGTACGCGATTCCATTTTCTCGAATTATCGTTATCCCGCGGGAATTTTGCAGTTTTCCAGGGTAAAAAGTAGCCTATACTATTCCTCGGTGTTCAAGCTATCTTCTTGGCAAATTTCAGCATGATCGGAATAGCGGTTTTTGCGTGAAGAGGTAACAAACAGACAGACAGAGACAGGGTTACTTTCGCATTTACAATATAATATTAGTTAGAATTGGTTAGAATAAGTTTTAAATAATCATCTGAGAGACCATAATTAATCAAAACTATAATAGTTAACCCAAGTTTTCGCGAAATCAACAACGATTCTTCCACAACTGTCCAAATAAAATTATTTATATTGACGTAACTTTAATATTTGTTAACCGATTTCAATGAAATAAACACTAACCCCGTTGTTCATAAACCTATATTAACTAATATGCCGTTAAAGTTCGTTTGTCCCTTTTTGTCACATTCACATTTTCTCTAGTAAGAAGAAGACAAAACCTATTTTAGCTAATAGAGGCTTGAGTGACGTTTATGAATAAGGGCATAAATGTTAATCCAAGGAAATGACAATATATCAGTGAAAACCGCATCCTTCTAGGTTAAGCCGTTTCTGAGATTAGCGTGAACAAACGCACAGACAAACAGAAAAGAATTCTAAAAACCGTTGTTTTGGGTTCTATTGCGTTAATAAATAGCCCTAGTAGCAGTTTTACTCAAATATTTTCAATGTACAGACACCGACCTGCTACAGATTTATTATAAGTAATAGATAATAGATATAGAAGAATAGAATAGATATAGATAGAAGATATAGATATAGAATAGAGATATAGAAGATTAAAAACCACAAAACAGTACAAGGAGATTACAGAAAAACAGGTATGGTAGACAATAGGCGGTCTTATCGCTTAAAAGCGATCTCTTACAGACAACCAAAATACAGAAACCAAGAATAATGAATCATTAATTTTTTTCACATGATTGTCGTATAGGCCGAACATAATTATCATGGATCTTGTATTTTTGTAAAATCGTTTGTACCATAGTTTATGTTCTGTGAATAAACATTAATTAATTAATTCAGGGACTTTTTCGTAACGGCTGCGGAATTTTGATATCCTGGGTGTG
Organism: Clepsis dumicolana; assembly: GCA_963691665.1. Taxonomy (NCBI): domain Eukaryota; kingdom Metazoa; phylum Arthropoda; class Insecta; order Lepidoptera; family Tortricidae; genus Clepsis; species Clepsis dumicolana. The sequence goes on from OY829521.1 coordinate 7,582,971, forward strand.
TCCGACGCGCTCTTGGCCGGTTTTTATTTCAGGCACTTTTTTATCAGGCAAAGAATATTTAAAACTGTAATTTTAAAATGCAAACTGCAAAAGAATTCCATACTTTTCGTAACGGAATTTATATCAGTTTTTATCAACTGAATCCAATACTGCTTTCGCTGTTATAGTGTAGCTTAGTGGAATATAAATTTCCTTTTTATTAAAAGTTGGACTGAATGACCGCGAATACTTTAAATTCTGGAACGTTGTGAAACAAAAGCGAGCTCATATTTCTAGGTTTTGGAGGTTTATTATTCATTTACTTAATGCTAATATAAAATGATAATAGGCACTTTTTGAACAACAAAAGGATATCATCCGTTTAGTCAAATCCGATGTTATTCTTTGGGAAGCCTACTAATCTAACTAATTTGCTACTACTGTCTGTCACAAGTAATATAACTATACGTTCTCACAAACGCGAAATCGCTGGAAGCGGTTTATCAAAACAGACACGGTCCTAGCAACGTGCGGTGTCGAGGGGCCGTATCGCTTACAGCTGAAAATTCTCACTAGAGACCAAACAACTGTGATCGAAGTGCCCAACTTCTCCCGCCTGTGGGCTGCGAAACTTCCCAAACCACTAAATAGATTACAATGTCGCGCATCGCGTACTATTTACTCGGTGACATAACACTCCGATTGTTCGAGTTCTATTTATGAACTAGCCCGATACCTATCTATTTTATTCAATCTATATTTTAAACTGAAAAATCGAGTTTATAACGTAAACGTTTTGCTTTTTCTGTAGTATTTTGTATAGAGTTATCATTATTACAATGGCTTTGCAAAACTAAACTTTTAGTGTTTATCCAAGAGTTTGAAAGAAAAAATTTAATTTCGTAAGGCTTTCTAAGACCAGGCGAAAATATAATTATTACATTCGTTTGGTTTACTCCGTTCAACGCCGAAGATGAAAACGCTAAGAGACAAGAAGAGTGGTATCTTTAAGCTTTCGTGTATCCCCAGGCCAAAAAATAACTATCCTTTCACCAGTTATTTTGTGTCTGTCTTCATAAATTAAAATTGACCTACATGAAATAGCAGTAACACTTCTAGGTACATAACTAAATATTGCATACCAGTAAACAATCCAGCGCTTAGCATAACGAGACTGAATTAATGAAATTTACTTCGGACATATCTTTAATAAGACGGGAGAAAAATCATCTTGAGATTTTAATAGCCCCGTCATGGAAATAATGGATGGAATGAATATTAATATCGAGGACCTGAATGGCAGCTCGTCTTTGTATTGCAGGGAGATTTGGTAGGTACAGAGTTGAGCCCCGAGAATTAGACTGCGAGGTCCGAGTTGGGAATAATAATTTAGATAATGCGGGGAGTCTGCGTCTTGGCTGTGTATTGGGGAGGCTGGCCTCCGGACCGTCAGATCCCACACTATAACAATCAAGTCAATTGAATAATATTACTGTCGACCATATTTAACTTTAAAAAAAGCTAAAGAGAGGAACAGACGCAATTCTAAGAAACGTGGTTAAATATGTTTCTACACATAAGTGAGACACTTCCGCATAGACTATACCCGGCAATCCAGCGTTTTTATTTTTCCAGATACAAGACTCACCAAATAACCAAAACGATGCAGTTTTTCTCGTAGCTTCATCAACTTTTTAATTCCGTTTAAATCACTGCTCAACTACTCACTACTGAACGACGATTCTCAAGTTGAATCCATAGTGTAAACAAAGTTAAAACAATGGGTTCCCGCCCGGGAGCTGTCAGTAATTCCATTCACAAATAAAACCCGACAGGTTCGAACGATGCTCGAATAAACTTTCTCTTTGAGTAACCGCTAATTAGGAACAATATTGCCATTATGATTTCAGTCGAGATTTTTGATGACTTTTTCATTCATTCTTCAAACAATGTGACTGCTGGAATTGCTTAATTTGTTGAGGTACTTCTGCTAGTGACGAACCGACGCCGGTAGACTAAAGTAGACGACGCCTTGAAAAATGTTTGCATCTGTGTAGGTACATGTTTTTTGGCTAGCTTGTCCCGAAAATCGACTATGAAACTAAAAGGGTTACTAACAGAGCAGCTCATTACACAAATTTAACATTGATGAAAATTCCATATTTCTTGACGTATTGACACTTTTGTACAAATCCTTCTAACAAATAGGTTTAAAAAAGTCTCAATATATCTCGAAAATGTAAAATTTTCGCCAAGGTAAAATTTGCTTAATCTGTTACTTTTCAGCTGCCCAATCAGCCCAATAAGCTTTATAGCTGGCTTTCGGGACACCCTATATTGCTTGCAACTTTAAGGTTGTATACGAACTTTGGTAATTTTTATTAATGGATCAGTGAATAAACTCGTAAAAGATATGGTTTTTGTTTTATAAAAAAACTGATATTCAAATAAACGCAATCTTGAAATTTTACCTGTTCTGGTTAAATATTGTCTACACGGCAACTTACGCAAATATCTATCGGATAGTACGGAATATCATATCTGTAATACGAACCGAAAGTAGTACCTACGATATATTAGGTAACGTACCATTTCGGGCCTAGTTTAACAAATCCGCTTCGCAAAGCTACTATTAATAAGATCTACATTTCACAATTACTAGCATTATGTACTACAAGACATGTCGGTAACAACGCCAGACTACTGTGCCCTTAAACTTTGTCGATCAAAACTTTATCTATTGCCGCTATGCTGCGGACTCCGGTTCACACACCCACTACTAATTTGTTAGCCGAAAGTGGAGGCTGTTATAAAATAATTAAAACATGTTTACCCCGCATGGGGCAAGGTCTGGGACACGGTCGTATAGTCTGTTCATAAGTTATGATGTGGTACCCCTTAAATAGTTCTTGCATAACCACAGACAGTAATATTTATTATTTGTGATTGACTAGCTTATTTAGGGATACAGTATACGAATAGCAATCTAGTCATTCTATCTATTAATGTCTTGTATATTTATTTATCTACACACATATCATAAGTCCTCTATAATGCGTTCAGAAACCGTAGAAAATTACCAGCATTTCAGTACGACGACGCCTTCTCGCCGACAGCGCCAGCCCCAGCACCACCACCACTACCTCCAGTAATCTTATATTTTAATTTAATTTAATTATATATATAAGACTTTTTGATATCGAATTCGATGTTTCAAATTTGAAAACCAACGTAATTTACAATCATAGTGAAATAAAACGGATCACTCACGTATATAAGTCGAGTTCAGTCCGACATGTATAAATTATTAATGTGATATTTTTTTTTACAATAAAAAAAACAGTTTACGAAACGTCCGCTCGGTATGTTTGTCTATGATTAAAAAAAACAGTCAAATTCGTGACAGGTATGGGTATGATATATGCCTTCGGCTTCTGAACCCATCTTAGAGTACTTATAATATGTGTGTAGATAAAGTAATGTATGCAACTCCACATAATTAGGCCTTAAAACACTCTTGTGATCCTATTATGAATTCGTGTTTTAAGGACTCTCATTATGTAGCAGTTGCATAAACTACTATTTTTTTGCAAATGTAATTATTTCTGTAATTAACAACACAATGAGAGTTACCGCGAGTCAAAAATCCGCTAGGATTGCTAGCGTTGAGTGAGGTCTATCTATCATTGTCCACCAATGAGAGACAAGCTACTGGCCTGTGATTGGCGGAAATTGACAGAATAGACTTCACTCGATACTAGTATGATCCTAGCGGATTTTTGACTGGCGATATACGACGTTGACATAGGTACGACGCACTCCAATACCGAAGCCGTGATAGCCTAGCGATTTGACCTATCGCCTCGCAAGCAGAGGGTCGTGGGTTCAAACCCCGGCCCGCACCTCTGAGTTTCTCGGAATTTATGTGCGAAATTACATTTGTAATTTATCATGAGCTTTTCGGTGAAGGAATATCATCGTGAGGAAACCTGCACACTCCTGCGAAGCAATTCAATAGTGTGTGTGAAGTTCCCAATCCGCACTGGGCCCGCGTGGGAACAATATAGCCCAAGCCCTCTCATTCTGAGAGGAGGCCTGTGCCCAGCAGTGGGACATAGATAGGCTGATGATGATGATGACTCCAATACTTCTTACAATACTTACGAGTATTTCCAATATCAGATTTGTACAAAATTTCAAACTTAAAAGACTCAGGAAAACTTGTGCAAACATAGCTGTCCTCAACAAATAAAATCGGTTCCCGTTGGCTTTATCCAACCGAAATTGCTAAAATAAGAGATTGGAAATTTTACTAGCGTATGCAGACTTCTGTTTTGTGCGGTCACTCTGACCATAATGTTTAAATCGAAACGTTGAGTTGTGGTTTCCTTGCTGCTGCTTGTTCTTTACCAAAACTGTTAAGCGAATAAAATCCAAGAAGTTAGCAATTTCACTAATATGTAATAATTATGTATTATTAACCGCGACTTCGTCCGCGTGGAATTTGTTTATTGCTACAACATCTCGGAAACTAAGTATAAGAGCTCTATAAGGAATCTAAGTAACAAAATATGTCCATTATCTCAGGCATGATGACGTTTGAAACTTATCACTATGGAGAGCCATTCCTGAGCCTAGAGCCCCCCCCCCCCTCCTCTTTACTTGCTGATGCAACGTAGTAGTTCGCTTCTAAATCATTGTCTTAGAGAAAAAAGTTGTAGTTGCACAGATATCATGGCGGGGGGCTGTGCCCCCACCCGAGACTCCCTTCCTTCTTGTCTTACTGCAGCGTAGCGGTTCGCTACATATCAATGTCTTGGAGGAAAAAGTTGTGTTTGTATGATTTTACGGCATGGAGCTGCTACCCCCGACTCCCTTTCTTTGCTTGCTGCGTAGTAGTTCGCTACTTAGAAATATCTCGCAAGAAAGAGTTATTTTCATATGGTTTTATGGCGGGGGGCTGCGTCCCCCCGAGCCCCCCCCCCCCCTTCGTTGCTTCCTACGCCCAGCGTAGTGGTTCGCTACTTATCAATGTCTCGCAAGAAAGAGTTACCTTCGTGTGATTTTATTGAGCCCCCCCGTATTTGCTTCCCGCACGCAACGTAGTGGTTCGCTACTTACAAACATCTTGGAGGAAAGGCTTGGATGCGTGTAATTTTATTGCGGGGGGCAGCGCCCCCCGAACCCCCCCTTGTCTAATACCTACACGAAGCGTAGTGGTTCGCTACTTAGAAACATCTTGGAGGATAGGCTTGGATGCGTGTAGTTTTATTGCGGGGAGCAGCGCCCCCCGAACCCCCCCTTGTCTAATACCTACACGCAGCGTAGTGGTTCGCTACTTAGAAACATCTTGGAGGAAAGGCTTGGATGCGTGTAATTTTATTGCGGGGGGCAGCGCCTCCCGAACCCCCCCTTGTCTAATACCTACACGCAGCGTAGTGGTTCGCTACTTAGAAACATCTTGGAGGAAAGCCTTAGCTTTGTTTAATTTTATTGCGGGGGGCTGCACCCCCCGAGCCCCCCTGCTTTGCTTCCTACACGAAGCGTAGTGGTTCGCTACTTAGAAACATCTTGGAGGATAGGCTTGGATGCGTGTAATTTTATTGCGGGGGGCAGCGCCCCCCGAACCCCCCCCTTGTCTAATACCTACACGCAGCGTAGTGGTTCGCTACTTAGAAACATCTTGGAGGAAAGCCATAGATTTGTATAATTTTATTGCGGGGGGCTGCACCCCCCGAACCCCCCTGCTTTACTTCCTAGACGCAGCGTAGTGGTTCGCTACTTAGAAACGTCTTGGAGGAAAGGCTTGGATGCGTGTAATTTTATTGCGGGGGGCAGCGCCCTCCGAACCCCCCCTTGTCTAATACCTACACGCAGCGTAGTGGTTCGCTACTTAGAAACATCTTGGAGGAAAGCCATAGATTTGTGTAATTTTATTGCGGGGGCTGCACCCCCCGAGCCCCCCTGCTTTACTTCCTAGACGCAGCGTAGTGGTTCGCTACTTAGAAACGTCTTGGAGGAAAGGCTTGGGTTTGTGTCATTTTATTGCGGGGGACTGCGCCCCCCGAGCCCTCCCTTCTTTGCTTTCTACACGCAGCGTAGTGGTTTGCTACTTAGAAACGTCTTAGAAGAAAGGCTTGCTTTTGTGTGATTTTATTGAGGGGGGCTGCGGCCCCCCGAGCCCCCCCCCCCCCCCCCCCCCCTTCTTTGCTTCCTACACGCATCGTAGTGGTTCGCTACTTAGAATTGTCTTCGGGGAAACAGTTGTGTTTGTAGCAAGCATGCAATTAAGCGTGCAAGCAAGCGTGTAAGCAAACAATTCCAGTGCAACCCATTACAGTTCAAAATACCCTGTGACAGGCGGAAAAGTATCCTATGTCTTAATCCAGGTAATAAGCTAGGTGTCTATGTACGTACATGCCTTTCATTCCAATATGCCTAATATTAGTTGGTAGAACTATCCATTTTTTATTTAGATTATGTTCGTTTAAGTATTAAATCATCATGTAAGAGACTAATTAACCATTAACCAAAACTAAAAATCGTTAATAACCGAAATTTTCGCGAAATCAACAATGATTCTTCCAAAACTGTCCGATAAAATTATTTAAATTTTTAAGATTTCAATGAAATAAACACTAAATGGTTATCCAAGGAATGGACAATACATCAGTGAAAACCGCATCCTTCTAGGTTAAACCGTTTCTGAGATTAGCGTGAACAAACGCACAGACAAACAGACAAACAGAAAAGAATTCTAAAAATCGTCGTTTTGGGTCCTATTGCGCTAATAAAGAGCCCTAGTAACAGTTTTTCTAAAATATCTTCAATATACAGACACGGACTTGTTACAGATTTATTATATGTATAATATAATATAATATAATATAATAATAATAATAATATATAAGAAAGAAAGAAGATAAGAAGATACGATAGAAGAAGAAGATGTATTGCGATTTACTGTACAAACGGGACGTTTGGTCCCATGGTTTGTTGTAAGCTAAAATGAAACCAAGCTAGAAACAAGGCTTAAAAGATAAAATACCTTAAGTGTTTTGTTTTGCTGTGTGTAAAGTAAACTCACGAGTCATCCTCGTCAAGTCACATTTCCGAGCCGGAATTTGTATGCTTCGATTCAACCCAAATTAAACTGAAACAGCCGTTGAAAGGCGGCACGTAATCAAAAACGTTTACTTTTCCGAGTACTGACCTCGATAATTATAAATTAATGATTGAATGCGTTTCAAAGAGCGTCTTCACAGGAACGTAGCAGTCCACCGGCCATTATTCATGTCCGTCCATTTGTGAGGTCCCCATAATAAAAGGGGTAATAATGTTTAATTAAATCTGCACATTTACAAAGAAAGCCAATGGCGGAATGCATCATTCCATTTAAAAGGCATTTTGTACAAAAGGGCGTCATCGCGTCTTGCTAGCATAATGGCAAAATGTCCTGGAAACAGAGAAATGGTAACGCTGCCTTTAAGGTGAAAAGTTATTAATTATTAAATTTTTATCATCGGTGCTAAATATAGTGAATGTGAGATTCTTTGTCTGGTTTGCGTCTCTGGTGGATCGCGTAACATTTAAGTTGCAGTCGAGTAACAAGCTGTTATTAGTCGTTATTTAGATGTATTACAGGATAATAGAAGACAAATTGATAAGCATTTTACATTAAGTATACAGGTAAGTGAGGTTGCTTGAGGAATACGAAAAACAGAGATCAAGCTTAGCTTAGCTTTCTTCTAAAACAAGACTAGTACCTACTTAATAGAAACTAGAAGTAGATAAACATTAATTTAACTAAACATTAATTAAACATAAATTTAATAAACATTATATTTTTCCCACTTCAGTTACTTTGCTGCGCAATATGTATCTTTAGTGTCTCCTCAGCTTAGTCGATTTTATGTTTAAGTGTCGCATATTTTAGAAGTGTTTTGTACATTTCACAAACATCTGTCGGGGCAATAAACATTTTACGACGAGAGTTTCCCAATTCAACGTCTTTTTGGCAATTGGTCGATTATTATATACAGTAAAATGAGTTACATGCCGTTCCTCACACACAGATTACTTACAATAAGTGCAATAAGTACCTATTAGGTAGCGTAGTGTGAGAATGTTTGTTCTCGGGTCTGGGATGTTTAATATGTATATAAGTACCTATGTATTTATCTGTACAGGCTTTGCCTAGTTAGTTAGCAATTGGTGTCAATTGTCCCATGATATTTATTTATTTATTTTATTTTATTTAATGTAATGAGGGCATGTCTGCCGAATGCATCCGGATCGCTGGACCAGAATTACCACCGACTGGGTCCCATGCGACGGACACCGGAGCAGAGGCAGACCATGAAGGAGAGGGCGGGACGATGTGGAGCGTTTTTGGCCGGACTGGCGAGATTTAGCTGAAACCAGAGACGAGTTGAAGAAGAAAGGGGAGGCCTTTGCCCAGCAGTGGGACACCGTGTAGGCTGGATAAAAAAAAATGAGGGTATCGCGAGTTGATCTGTATCTCACTGTTGGTAACCTGTATTTATTTCTGTATTTTCTGTACAATAAAGCGTTTACTTACTTACTTTGATCGCTACTGTCGAGTGAGGTGCCTCTGTCATTTTCTACCAATGAGAGAAAAGCTACTGGCCTATGATTGGTGGAAATTGGCACCTCACTTGACACTAGCGATCCTAGCGGATTTTTGACTCGCGATAGCTCTTATAATGAAGTGTTACCATTTACGTTGTTCGAGCTACTAAAGGCAAAGAACTTAAAACAGCCTGTAACTAAGTAAAATTAACCTATACTAACTTACTTACAGTACAGAAAAAATATATACAAAGCTATTTGGATTGGCCGATTCACTTTTACTGAAGTTCTGAATGGTAACGCCATCTGTCGATCATATAAAGCAAGTACTGCCTAACGAATAGCAACAAGTCAAAATCAAATTTAAAATAAGTGTTAAATAACAATAATCTAGCCTGTTAAATTAACCTGCCACTGCTGGGCACAGGCCTCCTCTTAGAATGAGAGGGTTTGGGCTATAGTTCTCACCCGGGGTCAGTGCGGATTGAAAACTTCACACACACCATTGAATTGCTTCGCAGGAGTATGCAGGTTTTCTCGCTATGCTCAAACTAAATTACAAATGTAATTTCGCACATTAAAGCCGGGCCCACGATCCTTAGCTCGAGATAGGGCATCAAACCACTAAGCTATCACAGCTTTTCAAACTTTTCCTTAAATTCATAAAGTGCTCACCTTTACTACCCACAAGTTCAGATCGTAAACCAAAGCATTTCATAGAAAAGTAAAACCAATTTCAACTTTGCAATTGTATTAATTTCGCAAAACGCTCCCCCGAGGCATTGTTGTTACGGCCATGTCGACAGGTTGAGAATCACGTGTGTTTTACGACTAAATATAAAAACACCTTTCGCCTGAAACAAAAACGACACATTTACGAGCCCTGCTTACGGTTACAGGGGTGATGAGATGTTGGCGTGTAGCAGGTAGCACCGAATTGGTAAATTTAAAGACGGCGGTTCTAATAAAACGTGTAAGTATCCAGAGGATTACTATGGGCGAGTTACATATGTACCTATCCATAATTATAGTATGTACGAGTAATGTACATTGCAATCGGAATAGATTGCAATCGAAGACCGTACTAATAGAACCGACAATAATGCACCAGCTAATCCTACCATAGAAATCGACCGCACGTGCAGACAAATAAAAGTTTGCGATTAGAATTGAACCCTGAATGAAGGAGTACTAAGGTAGGGATAAGGAAACCAAAGAGCAAGGGACTATCCCTTCCCTAAACTGCCCAGGTAACAATGAAGCTTCTGACAATTTTGTATGGGACTACATACCCCATCAACCACAGATCATCATCAACATCACCAACTGTAAATTTCCTGGATCCGTCTATGTAGATAAAGCTTAAGTGGTGCTACGAAACCATCCGTGCGCGATCATATTTGGCTGATTCTTGATAAATTCAGGGTCTTGGCTTTCAGTCTTTTGTTACACAACAAAAAGAGCAGAAATCATTGGGCCAGCGTTACAAATCACACCTGCGAGGTTACATTTCATAAATGGAAAAAAACACATAATTTTTTTTGGCCATAATTAACTATCACAACCAGTCTACAACTTTTTTCGGGGAGTGGCTTCGTGGCAATACATAGATTTATTCCAATTTCGAATAATATATACCTTTGTTCACAGGTGTGGTTTGTAAAATCTAGCCCCAGGCAACAATATATTCCGTGCAAAGGTATTCTAAGACTTCAGACAGCACTCAACTGGAGAAAGTGTTAAAATAAGACTTTGTAAGCTTAACATCGGACTTAGTTTAGAATTTAAGAGCACAGGTCAGACGGAAGATAATAAACCATAAAATAAACTACAAGCAACCACGGCACTAAAGTTCAGTTTCCAAATTCGTCCGTTCCTCTTGCAATAAAACTGTGCGGACTACAATCAAATCGAAGATCCAAAATGTTGCTTCGACCAGAAACTCCATAAAATTAGTAATAAACAACCAACAGTCAACATGTCTATGAACATTGCAACACAATACAACCAATCCCACTAATTTGAACCCTCTTCCAGTAATATGGATACCGTGACTAGAGGAAACATAATACAAATGGTCGGGAAAAGGCTTCTCAGCCACGCCCACTCACCCTTCGGATAGTTGAAATGATAATGTACTTTGTAATGTACTAGTTGGTCGAAACTGTAAAGTCAGAGTCAGATGTATTGGATAAATGAAAGTGCCTTATTACGATACAGCTTTGCAATACACACCCGTAAATTGTGTAAATATACGTAACGTATGTGCAGGGTTATCTTTTATACTTAATAGGGGAACACGTTAGTGTACAATGAGATACAAAAAACAAATGGAATCGGTCCACAAAAGTAGAGTTGATTTATTCACAGTCAATGATTTAATTTGATTGTACTTGAAGCCACGAAAACGTTGAGTTATTTAATTTTCCAAAGATTGTTTCAGATAACTTACACTTTGAAGCTTTTACAGTAACTGAATTAAATTGTATATACATTCAGCTGCTCCTTGATTTACTTATGCTTTATTTACGAATTTGATACCAATTTAGGTTATGAAAGAAAATGTAGAACTAAAATGTGCAAATTACTTTACAATATTCAATCTAGCAAGCATGGCAGCCAACTAGTGTAATCTCGCTAAACAATTTAGCATCTACTCCATCTAAAAGGTGTCCGTTGTAACACACACATAGCGTCTAGCGTAAACACGATCGGAAACAATAACACGGGAATATTATCAGCGGGAGCCTTCATAACCGCCGTTTATGTCTTCATCGGGGCTAGGGTCGGGACATAAATTGACGTCACAACTCATTACTCGTCTATACGACCGTACCGCGGGCCTCCGATGATTAGCCGAGTTAGCGACTCTATTATGATGTGCGAGAATTGCTGTATTATTATTTGATCGTGATAATGAATTGTCGTTACGTGAGACCGTATGAATATGGAGGCACTCTGATTTGCATATAATTATCGTAGAATCATCTCATCGCTCATCTAACTTTACACTATTCCAAATCTATACTATATATATGCGTAATATGTATGTATGTGTTACCTACTTAGACTGAGATTTTGTAGCAAAGAAAAAGAGAGCTTAAAGTTCCTTAACTTTCATTTGTTTAATTGTTTCATTCAGACATTTACAAAGTTTGTTGGGACTTATAGTTATCTATTGTCTTTATAAAATCTGTGATTACGTTGGGTAAGCATTTAGATTCACACAAATTGTTATGGCCCAATCCGAGGCCGCGGTCGAAGGAGTGCATGACGACCGGCGCGCCGCCCGTCTCTGCCCGGGACTGCACCACTGCACCGTGCAGTTTATCAGCCAGCTCATAAGGAACAATCCAGTCTGATTTTGAGTGCAGTATCAAAATTGGCAGGTTTGTCACAGTCGTCAAGTACTGGTCTGTCTGGAACGCGTACTCCGATGAAGCCTTGAACGGCTTAAGAAACATGTCTTGATAATAAGGCAACCAAGACACGAGTTTCGAAAACGGGTGCTTCTGGATCTCTTCGCATAGATTGTTGAACGGGGACTCGAGAACTAATCCATCAGGTAGCGGCAAAGGGTCTTTCTTATACTGCGTACAGAGCTGTGTCAAATTTGCAACAAGATTCGATGCAACAGCTGAGCCTAGCGAGTGCCCCCAAATCAAAACTTTCGGTCTGTATGTGTCATCAATGGTATCTATCAACCAAGAGTACATGTGGAGCACATCTTCCACGACGCCCGCCTCAGTTGGCCTAATACGTGAAGAATCACCGTAACCGCGATAGTCAAAAGTAATCACGTGAAAATTTAACGATTGAAATACTTTGTACATTTTCACTCTGTGCAAGGACGCCCTGTGGTTGGAATTTCCGTGACAGTACAAAACAATGGTGTTCTTCGTTTTCTTCAACTTTTGGTACAAACGAGTTTCAACAGTGAGGACATCCCTTACGATAAATATGTCCCGAAACATTGAACAGGGAACAATGTGCCATGCTCCCAGCTTGATATCACAATTATCCACTGTAGACTGGAACTCTACACAAAAGTTCCTGCCGCCGACGACGTCACAACTCGATGGATTGTCGTAATCGAGATGACGAGGATAATTTATACAGTTAGAAAAGACAATTTTTCTTTGGACACCTTTGCTGTATTTGAAAATCAAGGGGAGAATGGCGACGTGCACGAAGAAGAGGCTAGCAGTGACCGATGCGCCGGCCGTCATGATCGCGGCTATCACCATTCTGAACTTAGGCTGATGCTTAGGGTTAGATGTGATGTAAAAAAATTAAATAATGTGTTTTTTTTACATTTTTATGTTGTCAAGTCTGACTTAGATGACAGAAGATTAATTTGCCATTTGTCAAAAAAAATATCTAGCGTGCATCTAGCTCTCTATGGTTTGTGTAACCCTAAGATTTGGAAATTTAATATTAGGAGCCTTCGCAAAGGTTCCTCTTGCCTTCTAGATTGTAATACGAGTATGCCCCAACACTACCGCTCACAAACAGCAGGTGCCTAGCAAGGATGCTGAAAGCAATCTGTATAATCTCTCGGTTACTGGTTAGCGCCTGTTAACATACAGTAAATTAATTCTACTACATTAGGTTCCTAATAATAGTGTTCAATAATTCAAAATTATAAAACAAGCTGACGGGGTGTTATTATTAATCTGCGTAATGTAACTAAAATAAGTCAAAGAATTGATGCTTCCTGAATTATCAACGAATTCAGTATGTAAGGTAAAAAAGTATTCCGAAACACCTTTATTTTTCAACTATTTTTCAACAATATCATCATTATTTGCAACAAGGCTCTTCTCAAAAAATGAGGTAACTGAGGCTTCTGTGCTTTTATACTTGCTAGTATTGTATTCTGCTGCCAGAATAAAATGAATGCTTTAAAGTTAAAACCAGAATTTGAAGTTCTGATATCAACGACAATATTTCTTTATCAAAATACTTTGACTTATAGGACTCCTTGAATTCTTGTTTACCGTTTTGAAATGTAAAACCGATATTATTGGAAAAGCATAAAAGTTTCAGCTTTGTCGTGTTTGTTCTTACGTTTCAAAGGGACCGTGAGAGAGAATTCAAATCCATTAACGGGTCCTTCGGCGGCACGTGTTCGCTAAAACACCCGCTAAATTAAAACGCTTGGAACGAAATACGGGAGCGTAAACAATATTTTGCACTTAGGTAGGTACTTGTCATGCTTCTCTGTAAATCTTGCTGTTTTCTTTTGAAACGTTTTTCAAAATGTCGGTATTGTCGGTAATAAACTAGAATGAACCTCGCCCGATGTTATGCAATTACGATAGCTATAATAAGTAGACCCAGACACGAAGTATCTTTATTAGATATCACTTGCTCGCTGCCAACCTTGTAGGATCAGCTCATTGTATTAGAGGAGAAAGCTTTATTTTTTATCAGTAGGAAAAAAGTCCATTTGGCCGTGGGGTCTTACCTTTCTTAAAACAATATCTAGCTCTACAACTAGCCTTAACAGGTTTAAATGATTCGCGGTTAATTACACACCTAAATATCGGGAGCTCACCAAAACCCAGTAAGGTAATCGATTGAGTATCGGTTTCGTAATGTTAGGACTAGATTTGAAAAGTCAACATATAAAAGTTGGCTTTCAAATAATCCGCTTGATAATTGGAAATTTCACAAAATAGCCAACATTACCACAATGTCGAAGTTATTTTTTTCATCAACGAGAATCCCCCGGGAATAACAAATGGGGTGTAGGGATAATAACGATCTATCGTTGAGGTGAAAAATATTAAATGTTTACAGGGATAGTTGTGGCTTAAAGATTCCAGTATTTTTGACATAGACAGATAGAGACAGATAAATAGACCTGTTTTTTCCGCAGCTCTCCGATAACTTTATTAAAGTTCTTGAAATAAATTGTACCTACTATTTTTTCTTTGTGCCTTTTTTTTGTTTTGTTTATTATGTGGTGTTCAATAAAGAGTTCTTGTATTGTATTTTTGTCTGTGAAGTTTTATACATAAGTACTTCGTAGGTAGGTAGGTATTTATCAAAATTTTACATTAGGTACACTGCTTTAGCTAAGCTAGAAAAACTAGACAATTTTTTAAGGGTTACGCTCCGTATGTGGAAATAGTATAATTATCATATTAATGTAGGTTAGGACGAATTGTGGTGTATCTCGACATGTGTTAAATTTAACTGAAATGTATGTAGGTTAGTCTTAAAAACATCACTAGTTAGCCTACCTATGTCTAATTCTATTAGAAACTAACTTATAAATATTACGAGTATCGTATAGTAATGTACAAAAGCTGTGATGTGCGTTATCTACCAGCCCCAATCCTTGGTAATTCGCGAAATGTTCTTATGTAATAATAACGCTCTTATACCCACAAAAGACTATGAGCGCAATAAATATAACAACAAAGGTGATCTAGTGGGAAGGTATCTACTCAAGTATGAGTTACGAAAGCAACATTGTTATGAGACGTGCTTCATTGTTTTCTTAGATTAATTTGGGTTGTTTTATCATGAGTGTTAATGGAGAGGAGCCCGCATGGCACGCCCTTCGCGTTAATGTGAATTATCCTTCTGACCCAGTAAACGGAAATCGGTTCCATTTTTCGCGAATTCGGAATCAATAGAAATTGGATTTACTTATTGTTTAACTTCTGTTTTTTTATGAAACCGTTTCTTTTATTCTTTAACTCCATGCCAGTTAAATATTTAATACTAAAGACGCTAGAAATTAAAGCTGCGAATGCTACCTAACTAATGCAATCAAAGGCAATTAATTAAATATCATCCTTTAGAATTCTGTATTCTGAAGCTTTTAATGCTGCAAACTGTGATCTATAATCGGTACAGTTTATTTTAAATCAAGAACGTGAAAAAACCTAGATATTTAATAAATATCGTCTTGAACTGGGGCAGCAGATCAAAACATACAAGTAGGTAATACATATACGTATTTTAAATGTGGAGTTCCAAATACTCGAACCCTGTAATATTTACGGGATCATGGAAGCCTCCACTGATCCCGTAACATGCTCTTTTCAGGTGAAAAAAAATATGGGGTAATAATGTACCTATCTTAAGTGTAAATGTTGACCTGACGACCCTGACGCTGACGACCTGACGAGTTTCCTAAAACTCCATACCTACCAGACTGTGAGCATGAAAAATGTTGAAATGAGTCTCAGTTTGCCTGGTACCAAAATCACTCGCCTACTGGAAATTATGTACATGGTGTAGCTAGATAAATAAAACAATCACATCCAGACAAATTCAACATTCTTCGGAACGTTATTAACGCTGTAAAGTGATGAAACGTTTTCCGATAATGGAGCCATTAAAGGGCGTCACTACTCGAGGGATCAAAATTTCCACTTCTTTTAATAATTTGAGGGCAATAATTTACAACAAATTCCTCGTAATTAATTGTGCATAAATAACTTTCTGGAAAATCAAACGGGATGTTAAACGCAGCCATTAGCTTTGCAGAAAACCATCTCGCCGGGGGCTGCAGCAAATCATTAATTTCTCAAGTCCACTGCCGCCAGAAACCCTCGGACTTGCAAATATAAAAGCCAACGAGCTCCGACAAAAGCTTCGAACAAAAGTCGTAACCTCGTTTGGAATAACAAAGCTATGGGAAATACTTATAGATATTTATTTTAATAAACCGGAGAAAGCTTTTGAAAACTGGATTGCTAAGTGGCTCATCATCCTGTGACTACACATTAGGTTACGTGTTCGATATGGGCGATAACCTTTGTATGATGAAAATGAATTAACAACTTATTAGCGATCTCGAACCACCTGAAAATAATCGGTCGAGAAGAGATTTCCTCAGTTAGTTGCAACGGCGGGACGGCGGGACCTCGACGCCTCAGCAAAGGACCGTGACGATTCCTACCGAGAGCCCTGTGTCCTTGATGAGGGACCACTGGATGATTTCATCATCAAGTCACCTACATGTGATAATATTAAAATTCACCTATTACAAAACAATGAAAATTACCATGTTACCCAAAGTCCATTTTTTTTTTTTTAGACAACACGTTAAAACGCTAAGACAATTTTCTTTATCTCTACTTAGTACTTCTACTTACTTACTCCCTTCTTTGAAACATGCTAATAAAGTCTTCATTTTAATATCACATTAAATTAATATATTTTTGTACTATACTGACTATATGACTGTGAAGCTCGAGGTCCCCGGTTCGATGCCCAGTCGGGGCAGGTGTTTGTACGATGTATACGAATGCCTGTTCTTGGGTCTTGGATGTTTAATATGTATACCTATAAGTATGTATTATCTATATAAGTATGTTTATCCGTTGTCTAGTAGGTACTCATAGTACAGGCTTTGCCTAGTTTGAGACTGGGTCAATTGGCGTCAAATTTATTTATTTTTATTTATTTATATTATTTAATTAGGTTTCATGTAAGTATGTCAGTTTGGACAAAACATTATACTTGTAATGGAAAGCAGATATTTAAATAAACTTACTTAACTCGTATACATAAATATAGATAATGAATGCCTTTGAATTAATTTAAGTAGGTGAGTATTGTTTATAAATAATGAATCAATTAGACAGTGCATTGTACATACGGTAAATAATCTGAAATTAACAAAAAAGGGTTCAACCTATTTTAAATACAATATTTGAATTCATCAAATTGAGTATTGAATTGATATTTGAGCAAACTACTTACCTGATGTTTTTAATATCGAATATACCTTACTTAAATGATTAAAAAGTAGTCTATAAAACATAAGAACTATTAACTATACTATAATAAGCAGTATATCGCTTAAAGTTGATTGGATTTCAATTAAATGTTCGTAGATTTATTTATTCCACACATACAGTAATTTCTTCTTAGAGTCTGAATGACCCTGAATTTTCGTTGGTTTTAGGCAAATTGGACACAGTCACAATATAATTCAACTAGCGAAAGCGTAATAATTATTTAAGTGCAACCTCTTACACATCCTGCATCTAAATCAACGGAGCGTTAGTTACTATTAGGTATGTTTTAATGCGACGCAGCGATTTACAAATAATACTACGTAGTGCTTCCCGCTGAACTCTAATTTAACACAATACGACAATAGTATAACTAATTATAAACAGGTACTTAAAAGTTTTCAAATTAATTCAAACACTTTAGCAGAATAAGTACAACAACGTGCTCGTGTTTGTTGAAAGTATCGATAGAATAAATTATGGAAAAGAAAGAAGTAGTGAAATTGAGGCCTTCCCTGAGTGAAACGTTTCGAAGTTTCGAAAAAATGTTAGATTTTCAAAATGACATTAAATGGGTTAATTTTATTTTGATCACACTTTATCACATTTTGTTTATTTACTGGCCGTATCATTACGCTCTTCCCGTAAAATGGCAGACGGTAGTGTTTGGTGAGTTTTCTTTTAAATCATTTTGCCCGAGTCAGAATATTTTACCTTTATCAATAAATCAATTTGATCCCTTGAGACTTGTTTGGTGAATATGATTGAATGAGAGGGTCCGTGATTGATGAATTTTGATTGTTTGCTCGGGTTGTTATTCTTAGAATTTAGGGTGAACTTATTTCCGTAACTAAGTATAATTAATTTTTCAGCCTGTATAATGTACGTGGCGAGCGGGTTCGGCGTGACCGGCGGCGCGCACCGACTCTGGACTCATAAGGCCTACAAAGCCACTTTGCCACTCAAAATATTTCTTTTAGTATGCTACTCAAGCGCTGGCCAGGTATAATAAAAGCCTAATAAAGAAACCTCTCGAGCTCGTATAATTAAGCCTTGGCAAAAGAGCTCTTCACGTAATTTTAGATACTTGTAAAATTTCTAGAGAAATGCGTGCTACCTAGCGTAAAGTGTTAAATATTAAATGTTTCAGACAATAAGAAATAAAAACACTGAAATAAATAAACCTACACATAACGTTAAGTTAATTACTATTTATTTAGTTAATAATTAGGCAGCTTGACTTTTAAAATTAGTTCACCAAATTTATGTTTTCAGAACTCACTTTACAATTGGGTACGCGATCACAGGGTGCACCACAAATACAGCGACACGAACGCCGACCCGCACAACGCCAACCGCGGCTTATTTTTTTCACACATCGGCTGGCTCATGCTAAAGAAGAACGATGAAGTACTCAAACGCGGCAAGCAAATGGACATGAGCGATATCGAAAACGATCCATTGCTGCGGTTCTATGAAAAGTGAGTGTCCTGTTCTGCGTCAAACGTCTTACCAGAGCTGTTCTCTTATTGAAAAGGCTGGAAATAAAGTGCATGGGAAGCTTGAATCTTTAAAATGGTTAGTCAGATTGCATTAACGTTGTTTGCTTACTCAGTAGGGTAACTTGGACTCGCAAGTGTAATAACTTTCATCTTTAATCTTTAGTCACAAATCGTACATGTGACGCCTGACCTTTAATATTACTTATACAGCCCAAAGACCGTGTAAATACGTGCCCATATTTAGGCTATTTTGCCAGCGGCTCTTTGAAACTTTGAGCAGTAAACTTGTTCAGTTGTAACTGGTTCTTTAAAACAAGGAAAACCTAGCTAAATCATTTCATTTTTGATAGACGTGGTGTAAGTAGTTTCATGGGAATAATCAAACTCAATATCAGACCCTACTAACGGGAATCAAGGTGGCTGCTTTAACTTTTCCGCCGATACCTAGGTAACGGTTCTGTTCTAAAAGTTATTTTAGAAACTTAGCCTACCCACTGGCAAAACCTTGATACCTACTACATCTGAAGATATTTCAGGTACTTCAACTGGTTCAAGCTGCTATTCTGCTACTACCTTCCTACGATGATCAACGTATGGTGCTGGGGCGAGGACTGGCGGACGGCGGTGGCATGGCAGTGCTTCATCCGATATATCCTCACATTCCACAGCGAGCTCACTGTCAACAGCTTGGCTCACGCTTTTGGATACAAACCGTATAACAAGTGAGTTTGACATCTCCATCGGCACATGTAGCACGCGCGCCATTTTGTCGCTTGTCGCGCAGTGCGTCCCTTTCATAGTGATAGAATCAGTGAAGGACGCACTGAGCGACAAGCGACAAACTGACCCCCTGAAGATAAGAGTGACCTAACCGAAATGAAAACGTTTCAAAAATGATGAATTAGAATAATGACTGTATTGATTTTGGGTTGGTTTAGACCCTGATTAGGCTGCTTTTCTCCAATATTTTCATGTTGTGTAGTCTAAGAAACTAAATCACGTAGGCCAATATTGCCAACGTAACCAAGTATGTTGTTTGTTGCGGAAAAAATCAACGGAACGCAATCTAATGACTTAAATTGTACAGTACTTTTATTTTACCTATGGTTGTTGGTCTTTTCTATTAACCCTTTGAACGCAAAGGACGCATACTTACAAAAGTTGTCATCCACGCGCCAAGATGGCATAACGTCAACGCTGACTTGAACCTTCGTAGGTCGCATTTGCACTGTGCAGCCGGATGCCTATAAGCGTTTGTGGCGTCATACCTAGTAGGCACGTCGGCTCATGACGCTTTTAAGTGTCCTTGGCGTTCAAAGGGCTAATTCGAAAAGAGATACAGAGCTATTTTATTTCACAGGGATTTGAAGCCAGCAGAGAACCGTTTTGTATCAACGGTGTCTCTCGGCGAGGGATGGCACAACTACCATCACGCGTTTCCCTTCGACTACAAGGCAGCCGAGCATTACGACTTCTTCAACTTTGGCACCACCTTCATCAGACTGTTCCAGAAGATGGGACTGGCCTACGACCTTCGACAAGCGACTCCTGAAATGATCAACTCCATAGCCAAGAGATTAGGAGATGGCACTCCAGTACACTTCCCGCTGCATGCAGAAAACGAAAGAGCTGTTGGATGAAAACAATAAATGTTATTTATAAGTTATATATACCTACTTACTTAGTTACGTGATTTCTTTCAGTAGATTTAGAAGTCGTAGGTATAGAATAATGTAGTCATAGGGTTTGAATTTGTTTCCAGCCCAGCTAAATTGTTGTTGTGTTGACAATTCAATATGCAAATCGAGACTCGCGAACACATTTGCAACTAGAGCTTCGAACTTGGCTAATGTGGCACTTAATTGCGGTATAACGAGCATTGGAACACTAAAATGCTACAAACTGTTTATTTTAGTAAGCATAATACGAATAGAATAATTTATTGTTTAAAATATTCAAAAATAAATTCCACATAAATTAATATAAACTAATAATAATTATCATCTAAACTGAACAAGCAAACATTAACTTAAAAAAATAGAATTAACGTAAACATAATTAAAAATAAATAATTCCTAAATACATAAGTAATTATTTAAATAAACACCTCGTAAGAATCTATGTTAGTCTTGTGCATCACAAACGGAGGTAGGTTGGAAGGCAGACTGGTAATAGTCCGGGTCTGGTTGGGGCCCCACTGTGGAGAACATGGTTCGAAGCATGTGGCACACGCGCGGGTGTTTAGGCCGTACCGCCTTCACCTCGCTGTCTTTGAGCCTCCATCCATACATGAAGCTCGTAGTTTCTGCAAAGATGTATTTATCTTCCGGGTTCATCTTACTGCGCTTCTTGAGATATGGCTCGGCGCCTTCCTGGCTTCTGAGCTCTATCAGCTTTTTGTCTACTGGTAACATGATTGGCATTTGCTCTTTCGCTTCGCCTAACTTGAATAGATCGATATCTTGGATCGGTTTCTTGTATCTGTGGCGGGCTGCTACGATGTGGTCGCGGGTGGTAGCCGCCATTCCCGCGGAGTCGACCGCGTACTCTATGTCAGCGTGAACATAATTCTTGGGCTCGCCTCGGAACGACGCGGTTTGGGAGTCGTTTGCATATTTGTTACTCCATTTCATACGAAGACTAGCTTCCTTTTCATAACTTTCCAGGAGGAAGGTAATGATTTTAGGATTAGTTATGTCCAGTAACGGCATTTCGACAGTTTTTTACCGCAGTTGTAATTTAATCGTGTAATAGTGTCGAAAATATCTTTAAACAGACAAAAAGAAACAATCCAAAACAAACTGAAATATAGGTAATTCGCAGAATCACACTAATCAAATAATGCTGGCATATGTCATACGTCTTACGAGACACCATCGAGACATGGAGTTTATAAATCGACGGTACTCTAACTCAACCTCATATACTCGTAATAAACTTTGACGAAATTGGAATAACCACTCTAGCCCGCTTATATTAAGTACGATAACTACCATGAAGGTTAATTTTTTTTTCTATAGAGTATTTATGCCTACCGTAGACAGAGAAAGATATAGACCGCTGGATACTTCTTACTCACTCACACACAAAAGGACGGCTTAACACACAATTATTCATAGCGAAAAAAGACAAAGATATCTATTTTCTGTCCCTCATCGTATGGCCGGGTTTTTCAAGGTTGCGCTTCGCAATGCTTAAACAAACTTTGACGTTTGTCGGAAAGAGCGGAAGCGGTTAATTGATTTTCACGTTTAAAAGTTGAAATTGTAAAATATTTCGTGATTTACTTGCGCTAAAAAGTGGCCGGTGATAGCTTTTTAGCTTTTACATCTGTGACAATGGCGCGGTGTGGTGTTACTGGCTATAAAAGTGATATTAGAAGGAAGGTTACTGGGTTATCTTTTCATTCGTAAGTAGACAATTTATTCTCATATATTTTGTTACTTCAATGACTAACGTAGTTATATTTTTATGGTTGTTAACTATGTGCGTTACATTTTTGTTAAATTTGTTAGATTTCGGCTATATTTCTGATATTTTTGCTTTATAACCTCAAAGATTAGTGTTGCTAGTTTTTAGAATAAAAAATTACCCCACAATAGGGTAATTCGTAATATATCAAATAATATACCTATTTAATTTTTATGAAAATTTCAGATTTCCCGCTGACCCAAACCTTAGAAAATGGATAGAAGCTACGGGAAAAATCAATTATGTGCCAAATTCTTCATCAAAAATATGAAGTGAGCATTTTGACACAACATTGCTTTGGAAGAATGGGAAAACAACAGTACTTCACTCATTAACTTTTGTAGAGCTTCTTAATGTTATTTATACATTTTCACCTAATATATGTTTCACTGAATTATTTTAAGTGTTTAAGTTACCTACTTAAATCAATAATATACTTACACATAATACAAGGTTATATAATAGTAAGAGAATTTAGTTCAACATTGAACTTCCGTGAGACTTAATCATAGTGAAATAAAACTGATCACTCACAACAGTAAAATTTTAACCGTGATAGTGGCTTGTTGGTGCACCCAAGTTGGAAAACTGTTAAATACTGCTAGACGAACATAATTTAGTGGTAATATTTGCTGGATCGATTATTAAAATCAGTCAAGGTATGAGTTAAAGTACATTATTCGACCTATAATAATTATGGTACTAATGCAGACTGTGGGGTAATTTTTTCATTACTTGGCATCCGTAAATATTGTATGTACTTTATCTGTTGTCCTTTTCGGTGGCACGCTTGCTAGCATTCTTTTGTATCTTTATTCTATGATGCCTACACACCCCTTGACATAGCCACACATTAACATTTGATAAATGACGTAATCTTTTCGTAGCCTTGTTTTTTTACGATTACTTTTGTAGTGTTTTTATTTTACTTTTCTTTTTACACTTAATTTTACATTAAAGCCTAAAAATGCCGAAAGACTTTAGCAACCCGAATACCCTTAAGTTCATGACAGAAAGCTTTGAAAAAGAAACTGAAAAACGTGTTGCCTGGTTTATAGCAAACCAAGACAAGATCCAAAAGGCAGCTCAATCTAAACAACAAAGTGACAGATACCTTACTCCAGCTCTCATCCGGAGAGCAGAAATAGAGAACTCATTGGTTTCATTGATTAATCACCTTCAGGCCAGCGGAGTCAATCGAAGGAAGAAAGCTTTACGCGATGGCCCCGTCCTCGGCTTAGCTGCAATAAAAGGCGATGTAGCGATGGATAGCTTTGAGCCGGAACCCGTCATGAAACCGATTGAGGAAAGTGTAAGTCGCATATTACGAACGAATCTGCCAGGTGGCGGCCGTCGCGAGTACTTAAAGGTGAGAAACCGCGTGAAGCCTGAAGACCGTTATAACTTCTGTGAAACCAGTACCAGTATGTACGGCTGGCGTTTGCACGAGTCCACAGCTCTTCCTAGCACTAGATATGCCCGAAATTACACGTACCACCGCGGCGTGCGCAGCAGATCGGGGCCGCAACCGGATCCGCCGTACTACAACCAACCCCCACCGGCTTCAAACCTCGTGTGTTTTGCCTCTACCATGTGAAATTTCATCAAATATATTATTTTCGGCGGTCAAATTGTTTTAGTTGAAGAAATGATTTGTAATATTGTATTCTTTTACATCGTACCGCACGATAAAACGTAGTGATTATATATTCTCTTTGCCTACCGCTTAAGCTAATTTTGCGACTACAAACAACATATACTACCTAAATGTTATTTACGTTTACGAGTAGGTATACGTTTATTATAGCTTACCTAAACCAGAATTTTATAACAATATTTTGTCATTTCGCTGACAGGAATGTTACACTGACTCTTGCATTAGCAGTAATGTTGATGAATAGACGTCCATCAGGCTATATTTTGTCGCTAGGTGCTCCAGTGCCCCAAGGTATCTCTATCTACCTACATACCTTCCTGTGGTGGTTGTGATTCCGCCCTCGCCCTGGGTTAAACTAACTTAAGTAGGTTTCATAAAAGTGTCACTTTAGTGGCCGCAACGCTATCATCGCATTTTAACAGCCGTAGTTATTAGTTACAAAACAAAGTTTTGTCAACATTAGGTCGTCCAGGTACCGGGTTAAACGACCGTGGCCCCTACCCTGAAGCTTAGTGAAGCGCGCCACGTCCCAACAAACATCGTGTAATGTCCACAGGGGAGCCAAACTTTTATCATCTCCCCGCTAGCATTGAGAGAGGCATTTAAAACTTTGATTTCACTCTCAAAACTCACTGTAGACGGTCCGTGAACCCGTGATGTTCGAACTGAGCAATTAAGTCGTGGCTGCAGCTTGATGATATCTACATAATTAAGCCCGCACCCTCGGTGCCGTTCGTTTTTATCTATCCTTCATTCGATTGCCCTTATTACGATGAGATTGCTTTAGGGCAGACTCATTTGCGATAGGGATAGTACCAGATCTTTTGTAGCAAAGTCTTGTCGTAGAGTCATTGCGACTTCCAGATTTCAATTTGACTCGTTCAAAGGTGCCGCTTTCATTTATGTATAGAGTATGGTAGACAATAAAAAAGATGAATGTCCCTTATTTTTTTCATTGGCGAAAATAACAATTAGGATGTCGTTTAAAATGCTATCACGTATAAACGTTTTTATAATCCCATTCGTTTTGTGTTTGAGCGCGAACAAGCCATTACAACCCCACATTAATGGCTGTTATGGCTTTAACAATTGGTAACAAAATTTTGCGATATGGATACTTTGACCTGAAGCTCTCACAAATGTAGGTTAATGTCACGTAGCGTATTTTAGCTGCGTAGATACTGCTTTGGTTTAATGCTAATTTTAGGGAAAACATGTTCGGATTCGTAAGATATTATAAAGAACCTTATTTACATTAATCCTATAATATAGTGGACGAGTAGGCGCCACATGAATGTTGAACCACGATGGAAGCTTACACTTGTTAATGAAATCCGTCGACAGAACTCAAGAAGTCCTTACCGTACCTTCTTAGACCTCTTACCCTCCTCTTCGGGAACGAAACAAAGTAGTTTCTCTTTCGGGTCCTTACCTTAATTTTATTGCCATTAGTACTCAATTGTTCCATGTCACCGACCGCCATTTATTTCTTAAATGGAAACACGAACAAAGACGTGAGGTAGTTCAAACAAGTGAAACAAGCGCCTGGGTGTGGTAGCTAATCTTACTTAATATTATAAACGCGAAGGTTTGTGAAGATAGATGTATAGATGTTTCGAACAGAACGGATTTTGTTGAAACCTCACAGTATTATACCTCAGAATAACACATGAAGGGTACCCGGAAAAAACAATGTCTAGTCACATTAGCAACTTTTTGAGTTATCACGATTTGAAAGTTTGGAACGTTGAAATTATCCATATAATTTTCGTATTCAGCTTTTTTACATGACTGCCCAAAGGAAAATAGTGTATTGTTTTTTGAAGTGATAAAAAAGACAAGTTACATAAATATTTGTATCTGTAACTGTTTTGAGATTAAAATCTAGTTTTTAGAAAAAAGTGACTAGAGACATGTTCTTTCCGTGTACCCTTCACATAGGCTACCTACTTTTTATCCCGGAAAATTGTAGTTCCCGCGGGACATCGATGAACGGATTCTACGCAGACGAGGTCGCGGGTAACAGCTAGTGGAAAATATATTAAAGTAGTAGTATGTATCCTGTTTATATTCGTTAAGACAATCCCCTACGTTGTGATTCCGCGTCGCCCTCGCGTAAAGTGACTATACGCTGGCCCACACATAAATCAAGTTAAATCTCCGAGCCGCGTCGTCGGCGGTCGAGGCCGTAAAATATAAAACTTCCTAACGATAAAAGTTCTCAGATCTAACTCTAAGCCGTGTGAACTCACTAGCTCGCGGCTCTAGTGATGAATCTCGGGCTCATGCTCTGTGAAGCTGATGCATTGTGGCTTCAGAGGTGGGTTAAGTTGGGTTGGAGTGTTATGGAGAAAAGTTACTGGCCTAAAAATAACCTTTAGTTGGAAATGGCCGGTATAAACTTTCATGTTTAAAAGTACCTATGTCCGTGAGCTGGGACGTAAAAAGTAGACACTACCTACTTATCTATACAGTCTTGTTATTTTTACGAAATCTGATCAAGAAAGTGGTTTAATTACAACTTACAGTAATTACACTTCAAACTTAAATGCGCCTCTGAACTGAAGTTGTTAGTCTCTGTGCGTCTCGCCTTCCCTACAAGTGACTTCACTCGGCGCAGCAGGTGATACCACATTTTGACTTGTGTTGATATCAACGGAGTGTGCATGGATGCATGATTCAAAGGCTATCTGCGATAAGTACGCCAACTTAGCGTGGTAATAGGTAATATATACACTATACAGGGTTTGTTTCAATGAACCGTCAAGACTTCAGCCATGCGGTGAGTAAGCCTAAGTGGCCACCCATGTGAAGTTTTTTTAAATAGAAATAAAAAACATTCTCCCATTCTGTGGTTGAAGTGAGCGCGGTATTCGCCAATAAACGTCATAGTTTGGCGAAATTAGTGATGTCACTATGACGTTTACTGTGAAAAGGTTCCATGGTGGGTCAGGAATTAATTTCCTCGACTGTACCTTTTGAGAACAAATTAATTAAATAAAATATAAATTGTCAACCAGCAGAGGCAATGAATGTAGGGGAGATTTTTTTTTCTTTTTTTTTTCAAAGTAAAAACCTTACACGGGTGTTCATTTACACTTACTCAACCCCTGGCCAAAAGTCTCATTAAAACGAACACAGCAAAGAGATCAGAATCACGAACCCGAACCCTGTATAATGCAAAACTCAAGTCAATTGCGGGTGGTAGGACCTTGTGCGGTCCAGATCGCTACCACCATCTTACACGCTAATCCTACCGCTAAGCAGCGGTGCTTGCACTATTGTGTTCCGGTGTGGAGATTTAAGCCAGCCGGTGTAATTACGGGCACAAGAGGCATTTCATCTCAGCTCTCTAGGTTGGCAACGCATCTGCAAGCTCCCACGGGGTTGCGGGTGTCTATGTGCAGTGGTGATCACTACCATCAGGTGAGCCACTTGCTCGTTTTCCTTCCTTGTCGTATAAAAAAATCACGAAGGTTTTTCTGATCAATTTACATAGTATAATATAACCGTGAAATACGTATAGCTCCGTCGCTTCAAATTAATTGCTCCTACCGTTGATAGATGAGCTCATGTGCTAGGATACGATTTAATAAAAGGTGATGCGAAAAACCTGACAGAAACCGCAAATCATCGTCTTGGTTTTTGTGCTGAATCAGTTGACGGCAATAGGTGAGATTTAGCGAGCTAATGGCTTAGGTAATTGCTTATTATCAAAATCTTTTGCGTAAATAATATAGGTCGATTTTTAATATCGTTTTAATGGCCTTTGAAATTCTTTATGGGGCTAAACATATATTATTTGTCATTGAGAATTAAGATACATTTAGGCATTTTCAGAAAATTGTGTGCCCTTTTTGCTTAAAAGTCTTAAGTTTTTCGATAGAAAATTTATTTGTCTGTTTTGTGACGGTCCATAGGTATACAATTACATACATTGTCGCGACGCGTCACAAAACTGACAAAAAAATGCGGGACATTTTTTTTTTTATTATTTAAATAGATATTCCTCGTGATTCGGAGCTAAAATAGTCCAAAATGTGTTAGGTTATTTAAAAAAAGTACAGGGTAGGTACACAATTTTCTGAAAATGCTCATTTATTTCATCTTTTAAGATAATTATAATTCGGAAAACAGAGAGTGATGCGTGAAATCCTACTAAATAGGTCCTACTGCAATCTAAAACTGTATGTCTGTCTGTCTCTCAAGACCCTTTTTCTCTGGAACGCGTGGAGGTAGCATACTGAAATTAATATCAAATACTCAAACCTGCGGTCCCTTGAAGCTGTGAAAAAACCAACCTTCCAAGTGAACGCAATCAAAAGATACAGTCATTAAAAAACTGGTTTCCATACAAATCGCCGAAATCCAAAACCTAAAGGGTACTTCCAGTTGTCCTAGAAATTTGAAATTTGGTATGAAGGTAGCTCTTAAAGCACGGCCACTCAGAAAAGTCTCAAAATCTTTAACTTTTATGTCTGTCTGTCGATTTCGCAGACCAATATAAGTTGACCCCACACTGCGTACATTTTGCTTAGGAGCAGGGCTCTGCTAACACTGGATTTCTTAAAACACTAGGGAAAAGCGTTAAAATCTTTCTACGGAACCCTCGTGCGCGAGTCCGACTCGCACTTGTCCGGTTTTTTTTAGACTACCATTCGTCAAAAGGAAAAAAAACCAAACCATCAATAACTAGAATCACTTCGTTGGGACTGTCCGTCCGTCAGTCTGTCAATCCCAAATAAATCAAAACCTATAGGGTACAGAATCATGAAATTTGGCACGGAACCCTCGGTGCGCGAGTCCAACTCACACTTGACCGGTTTCTTTTCTGATGTCTATCTTGGATCAGGGATTGAAAAGTGGCCATTGAGTCATTCGATTAAAAATGTGACGTCATTAGGTACATCTAAAAAAATGGATTATTTTGGGAGGTATTAAATTTATACCACTTATATTCTTTTTATATGGTGGTGGATAAGTAAACAAGAACTATTGAATTCATGTTTTAATAATCTTAAAATTGTTCTATTGATAACCATTAAATCCTAAGTTCTTAAATTAATTATAATTATGTATTTTCACGTACATAGGTACTTACCCAATTTTCATGAACACAGTCAAATTCTGATGAGGTAGGTTCATAATCAGTTCGGCATAATCCAACTCAATTTATACTAATTCTGCTTTTAGTTACTCTTATAAGTAATTTGCGAAAGTGCTGCATAATTTTCACCATATACTTCACATTCTTCACTTGAATTTGGTTTGTATGAATCTTCGTGAATGATCAACTTCACAAAATGACTCGTGATATTAGTAAAAATATTTTACACCTCGAACTTCAAACGAACCGAAACAACCATACGCACTAATTTCTTTACAAAAAAAAAAAAAACTTTGGGCGGGCGGCGAGATACATAAGGAAAAATGCTTTTTTTTTCGGGTAAAACAAATGTAGTATGTTCTTATCGCGTAAACAACACATTCATGTAACGCCTAATACCGCCAATCTCATACCATAGGTAGAGATAACTGGCCTTATTCATAAACGTCACTCAAGCCTCCATTGTCTTCTTCTTACTAACGGAAATGTCAATGTGACAAAAAAGGACAAACGAACTTTAAACACATTTTAGTTAAAATAGGTTTATGAATAATAGGGAACATCTATCTCTTTCAGTAGTTCAATGCTCGAAATATAGGCATACCAATACATTTTCCGTGCGTTCCATAACACACGCACATAGCACAAGATACCCACACATTCACTTCACCAGTCTTGGGCACTTCAAATACCTATAATTACTATGTACAAGACTGCTATACGTTGGTATGTTTCCGTTTAGCAGACGGCCGGTCGAACACTTGTTTCATTCCGCCCCTTATATTGGTTAACCTGGCTGCAGCTCCTTCGTTGCTCCACGCTGAGTCAAACTCGGTTGTGTCTTGGTCAACCAAGTGCGTGTACTTTGTGCGACCGGAACGACCGAATTTCTTCACTTGCATCACCTGGAAACAAAGAATATTTGAAATTGCAATCCACTAGATTTTTAAAACAGAAAACGTTCCTTTTTGTTTTAGATTTTGGCACTTTACGTTGGCAACACAATCTATGTAGGTCCACTATATCGACGGTATTCTGACTCAACCTCGTATATAAACTTAGACTAAATTGGAATAACCACCTTAGGTTCGCGGTCTAGAGTAGTTATTCCGATTTCGTCACAGTTGAGTCAGAGTACCGTCGATATTATACTCAGATAAGAAAAAGACATTGGACAGCAATATTAATAAGTGGATAAGACAGCAATAAGTAAGTCACCTTAGGCAGCACAGTCTTGTCAAAGTGATCGTCCAGTGTAGGCCCGGAGAAGTCTTGTTTGAATACTTCTTCTTCTTTGTCCAAATAGAATGCACCTCTGTGGGAAAAAAAAACTATTTTTAAGTACCTACTCAGCTAACATAATAAAATTCTATGATTTGAAATTTTAAATGAAGATAATAGACGTGATTTAAAATGTACGCCTAAAAATGAGCAATGCCCAATGTCCTTGGATTTAAATTAAATTCTTAGAGGATTTCCCCGCGCACCCCCATCTATCATGTTCCGGTCAAGCGGCCGGTGACGTAACGTAGAGGGGAGCGTGGAGGTGGGAGAACCGAAGCTGGCACGAGACGACTCGCTCGGCGAGACGGCCACTTTTGCTTGCTGCGTGTCAACTGATCGGTCGTGTTGCCTAGTGCATTAAATTGTAGAAATTTTCAAAAATAGAGAGAACTGTTGATTTTCAATTGTAGTTTCTTTTGTCAGGTCATTTAAATTTCTATAATTGTTAAGATCAGAAGTTGGATTCTATAGCCCTTTTTGCTCGCTAGCCTTAATTTAGTGAGAATTCTGTTTTCTGTGAATATATTTCAAGTAAAGTTGTAAATAATATCACTATGCCAGGCCGAGAGTCAAGGTCTAGACAACGTAACTCTTCTCCCAGACTGCGGGAAAGGAACACTACTCGTCAATCACGTGGCGCAGATAGTGAACCTCATTCTACTCGCATAAATAGATCTAGATCTCGCCAGAAACCTCGTGATTCGTCCAATAGTGGTCGCTATAGGCGTCACAATAGGTCATCTAATCGAGATAGATCGCAGAGGCGTCGCGACAGCTCCTATGGGCGTCGCGATAGCCCCCGGCGAGACCCTCTGAACCAAATTTTAGATAGGTTGAATGCACTAGAGGAACGACTACCTACCAGGACTCCGTGTTCCTCGCCGCGTCCTGGCTGCTCGCCAGGACCCGCGGAAACCGTTGTTAACACACCGGTTACCACCAAGACGCCCATGAGGGCCCCCAACGTGCCTTCGAGCGAAAATGGCACTGCGGACAGGATTGTTGGCGCACTTTCATCTTTATTACAAGTAAGATCTAAACATTACTACATTTCTAACTTCGATCCCAGTGTGCACGATTTCGATGTGTGGTGCGTGGAAGTAGATAATGCGAGTGAGTTGAATCACTGGGGCGATCGGGAGTGCCTGGGACGCATTGGTGGTTGTCTACGCGGTGATGCTAAAACGTGGCTAGACGACTGGGTAACGAATGACCGATCCTGGACCAATTTCAAAGCCGAGTTTCGATCTTTGTGTCCCCGTGAAGTCGATATGGCCACTGTTCTATATGAGGTGATGAGTAGCAACTCCACTAAATTTACGACATACGCTGAGTATGCACGAAAGTCTCTCTTGCGACTAAATATCGTTAAGGGTCTTTCAGACGAACTAAAAGCCGCCATTGTAGTCCGGGGCATTGCTGATCCTCATGTGAAGGCCGTAGCAACTAACGCTAAACTACAATCAAGGGATCTTGTCGAATTTTTGTCCGTTTACGTTAAACCAAAAAGTGTAGCCACCAACAATCCTGTTCGTACGTCAAACTCGAGCGCAGTACATTCGCGTAAACGTGAATCACGCCATCTTCCGTTTAAATATGATCGGTTGGCCTGTTATACATGCGGAGGTATAGGTCATAAGCAAGTAGATTGCACTAAGAAACGTAAAATCGAATCCAATACGAGTACATCGCAACAAACCTTATGTTTACCAACCGCAACCAATACCGCTACCGCGAGTAGCGCTACAAAACCAAATAATAAACCCGTCAAGACGTGTACATTTTGTAAAAAGATAGGGCACCTTGTAGATGACTGCTATTTGAAGCAGAAGGTAGATTCGAAATCAAATAATAAAAGCACTTCGAATGTAAATTTTTGCTTGGATTTGATTCAAAACGAAATGACGTAGTGACAGCTATTATCCAACAAAAACCAGTTGACGTTTTGGTAGATTCGGGATCCGACATATCGTTGATTTCGGAGTCAGTTTTAAAATATTTCAATTTGAATAGGCTGCCCACCTACCGTCGTTTGCGAGGCATAGGCAGTCAAGATATCGAGTCAACATCATATGTAAAAACCATCATCGAATTCGACGAATTATCTTTGGAGGTAGATTTATTTGTAGTACCGTCGGACTGCATAAGGGGTTCGATTTTGATAGGTACCGACGTTTTGAATCACAACGGCGTGACGTATATTCGAACGAATGATTCACAACGTCTGATTAGGGTTAATAACGTACATCACGTGTCGATTATAGATGTCGCTACAGTAAATACCCAACTTGTGGGTCAAAAGAAAACATGCCTTTTGGATTTGATTCAAGAATATTCCGACACATTCACTATTGGCACAGCGACATCTACGGTCAATACGGGAAGTATGGAGATCAAACTTAGCAGTGACATACCTGTGCACTACCGTCCTTATAAGTTGTCTGCCGATGAGAAGGCACGAGTTCGCGGTATAATTAAAGACTTGTTAGATAAAGGAATTATACGCGAGTCGCAGTCGAACTACGCAAGCCCTATTCTCCTTGTTAAAAAGAAGAACGGGGAGGATAGGATGTGCGTAGACTACCGCGCATTAAATTCTGTCACTATTAAGGAAAGATTTCCACTACCTTTGATTGATGATCACATCGATAAATTGGGTAACTTCAAATACTTTACCAGCCTCGACATGGCGACAGGTTTCCACCAGCTTCCAATGAAAGATGATGACTCAATCAGTAAGACTGCATTCGTAACGCCCGAGGGGCACTACGAGTATTTAAAAATGCCGTATGGGCTCGCTAATGCACCGATTGTTTACCAAAGGGTAATCACTAAAACATTAAAGCACATGATCGATACTGGTAAAGTTTTGACATATATTGACGACGTCTTAATCATGTCCAACTCTGTCGATGAGGGGTTGCAAATACTTCGCGAGGTGTTGAAGACGCTTAAGGATGCCGGGTTTTCAGTTAACCTAAAAAAATGTACTTTTCTGAATACTGAGCTGGAGTACTTAGGCAGATTGATTGGACATGGTCAGGTACGGCCGAGCCCCAGTAAAACTGAGGCTTTGGTGAAATCGCCTAAGCCTACAAACGTAAGGGAGGTACGCCAGTTCCTCGGACTGGCGGGCTATTTTCGTCGATACATTGCTGGCTATGCGTCGAAAACGGCATGTATTGCGAAGTTGCTCAGAAAAGGTGAAAAATTTATGTGGGGTTTGGAGCAAGACGCGTCACGCGATTACATAATCAAATGTTTGACCGAGGAACCTGTTTTAGCGATTTTCAACCCTGCATTACCCACTGAGCTTCACACTGATGCCAGTGCGATCGGTTACGGAGCCATTTTGATGCAGGAACATGAAGGTAAGCGTAAGTGTGTTGTCGGCTATTACAGCAAATCCACTCAGGGCGCCGAGTCGCGATATCATAGCTACGAACTCGAGACTTTAGCCATTGTTCGCGCCTTACAATATTTTCGACACTACCTAATTGGAATAAAATTTAAAATAATAACCGACTGCAATTCGCTAAAGTTAACCGAGAAGAAAAAGGACTTGTTACCGCGGGTGGCGCGCTGGTGGGTCTACATGCAAGATTTCCAGTTCACCTTGGAATATAGAAAAGGTTGCCTTATGCAACACGCAGACTTCTTAAGCAGACAGCCCGCTAACGTTTTTCAGATTCACAGTCCACGTAATTGGGCGAAAATCGCTCAGACAGCTGACTCAGAAACACAGGATATGATGCAGAAGTTACGAGAAGGTCAGTTGGATTCCACTAGATTTTCAATTAAAAACGATTTGTTGTACTATAAGTTTGTACCAACTGGGGAAGACCCTCGTTTCCTCTGCTTCATTCCGAAGGGACATAGACTCAGTTTGTTACGAGTCTTTCATGATGATCACGATCATATAGGCATTGATAAGACTATCGACTTAATATTACGCCATTTTTGGTTCCCCGGGTTAAGACCTTTTGTTAAAAAGTACATCGGGCACTGCATTGTCTGTCTCTCGCATAAAAAAATGCCTCGAGGTTCAAGTCAGCCGATAGAATCATGGACTAAACCTGATATCCCTTTTCACGTAGTACATACAGATGTTCTTGGTCCACTGTCAGAGTCAAATGGCTATAAGTACATCCTAATAGTGGTAGACTCATTTTCCAAATACTGTTTACTATACGCACTGTACAGACAAGACTCTGACGAATTAAAACGTGTCATTTCTAATACAATCTCATTGTTCGGTACGCCGTCTACAATAGTTTGCGACCGAGGTAGAATGTTTGAAAGCGCGGCGTTTCAAAACTGGGTAACCAAATTGGGCTGTTCCGTGCATTTTATTACGCCTGGGATGCACCGCGAAAATGGTCAAGTCGAGCGTTATTGTCGCACCGTCCTCAACATGCTGCGTATTGAGGTCAACAATAAAGGGGCTTCGTGGTCTGATGTACTTTGGAAGGTGCAACTAACCTTAAATATAACTAAACATGCAACCACGTGTACGTCAGCTTTACA
The DNA here is from genome assembly GCA_963691665.1 of Clepsis dumicolana. Classification (NCBI taxonomy): domain Eukaryota; kingdom Metazoa; phylum Arthropoda; class Insecta; order Lepidoptera; family Tortricidae; genus Clepsis; species Clepsis dumicolana. The sequence goes on from OY829521.1 coordinate 7,617,855, forward strand.
GCTCCTAACCGGTGTTGAGGGAACAACCCCGGTACTGCGGTCCCTGGTGCGTGATGTGGCACTGGACGTGTCGCATCCGAACCGTGAGGCTCTGCGCGTGCTCAGACGGCAGCGCGCTTCCGAACTGCTCGCCGCCAATCAGCAGCGACAGGACGCGTACGTTAACGCGGGCCGACGGCAGCCCCGCACGTTCTCTGTTGGTAGCTTCGTCTTTGTGAGTAAGGGCTCGCAGAGCACCGGGAAGCTGGACTCCGGTATGCGCGGCCCCTACAAGGTCATGCGTGCTCTGCCTCATCACCGATACGAACTGCAGCTGTTGGCCGGGTCATACGGGAAGAAGACTCAAACTGCCGCTGAACACATGATTCAGTGGCCCGGTGAATGGTCCCCGGACGCGTGTGAAGCGTTTTTCGAGACTGGTGAGTGCAAACATTAGAATGGTGATGCGATCCCTACATTGTGCGCTGGCTGCGGAAGATGGTACTACTATTTGCCGCAGCTAACGTTCTGTAGATGGAGTTGTAACCCGTTGTAATGACTATGGTTGGCCTCGACATTATGGCCGTTCCTAGCCAACGCTGTGGCTATCCCTTGGCCTCGACATTATGGCTGTTCCTAGCCAACGCTGTGGCTATCCCCTGGCCTCGACTTTATGGCCGTTCCTATATAGTCAACGTTGTGACTATTCCGTATTCTTTTGTCATTGATTGCTGACATTGCCTTTAGAGCCAATCATGGTTTTCTGATGACAATGTTAATGAATGTTTCAGTGACCAATTACGATGCTAACTGTTCACTGATTCTGGCAAGCATTCATATCACTTATGGTAGAGGTCCGGAACTCTCTCATTAGTGATAGCTTATTGGAGTTGCTTAGTTGTCTGTTTTAATGGGATCACTTGAGTGCACGCCTGTGGTTTTATTGGGACGGATAGCAAAGGCAACACTTTTGAGTATTTGACTAAAACGTGTGTTGTTTGGTGTGTTACAGAACGCGAAGACCAACAGAGCGGCGATGAGCGCCATGGGAGTCGAGATCACGATGAAGCTGACGAGGCCGTACAGCTGTCAGGAACGGCCGTCTTAGAGGATTTCCCCGCGCACCCCCATCTATCATGTTCCGGTCAAGCGGCCGGTGACGTAACGTAGAGGGGAGCGTGGAGGTGGGAGAACCGAAGCTGGCACGAGACGACTCGCTCGGCGAGACGGCCACTTTTGCTTGCTGCGTGTCAACTGATCGGTCGTGTTGCCTAGTGCATTCAATTGTAGAAATTTTCAAAAATAGAGAGAACTGTTGATTTTCAATTGTAGTTTCTTTTGTCAGGTCATTTAAATTTCTATAATTGTTAAGAAAATATTTTTTGCAAGAATACAGGTTACAAGTTTGTTGGAACGAAACGCAGGGTCTCCGAGGGGAATGCGGCCGCGGGGGGCGGTACCATCAAAAAATGAGAGGATTAAGAAAACGGTCATCCATTACTTGTACTTTTGAGATCGATAGTGATAACTTGTGTCCTAATTTGTAATTTGGATTTTTTATTATACTTTTTTTCGAAAGTTCTATTTTTTTTCTACAACTACTTCAAACCCCAAACAAAGTTACATACATAACTAAACAAAACACTGCGTTCTGTCACATAAAGCATGCAAAAATGTCAACAAACTTTTATCTTTAGATAAAGAATCGACAAGAAGCGACAAGTATTTTTAGGGTTCTCGCGCAACATAATAACTATGATTTAAAAATATAACACGGTGAGAACTTGAAATCACGTTTTAGTTTCCGTAATGATAATAAATAAGCTAGCCAACTCTGTTTGTCGTAAAAGACTAGTATTCGTCCCGACCTGTGGTAGTATTTCTGCAGGAACTTGTATTTGCCCTTGACGGACTTGTTGGTGACGAGCTTGGGGTTGACGCGCTGCTCCGCGCGCCGGTCCTCCTCCGTCATGTTGCGCATGCGCTCTATCGCCAGCAGCTCTTTCTCCGCGCTGGAAACAAAAACACGTGTTACAAATATAACACACATACTTAAACGTTTCAACGTACTACAACAACTGGTTGCACATCTAACTGTGGCTTTACATACTTACATACGAGGGGCGGCTGAAAAGTAATCTACCTAACAATGAAACAAAAGACTGTCGTGGCTAAATTTTTTTTATTTTTCTATATAGTCCCCTGCTAGTAAAATGCACTTATTAAATTTTTCAAATATTGAATTTAAACCATTAAAAAAAAATCTTTCGGTTTGTCGTCAAAAAAGTCAGTAACCGCAGCCTTCATTTCGTCATCGGTCATAAACCTTCGTCCCCTGAGGTCTTTCTTGAGAAGTCTAAACAGAAAATAGTCACAGGGGGCTAAATCTGGACTATAAGGGTGGTCAATGGTTTCGAAGCCATTGTCTTTAATTGCTAGCTTCGTTGTGCGGGCGGTATGCACTGGTGCGTTATCGTGCAAAATCAGAATTCCTTTGCTTAGTTTACCTCGCCGTTTTTCTTTTATTGTCTCTCTTAGTTGATATAGTAAGTTTGAGTAATAATCAGCATTCATTGTAATTTTCTTCGGTAAATAATCTATGAGCAAAATCCCTTCTGTGTCTCAAAAGATTGTAGCCATAAGTTTTCCTGCCGATGGACAGACCTTGAATTTCCGAGGCGGCTTCTCATCCTTAAATTTCCACTGTAACGACTCTTGCTTACTTTCCGGGTCCCATTGTCGGGTCCCATTGTCGAATCCAAGTCTCATCACATGTTACAATTCTAGAAATTATTTCTTCCTCTTTCCCTCGACTCATGTCCAAAAACTCTTCGCAACATTTGACACGCCTCTCCATGTCAAATGCAGTCAACATTCTGGGGACCCAAAGTGCACTAACCTTGGACATGTTCAAATGCTCTTGAATTATTTCATTGACTCGCTCTTTACTGACGCCCACATCTCTAGCTATCTCCCACTGCTTCACTCGTCGGTCCTCTAATATAATTTTTTTCACCCTGGCTACATTTTCATCGGTGACGGCCGAAACTGGTCTTCCGCTACGATGATCATCTTCCAGGCTCTCACGACCTAACTTAAACTGCTTTGACCAAAACTTTATAACAAATTCGGAAGAACACGAACTGCCAAACACACGTAACATACGCTGTCTGATCTCCGAAGGCGTATTCCCTTCTTTAGTCAAAAACTTAATCACCGCACGCTGCTCGATTTTATCCATTTTCACTTTTTCTACCAACATGTTTGAAACAATTGTAGGAGACAAATAAACATGATGCAATAAACAAAAGATTGTAATACATTTTGAAAATAGAATAACAAACCAATATAAATCCATACCAGCCAGCATTATTTTTGTGTATATTTCTGACCGAGGAGATTACTTATCAGCCGCCCCTCGTACATAAACGTACGTAAAGCTTTACATTTATCGCATAGATGTGGCTAAGTTGTGTGGTCGCGGGTGAGCAAATTAACTGTTTTTAATTAATGTTGTATAACCGTTTATAGCAAATCCAGCTACAAAACAAAAGCCACCTTGGGTGTTGTGTGGAGACAGACATTATCATTAAATTATTAAAATTGTTTTTTTGTAACATATTTATCGCCGCAAATATGCCGTTTTTATGCTACCACAACTTCTAGCATGCGCGCTGTTTTCTCGCCTGTCGCTCAGTGCATCCCTTTCTTAGTGATTGAATCGGTAAAGGACGCACTGAGCGACAAGCTACAAAATGAGGGCCGTGTGCCCCCCCGAGAAGTAGTAAAAAAAGGTGGGTCAATCAACTCGTCTAAAATAAGATTTCAACAGTCATGTGCCAATTCCTTCATGATTCATCTCCTAAGCATGCAAATCCTGACTTTCGGTGGAGTGGTGCCTTAGAAAATCTTATATTAGACGAGTTACCCAGGGGACATCTCCATAGCAACGAGTGGCAATTAAACGTTGATTGACCCAGATGCGACTTACGCTTCCCGCTCCTCCTTGTCCCGCTTGATCCTCTTCATCTCGCGCAGCTTCCACGCCTCGTACTCGAGCTCGTCGTTCTCGTCGTCCGTGCACACATCGTTGATGTTGCCTTCTTTTTGTTCCGCCTAAAAGCAATGGACATGGAATAACCGTTTTAAATTCTCATATCACGCTCATCAAACTGTAATATCATACATATAAAAAAGTGATAACGCCGAAAATGAAGCGCAGAAAAAGCTACATTTGTAGCCTATTTGACCTCAGTCGCTCTCGAATAAGACCCAAACTTGCGGAACATGTTTTTCGATAGTTTTGTGAGCATTTGACGTATCTTTACAATATCATTGATCAAATCTAGTAAGTATATGTCCAATACCATTGCAGTCTATGTGGAATGCGGGACGGGAGAGAGGCGCGGCAAAGCTAAAAACAGTTTCTTAATTCGATCTAGTGAATTATCACTATGTATCATTCTGCCACACCACAGATTTAGTAACTACTGTGTTATATAAATATTTTTAAAGTTTACACTGTAGATGTTCATATTATGCTGTAATAATTATAACGACTAGAGATGATAGATTTCCACGTGGGCCAATAATTGATGTAAATATAAATAACAATTTCTGTAGTATTTGAGGAAATAGCAGTTTTTTTTATAATCACCTGTGTATTCCTTTGTTCTGCTCGAATAGTGTCTTCGACCAGTTTCAAAGCCTCCCTTCTCCTTTCTTCCTTCTCTTTCCTTGCCTCTGATTCTTCCTTTTTTTGCTGTTTCAGTTTGCGCTCCCTTTCAGCCACAGTCATTCTATCTGAGGCTCTTACAAACACAGGTTTCACTCTGGGACCTAAAACCATAAAGCTATTAACTTATCATAATATATTTTAATAATATTTTAGTGTTATATACAAGTGGGCAATCAGACATACTATAGAATGGATTTATTAATAAAATTGATGCAGACATTGTTGAATTTGAGGTATTGCCCTATCAAGATTATTCATCTTAATTGTACTTATCTTAAGAGGGGCGGCTGATAAATAATCTCCTTGGTCAGAAATATACACAAAAATAATGCTGGCTGGTATGGATTTATATTCGTTTGTTATTCTATTTTCAAAATGTATTACATTCATTTGTTTATTGCATCACGTTTATTTGTCTCCTACAATTGTTTCAAACATGTCGGTAGAAAAAGTGAAAATTGATAAAATCGAGCAGCGTGCGGTGATTAAGTTTTTGTCTAAAGAAGGGAATACGCCTTCGGAGATCAGACAGCGTATGTTACGTGTGTTTGGTAGTTCGTGTTCTTCCGAATTTGTTATAAAGTTTTGGTTAAAGCAGTTTAAGTTAGGTGGTGAGAGCCTGGAAGATGATCCTCGTAGCGGCAGACCAGTTACGGCCGTCACCGATGAAAATGTAGCCAGGGTGAAAAAAAAAAATATTAGAGGACCGACGAGTGAAGCAGTGGGAGATAGCTAGAGATGTGGGCGTCAATAAAGAGCGAGTCAATGAAATAATTCATAATCATTTGAACATGTCCAAGGTTAGTGCACGTTGGGTCACCAGAATGTTGACTGCATTTGACATGGAGAGGCGTGTCAAATGTTACGAAGAGTTTTTGGACATGAGTCGAGGGAAAGAGGAAGAAATAATTTCTAGAATTGTAACATGTGATGAGACTTGGATTCGACAATGGGACCCGGAAAGTAAGCAAGAGTCGTTACAGTGGAAATTTAAGGATGAGAAGCCGCCTCGGAAATTCCAGGTCTGTCCATCGGCAGGTAAACTTATGGCTACAATCTTTTGGAACACAGAAGGGATTTTGCTCATAGATTATTTACCGAAGAAAACTACAATGAATGCTGATTATTACTCAAACTTACTATATCAACTAAGAGAGACAATAAAAGAAAAACTTCGAGGTAAACTAAGCAAAGGAATTCTGATTTTGCACGATAACGCACCAGTGCATACCGCCCGCACAACGAAGCTAGCAATTAAAGACAATGGCTTCGAAACCATTGACCACCCCCCTTATAGTCCAGATTTAGCCCCCTGTGACTATTTTCTGTTTAGACTTCTCAAGAAAGACCTCAGGGGACGAAGGTTTATGACCGATGACGAAATGAAGGCTGCGGTTACTGACTTTTTTGACGACAAACCGAAAGATTTTTTTTTAATGGTTTAAATTCAATATTTGAAAAATTTAATAAGTGCATTTTACTAGCAGGGGACTATATAGAAAAATATAAAACAATTTGCCACGAGTCTTTTGTTTCATTGTTAGGTAGATTACTTTTCAGCCGCCCCTCGTAAGATCCCATTAGTCAGTCCCCAAATAGGTGTCTCTATGGGGCGGATTACACTATCAATATTATTGCGTGATACACGGCCATCATGATCCATATAACAAAATTATTGATACAATGATGTGATAAAATATCTTAACATTTTGAAATATTATAAATATCATAATAATATTAATACACCAGAATCACAATAATATTGATAGTGTATTCTGCCCCTATGGAATAAGTGCCTATAAGGGGATCGAAAAAGAGCTGCCCTAAAAACCTCAGATGTTTTTTTTTGTGCATGTTCATGTGTCAAGAAATTACATGAATTCTCATCAACATTTGAAGCCTGTTATGTTTTTATATATTATTCTTTCTATTTATTTAGACATAGCTATTATTCATGTGTGGTTGCGGGTGAGCAAATTAATTGTTTCAGTTCATGTTATTTTTTTAGCAATTTATGGTACCTGTATCCTCTTCACTGTCAGTGTACTCTGTGTCAGATGACCCACTCTCCACTTTGTCACCTTCCAGCATTTCCTCGTCATCTTCTCTGCCAAGAACCTCCCTCTCTGCTTCTCTATAAATCAAATAAAAAATCTTACACACCAAGTAATATTCATGTAAGTTTAAGAGAAAATAAGTTGGTCAAATTTACTAGTCCTAAATACAAAAGAAACATTATCTGATATTTATTTTAAAAGTGAACCCATTCCTTTAAATTCATAGATCAAAATTGAAATAGATAGATAGATTATAACTGAAATGATAGATAGATTATAGATTGAAACTGTTTACAGTTTCAATTTGATCTATGAATTTAATTAATTTTACATATTTATGAACTAAAAAACAATTACTTTGCTCACCCGCGACGTAATTGTTTTTTAGTTCATAAATATGGACCTCCGCAAAGTAACGCCTGATTCAATAAATTAATTTTACATATTTTAATATGTAATTGGTCTTGGTGCAGTGGCAGACCATGAATTTGTAGGCCGCTTTTTGTGGGGAGTTTTTTTAATCCACAATATTGTCCATTGTCTTCAATAGGAGCTTGCGCCCTTTAAGCCCATGGGGCCTAAAAAGCCCTTATGTACATCTGCCCCTGACTAGATGAAATAAACATAACTCAGTAATGTGTAATTTTAAAATGTAAGTTTAATAGTGAATAGTGAGGCATATTCACATTGGTGGCAAAAGTCAAAGGCCCATAAAAAAAAATATCGGTCAATCAACTTTTGCCACTCAATGCCATGGAGATGCCCCCTGGGTAACTCATCAAAAACATGCTTTGCTTAGATCCCACTCCCCCGAAAGTCAGGATTTGCATGCTTAGGAGATGAAGCACAAAGGAATTGGCATATAACTGTTGAAACTCCTAATTTTTGATGGACTGGTGCCTTAGAAAATCTTATTTTAGACGAGTTACCCAGGGGACATCTCCATGGCAACAAGTGGAAAAGAAAAGTTGTTTGACCCAAATACGAAACAGAATAGTGAAAAGAAACAATACAAACCTAGCGGCAAGCTTAGCTTTAAGGGCCTGTCGGCGCCTCTCAATTTCTTCTTCATCAAGTTCGTCTTCGCTTTCCGAGCTGTCCTTTACCTCTTCAGCGCTGGATGCTGACTCCTGCTCTGGCTCTGCATCAATGATCTCGGGCTTGTGCTCAGCCCGGCGTGGTGGGGAGCGTGCGGCAACGCGTAGACGACGGAGGCGGGGGTCATCAACCTACAGAACGGATGCAGGAATAGATATTATATAGTAATAATAAATAATAATCATAGTAATAATAATTATTGTAGTATAGATGCTATGCGTGAAATAAATTAATATACAGAACTTTGATGAAGTGTATGATATAAAAAGCATAAATATCGAAATACACAGTATTTTCTTTGTCTCTTCATCTTTAATTTTTAAGTATTTCATTTCTTTTTAAACTAGGAAGGCAAACAAGCAAGGTCACCTGATGGTAAGTGATCACCATTGCCCATAGACACCCACAAACCCGGGGGGTTAGCAGATGCGTTGCCAACCCAGAGAGCCTCAAAACATAGTTTTTACTCCTAAGCAATGCTAAATTCTGCAATTTCATGTCCTACAAAATGTTTTATTTTATCCCTATAACTATAACTAAAGTGGCTAAAGATAAAACATGGCTAATTGTTGGCAGTGATGTGTATCTGTCTGTCTGTAACTGCAAATATACTGTTACCTCTCCTTCTGAATCACTCCGTTCATCCTTTTTACTGATCACTTGTGGCAACGTCTGCTGCCTGCGTTCTGGTCTCTGCTGTTCTATAAAGTCTTCAGCGTCAGACTCTTCTGAGGATGACGCGCCTTGTGCATAGTCTGGCTTTTTACCCGATATATATCGCTGAACCTTCACCTTTTGCATAGATATTTCACCTGGAAATAAAGTCAAAAGGACACCGTATTATCATAATACATCTAAATACGAGCGTAATAAAATTATTAGATGTAAGTGCAAAACAGTATAAGAACATGGTGACAAAACATACCTTTTTCATTGCGAATTGGCACGGCTCCCGCAGTGCTCTGAATTCCAGTCGGTTGTGCTGGTAATGCATTCATTTTCTCGACTAATAAAGCGGGTGTCTTAAAGAAAACCCTAAAATAAAATTATCTAGGTATTACGAAATATGAAACAACGCTAACGAGTAACGTTGAAGCTCTGGCTGGCTGTCAATTTGACGTTTATTTGACTAAACTAAATAGAGAAAGAACACCCAAAACAACTTTCATCGATATCGATATTTTATCAAATATTCATGTGAGTGAGCTACTTAAGCATTGACTCAAATAGCTGTAATTATTTTTTTTTTGGCTTTTGGGAGTCAGGCCCCATACTACGAAATTCGAAAATCGAAGTTCGTATCGTATCGTCCCGCTCACTCTCGTGTTAAATAATATTAGCTTGAGAGGGACGGCATGACACGAAGTTCGAATTTTGCACTTCGTACACGCGGCGGCGGGGGGATTTTCGAATTTCGTAGTATGGGGGCTGGGGGACGACTACGAAATTCGAAAATCGAAGTTCGTATCGTATCGTCCCGCTCGCTCTCGTATTAAATCATATTAGCGGGACGGCACAACACGAAGTTCGAATTTTGCACTTCATAGTCGGGGGGTAGGGCCAGGGGGACGACTACGAAATTCGAAAATCGAAGTTCGTATCGTATCGTCCCGCTCGCTCTCGTATTAAATCATATTAGCGTGAGCGGGATGGCACGACACGAAGTTCGAATTTTGCACTTCATAGTTTAGGGCCAGGGCAGCGCTGTCAGCGGTCGGTCGGTCGGAGTCGCGTAGCGTAGATAAGATAAGCTGACTGAACTTTGTTTAGCAAAGTAGGTACCTAACTTATCAAACCAACTTATCATTTCTTATTTGTTGTTACGAACCGAAGACATCGAAGTACATCTTAATTTAAATAATTTAGCCTTTATAGAAATTATGGAAGCTTCTTCAGAAATTGTGAGTCTTGATAAACTTATAGCAAGCTCATTATCAGGCCATGACTTGAGCGAATTCAATCGTATCCACTACGGAAGAACTGACCATCACGCCATCGAAATAAGTACGAATATTCAAAGATTCGCCGATGATAGTGGCTTCGAAATAGCAGCTTACGAATTTCCCGCGAAACAGGAGGAAACGAGAAACCCAAGATTGGTGAAAGTGGGGGTAGTGCAACATTCGATAGCGGCAACTACCGATAAGCCTATAAAGGTGCAAAGGGAAGCCATATTCAATAAGATACGCAAGGTGATTGACGCTGCAGGTGAGGCGGGTGTTAATGTTACATGTCTACAAGAGGCATGGAGCATGCCATTTGCTTTTTGCACCAGAGAAAAACAACCTTGGTGTGAATTCGCGGAATCCGCTGAAGATGGACCCAGCACCCAATTCTTAAAGGAACTTGCCTCGAAGTATAATATGGTTATTGTATCCCCTATTCTAGAAAGAGATGAAATTCATGGTGAAACTATATGGAACACTGCTGTGGTGATAAATGAGCTCGGTAAAGTGGTTGGAAAGCACAGGAAGAACCACATTCCTCGTGTGGGTGATTTCAATGAGTCTACTTACTACTTTGAAGGCAACACAGGCCATCCTGTGTTTGAAACTAAGTATGGAAGAATAGCTATTAACGTCTGCTATGGTCGCCATCATCCTCAGAACTGGTTGATGTTTGGTATCAATGGAGCAGAGATCGTCTTTAATCCATCAGCTACTGTATCTGGTTTGAGTGAGCATTTGTGGGGTGTAGAGGCTCGCAATGCTGCCATAGCTAACAGCTACTTTACATTTGCTATAAATAGAGTTGGTACAGAACAGTTTCCTAATGAATTCACATCAGGAGATGGAAAGCCAGCTCACAAAGAATTTGGCCATTTCTATGGCTCTAGTTATGCCACTGCCCCTGATGGATCTAGAACCCCAGGGTTGTCAAGAGTCAGTGATGGCTTACTGATTGCCCTACTAGACTTGAACCTGTGTCGTCAGATCAAAGATAAATGGGGCTTTACAATGACTCAACGCCTAGATCTATATGCAGACAGCTTGAGCAAGGCTGTGAAGCAAGATTATAAACCTCAAATTATTCGCAATAACTAATGATCTTTCATGTTATTTTTTTATTACTAACAATATAGTTAGATATCTCTTGTTATTACTTCCATATTTTTGAAGTGTACAGTCGAACCATTTGATGAACATACTCACAGTAATGTGTCATAATTAGTTTCTTTACCAGGCAATGTGAAGATGTCACCATGACATTTTCTAAGAAAAGGTTCCCCAGTGGGTTATGATTCAGTTGGTTTGATATTGCACCATTTGAAATGTTTGATATTTATACAAATTGTTGATGTTTATTATTATTTTTACATTAAAGTATGATTGTTCTATGTTGTTATTTTCTTTTATAAAAAAAAACCATGTGCTGTTGTTATTGTAGTCACATGGTTCAAAATTTCAAAACTGTCCAGAGAATAGAATTGTTTTGAAGGATGATGTAAGTAGGTATGCATGTGATTTTGTGTTGTATATACTTTTTTTTTTTACTATCAGGTAGAGGAGAAACAATTTTTTATAAAACATTGTGTAATGAGAATAATACATAAGTGAGCTATACATAAATATAGGTATTGGAATGGGGTGCACACAGACACAATTAGACAAGCAATTATAAATTTAAAAGTTATCAGTTATTATCTAGGTATATTGGAAGTACATAAAAATTTAAACTTTATGTGAAGATTACTTTACCCAAAAAAATTTCGTCATTTCAAATCTGGATTCAATGAAGACTTACTAAGTACAAAAATTTCATCGCTTCAACTTTGAATGGCCCTTTGTTGAATAAAATAATTTACATTTATGGTTTGTACAAGCATTCACCAAATACAGCACCAATATGTAGCCAATATATGGAAATTAAGAAAAACGAGACTGCATGTACCCCAAATCCGCGACTGTAATTTAATTTAATCACTACGCACTAAAGTTCTATGCAGTCTTTGCACGCATAGCTGCACGCTTTCCAGTGACAGCCTGGAAACCTGACTTGATGCTAGCAACAGAGCAGCGGGACCCGCAGGTTTCACACTGAAGGAAAAACAACCGAGTATCTTTCTGTAAAATGGTGTCAGGGGAGCGACAAGTATGGCATGTGACATATTCCTTGATATACCGACGCAAAACATTTTCTATTTGCTTCTGCTGGAATCGGCCCTTGATAATAAGCTGGCTATTACCATCAACAGAGCCGCTTGTACCTAACTCAGCCAGTAAAAAGTCTAGTAAATGTTTGGGCTGACGATGCAATGTTTTACAAATTTCTGTAAAGTTTGCAAATGATGTTTTCTTGGTGCCGATTCTGACAACTTGCGGGGGTCTCATGATGAACTTCTGTTTCTTGCCAGAGACCATGCTGGGGTTCTTCTCGCGCATGATGTCGAACACCCGCTCTAGCAGCTCGTCGTACGTGTAGTCGCGGTCGCTGCCGATCCAGTCGCCGTGCACGTCCTCCACGTTCTGGTTGTCCTCGCCGCCTCCCTCCTCGTCTACGATGAGTTCGTCCAGTTTCTTCTTTTTCTTTTTCTTGGCCGAGAAGTCTATGTCCAAGTCCAGGTCATCGTCGAGCACCTCCTCCTGCTCCGGCTCCTCGGCCGGCGGCCTCTCCTCCCTCACCTCGGGCAACGCGTTATCTATCTCTTCCAAGTTGAAAGTCTTCTTTTTCTTCTTTTTTTTCTTACCGAAATTGTCTAAGTCGAGGTTATCGTCCTCGGGCACGTCGACGTCACCTGTGTCCACGGGCGCCTCGACGCTCGTGCTCTCGCCCTGTTCCGCAAGCGCTGCGTCCATGTCGAAGCCGGTCTTCTTCTTCTTCTTTTTCTTCAGAGACGGGTCGAATATCATATCGTCATCCATGATTGTAATACAAAATAATACTAAACGCACAAGACACTAAACTTGGTTATAAATCCCTGGCAGGTTGCTTCTGTCAAATCACAAATTGCATCAGCTTTTATCAGGGCTAACAACATAGCAACACAAAGAACGGTTTGTTTTCATTGTACATATCAAATAAATTAATACAAATACCGTTTAAACCGTTATGACACGACACGATTTAACAGAGGATGAATGAAGGTTTCAGGTAAAAAATGCCTCAATCCTGTCAAAGTCAAATAAATTGTACAGGTACAGGAGGAATTTAGCGGGAAACCGATGAGAGTGGATCGTGTCGTTAATTGAATTTTAGTTTCTGTGCTTAATGTTGTTTGGTGGATAATAAAGATAGTGTATTATACAACAAATTGACGTGAAAGTGCCCAGCAAATGCAGAATTCAAGTGAAAACGCGTATTCCCTCCGTTTGTGACCCCCAAATATCCGCCGGCTGCTGCTCGCCGTAGCTTGCCGTGAAGTACACTATCGCTTTACGGAAGGCATGAGCAGTTGACAGGACGTGACTAAGACAGACTGACACAACTCTGACGATGACAGGACTTGAATATACAGAAATTTACAAAACACATCAGACGTGGCTGTATGGACTCAGTTCCTTTGCCTATCCCTTATGGGATGAATTAAATTAAAAAAAAAAAATGTACAGGTACAGGAGGAATTTAGCGGGAAACCGATGAGAGTGGATCGTGTCGTTAATTGAATTTTAGTTTCTGTGCTTAATGTTGTTTGGTGGATAATAAAGATAGTGTATTATACAACAAATTGACGTGAAAGTGCCCAGCAAATGAAGAATTCAAGTGAAAACGCGTATTCCCTCCGTTTGTGACCCCCATATATCCGCCGGCTGCTGTTCGCCGTAGCTCGCCGTAAAGTACACTATCGCTTTACGGAAGGCATGAGCAGTTGACAGGACGTGACTAGGACAGACTGACACAACTCTGACGATGACAGGACTTTAATATACAGAAATTTACAAAACACATCAGACGTGGCTGTATGGACTCAGTTCCTTTGCCTATCCCTTATGGGATGAATTAAAAAGAAAATGTACAGGTACAATTAACCTAAAATATAAAATACTCGGACAAGATTAAACAGTATAAAATGCATTTAATTAGAGTTCACAGAACATTTCCAAAATTGAAACATGTGTTATTTAGACGTTCGTCTCAAGTGGCAGCGCTTGAGCAGAATGAATACTCTGAGACACCTGAATATCCGCCTATCGTAGACATGTCTCTTAAGAGCCGAAAATTGCGTGAAAGGGAGACAGTGTACGAAAAAATAAAGCAATTGAAAACTATTGAAGAAAAACAGATAGCACTTAATATGCCGCGTTACTACGGATGGGAATGTGTTACGTTCACAGAGGATAGGGTTCCATACAATGCTATGCCATTGGTACAGTGTTATACAAGAACACACTTTATACCTCAAGAAAAGCTCCCTGACCTGTACACTGAAACAGCACCTGCGGCTGATTCGGTAGTGGCTGAAATAAAGTCACTCGTAGAAGATGCAATTGCAATTGAACATGAAAGCATCAAGTTAGTCGTAATATTTTTTTTATCATGAAGGTACCAACAATATTAAGTTGCAATAAGACATAATTTGTAATTTACAGGCACAACTTCACCCCCATAGATGGGAAAAGCATAGAAGAGCAAAAAGAAGATACTTTGACCAAACACATTGTAAGACAAATCAATAGAATTATCAGCAACTATTTGTCTGATAAAGTACCACACATATTATCAGCACAGGTAATGAATCTTGAAAGTCTTTTAGGATTTAGTTACACTTTGACTTGTCTAAGTAAATAGTCTTATAATATGATATTGATGTAGTCACACAGAGCCCCATAGAAAAACTCTTAAGCAATCTTAATCTAATTTAAAGCCATCAAACACTTCCCAGGACATTACAGGATATTAGAGTCAACTTGACTTGGATGTACAAGATGAATGTAGCTACTAGATATTTATCTTTTTAGCTTAACCTCAGGCTACTGGTTATTTTTATTGTGCTTCAATTTCATGAGAATAAAATGATTGTCTGAATAATATTGAAAGGATGTTTTGTGGAAGAGCAATAAATAATTGGGTATTGAAATGGAATAAGTTATACCATGGTTATACCTATAGCTGGATTGGGACATTATACAATAATCTCTATTTGTTGTATGTCCCCAGGTTGATTATGACCCTCGCCATGAAGCATTCTGGTTTGTTGGTGGCATTGACCCTTCAAGGAAAGTGATCCGTGCAAGGGCACAGTACAAGTGGCTAGAAGACAAGCTTTTGGAACCCAAGGACAGGGCAGTGCAGTACTTGGGTAAAGATTCATTTATGTTTTGACCAATGCAAAATGCAACAATGAGATTACAATTAGATTGTTTTGTATATATAATTTCCATATGAATCTTAATCTTAAGAAGTTACACTTCAATTAACTTTATTTCAAATTTTACTTCTACTTATTCAGTACTCTCAAAATTGGTTTCAATATTTTTTTCATTTGATGCATCTAGACACATAAATTACTTTTTAAGCTTGATGTACACTTGTATGCAGCCTCCATTCAAAACTGTTTGACTGTGTACATGAAGCAGGCAATACCTACTATGTGTCTGTCAGCAGTAGTTATTATCAATAGTATCAATGGAATACTATTTCTGCTTATTCAAATAACATGATATTTCTTGTAGAAAAAGTAAATGTATGCAACTTGGTCTTTAATTGACAACATTTCACATTTCTAGTACTATAATTTGATTAGTTGTCTGTATTCTGTTTGGAAAGAGGAACACAATAGTTTTAGATTCTCACTAGGATTATTAATTCATTGATTAAAAAGTACTTATTTTAAAAAGACGTAACCCCAGTTATATGTTAGGATGGATCCTTTGCTTGATTTGTCCAAATTTGTATTACTTAATATATTGATGTGTTCAGGAGGCGAGTCTCTTTTGAAGCCTGTAATAATTTTCAGGAACTCCAATGCTGGCATTAAGAAATCGCCTGCCTTTAAGGCCTTTGATGCCATACAGTGAAGCGACCAACCCAGAATTCAAAGTGCCCAAATTTACTTTTGTTCCTCAAAATGTTGGATATAAGGCAACATTCAGGCATGCCACAAATATTCCAGGTACTTAACTCAGTAGAAATATGAATCTCTAAGAAATATTAAAATGTTATCATAAAAAAATATATTTTACAACTGAAAAATAAAAAAAAATATGTTCCAGGATTTTGGCCTGGTGACTATGACGAATTTGGCCTTCTGTCTTACCATGGCCGTGGTCATATTTTGGCACGAAAACGGTCTTTTGGCTCTGAGGATGACCTGGAAGCAATACATTGTCAGGCAATGAAATCAAGTTTTAGCTGGTTACTTGCCCAAGCTAGCTATCAAGGGTTCACAACATACAATGATTTGACATATCCATTAGCTACCCAAACTGTCATCACTAATGGCCAACTTTGGTCTCTTTACTCCTACCAGCTAAACACAGTTGTCATGCATAATGAACAAATGGATGAAAACCCTAAACATAATGTCTGTTTTGGCACACAGCCTATGAAACTCTTTGAGACTATTGAAGATGGAAAAGTTAAGGGCCTCAATGAAGGAGTTTTGAAAATGTTAGTACAATTTTATATGAATGTACCTGAAGAAAGGGACCATGACATGAAACCATACTTAGGTAAAGAAGAACAGGTTGTAGCTGACATAGAAGATGACAAGAGAAGATGTTGGCTTGAAGATGTTTACAAATATATAACTTCAAACAGACCCAGGCATTTACTGACTCCTGAGATTTATCTATGGGAGAAAATCTACAAAATACAATTTAAGACTAGATTCTTTGAGAAGAGACGCAGGCCATTTGAGCTTGGTATACTACCATTCAATAGAAAGCTTAATGAGCACCTTCCTCCATATATTCCTAAGGTATTGAGACCATACCCTAAGGCCAAAAAGAAGTTTGAGACTACCTACTATCCTGACGTATAATTTTGAGCAACAGTTAACCAGTCTAGCTGTGATGGCTGGCTCTATAATCATGTACAGTCAAGGGCAGCAATATGTATTCACACAAAGTTACAAAAATATGTACACATCAAAATTATAGCCACGGCTGCGGTATTAAGGTATGTGTAAATATTTGTGAGACTTTGTGGTGTATACATGTTTGTGCCCTTGAATGTACCATGTACCTAATTTAAATTAATAATAGATAGGTTTAGTAATAAAAAAAGTATATGGTTAGTAGAATCATGATTTGTTTAACATTGTTTCTTTATTACACACACAGCCATTAACCCAATAGGTATCCAGTTAATTGCAATTACCAATTAAGTACTAGCCATTAATGGTATAATCGTCCCACGATAACTCTGCATAAGATATTAACTGGCAACCCAGAAAAATCACGCTTTGGTAATACTTTTTTCATGACATTCAGATATTTCTATAATTATAAATAATAATGATAGTAGTAATCAAAAGTCGCTGTTTTTTTTTAAATATGGCTCTGTCCATTGGAGGACAATTTTGCGAGTTTTTAGTAGGTTTTGTCGTACGGCAAAAAAAATCTAGGAAACGAAATTTGAGAGCTATTTTAATGGTGGATGGTGGATAAACGATGACTTGTTTATGTTTCATCTACTTGATCAAAAATTCAAAACGTGTTGTTTGACTATAAATTAGTGTTGCCATAAACAAACTTTAATTTCTACTGTTAGTTCGTTGCAGAGTTATCGTGTGACTACTTATAGTCGTTCCCTGACTATGGCTTCCACAACAGTGAGCTATAGTGTGTTAGTGTTCTATCTAAAATATTATGCATTTAATAAACAAAACTGGTTGTTTGTGTGTTGTGTTTTATTAAAACGAACCTTCAACTTCATATTCAATTTTTTTCCTCCTAGTAATTACTGTATTTCCACAGATGGTAATGAAATGAGATAATTTAGAAAAGTCTTGTAATATTCAAATATAGGTACCACTTTATGAAGATACTGACTGAGCAAGCTGTATTGCATCATTTGAACAAATGACTAGAAATCATCATACCTAAACTACCCTGTTCTGTTATGTACCTAGCCAATAATAATAATATCATGGAACAATTTACACCAATTGACTAGTCCCAAAAAGCCTGTAGGTACTGTGGGTACTTGTTATAACTAACCTTTTTAGCTCTTATAGAAGGAAGTTTTTAAGTTGTCATATTTTGATTTGTCTTCTTGTCATCGTCGATATTAAAATGTTTTTCCTTGAGTTCAAAGGATATTTAATTTATATCAAGTGGCGACGAGGATAAAGCACGATAATGAACGCGGAACAATTTAAGCAATTTATGGATGTTCATATGAACCAACAAAAACAAATAACCGACCTACTACGCATGGTCGCGGAAACACAACGCATCGCAACACCGCCAACGCCAACGCCAACAGCATCTACATCGAACGCTGAGGTAAACGATTTGCATAGAAAAATTAACAATTTTACCCACGAAAAATTTAACCCGAAAACGTCCACGGTAGAAAACTTCATAGAATACTTTGAGCAAAAATGCAGTATTTACGGTACCGAATACCAGAATATTCAAAGAGACTTACTCATAACATGTTTACCACCAGAAATATTTCATCAATTGAAAGTAGCATTTACGAACACATTCGATAAACGAACTTATGAAGAGATTAAAGCGAAATTGTTCAGTTTGTACCATAAAAAGATAACAAGATTTAAAGCACTGGTAGATTTTTGGAACTGCATTAGAAAGGATAATGAATCAATGGAAACATATGCTAACAAACTGAAGGAATTAAGTAGAGACTGCGGCTATGAAGGTGACTTTCTGGAACGCCAGTTGCGTGACCGATTTGCAACAGGCCTGAACCATGATGTTCTTGAAATTGACTTAAAACAGAAGTGGCCAGACCTTCAAGAGCGAACTAGCGGCGGTGATATAACAGAAGTCACGTTTGATCAAATTTTCGCTGTTGCTTTATCGAGAGAACTTGCAGAAAACGATAACATTAGCAATAATGTACAAGATCAGGTGACTGGGATTACAGTGCAACGCATCCAACCCACAGAGCAATTGAGACGGTTTGACAGTCATAAACGAAAATTAACCAAAAAACATTGCAAGAGATGTGGAAAATTCGAAAAACATGACATTCAAAACTGCGTAGCAAAAGATCATATTTGCACGGCATGCCAGACAAAAGGCCATTTTGAAAGCTGTTGCCTGAGAACAGGAAGAGCTTATTTGTCATTTCGCCAGGGAACCATGAAAGAGAAAGTTCACAGAATTGCGAAAAACACGAACTATAACCGAAGATCTACGAGCAGCCAATCTTCGAATGAAAGTGATGATGGCGACAATGTCTATAAAATCAAAACGCACAACATTACGAGCAGGTGCAAGAAAATAGACGCAATAATAAACGGGACCAAGTGCACGATGGACTGGGACCCTGGTTCTGTCTATTCCATAATTAGCACGACATTTTGGAGGACAATAGGCTCACCGGAGCTATCAGAGGGTCCACGATTACAAGCCTATGGCAATCATAAGCTGAAGCCCAAAGGGATTGCAGAAGTGACAGTAGAAATACAAGGAAAACAAAGGATCTTACCAGTCGTGGTTATTAAAGATGCATGCCCTATGCTATTTGGTCTCCAATGGAGTGAAATCTTTGATATGGCATTTCCTAGCTCTGTTTATTCTATAAAGAATCAATCAACAACACTCCAACAAATTATCAACAACAACAGTAAACTATTTGATGGTCAACTGGGAGAAGTAAAAGACTACGAAGTAAACATCCATATCAAACCAGGAACAGAACCAAAACATGTACCAGCAAGACCTATCAAATTTAGTATTAGAAAAAACGTCGAAGTTGAATTGGAACGGCTTGTAAAAGAAGGAATAATCGAACCTATTGACCCAAATGAAACCCCAGTTGAATGGGCAACACCAACAGTCAACATAATGAAACCTAACGGACAGATAAGAATATGCGGAGACTACCGAACCACACTTAACCCGGCGTTGATAACTCACACATATCCAGTACCACATTTTGACCATATGAGACAACGCCTAGCCGGTGGAGATAAATATTCAAAAATAGATCTGAAGGATGCATACTTACAATTCAAAATAGCTCCCGAGTCAAAAAAATATCTTACCATATCCACACATAAAGGGTATTTTCGATACAACCGAATGCCTTTCGGAATAACAACAGCACCCTCAGTTTTCCAACACTACCTTGAAAAACTCTTAGACAACATACCAAACATCGCAATATATTTTGATGACATCGCAATAACAGGGAAAAATGACGAAGAACACCTAAAAACCCTCTCAACAGTTCTAAACAAGATCAAAGAAGCTGGGATGAAAGTAAACCTTAAAAAATGTTCGTTCCTGAAGGATGAAATCGAATACCTGGGGCATACTATATGCAAACAAGGAGCAAAACCAACAAAGACTAAAATTGAAGCAATTCTCAAAGCAACACCTCCCCAAAACACGAAGGAGTTGAAATCATTTCTGGGGCTTGTAAATTTTTACGAAAGATTCATACCACACCTACACGGCATCTGTGCAGATCTACATGCAATGACAGGACAAAAACAAAAATGGAAATGGACTAAACATGAAAATGGAATCTTTGAAGAAACAAACAAATGCATAATCAAATCAAAACCACTCACCGCATTTGATGAAAAACAAGAACTCTACTTGGCATGCGACGCCTCTGAGAAGGGTGTAGGAGCTGTATTATTTCACAAACAGAAAAATAGAGAGCTACCGATAGCATTCGCATCAAGAAAACTAAATCCAGCAGAAAGTAGATACTCAGTAATCGATAGAGAAGCATTAGCAATACTTTTTGGAATAAAAAAGTTTGATCAGTTTCTAAGGGGTTCCAAATTCACTTTAATTACAGATCACAAGCCACTTATTTACATACTGGGGACAAACCGAATTTTACCAAAAATCGTTAATAACAGACTAGTCAGATGGGCATTGACAATCGGAAGTTACGATTATGACATCTTATATACAAAAGGTGAAAACAATACAATCGCCGACCCCCTATCAAGAATGCCTAACCCTGAGGAAAAACCATCAAATTCCGAACGTTCAGTATACAGGATAGTACAAAACATACACGAGAATCAGTTCGAAGACATAGCGATAAGCGAAGAGACCATCAAAAAACATACCAAACAAGACGTTATTCTCAAGAAAGTCATACAATGCCTTATGTCGAATTGGAGTTCTTACAGCTATGATGACAGTACATTACAACCATATTTCAAAAAACGTAACGAATTATCCGTCGAAAACAAGATTTTAATGTTACAAGGAAGAATAATTATACCATCCACATTAAGGAAAGTGACACTAAAGTATCTTCACACAGGTCATCCAGGAATATCCGCTATGAGAGCACTAGCGCGTTTTTATGTGTGGTGGCCTTCAATCGAAGAAGATATTGACAATTTCGTGGGAAGATGCAGCTCATGCCAGGAAAACAGGCCAAATAAACCAGAATTACCAATATTTTCTTGGTCAATCCCAGATACAGTGTGGCAAAGAATACATATTGACTTTGCGGGTCCATTCCAGGGCAATTATTGGCTAGTTCTTTGTGACGCTCTGTCAAAATGGATAGAAATAAGACCAATGAACAGAATAACAACAGATAAGTTGTGTGACGAGCTCAGCGATATCTTTACAACATTTGGTTTACCTGAAATAATCGTATCAGACAACGGTCCGCAGTTCACGTCAGACGCCTTTAAAATATACTGTAAGAGAAGAGGAATATCACATATAACGTCATTCCCGTACCATCCGCGTACAAATGGCCTCGCTGAACGTCTCGTACGCACGTTCAAGACGCGTATGAATGATGGAGGACATCATAGCGACACGACAAGACGATTACGAGATTTCCTATTTTCATATAGAAACACGCCACATAACACGACAATGAAGTCTCCGGCATATATGATGTTCGGGCGGCAATTGACTTGCGTCTTAGACAATGCACGCCCGAGTACCAAGAAAATATTACAGCATAGACATGTACGCGCAAACATAATGGCAGAAAATCAGCAACAAACAAAAGTACCAAATCTTGTGCCGGGTGATGATGTTTACGTACGAACAAGACAGGAGCATGCGTGGAAGCCAGCTGTCGTATCACAAAGAACACATAGATACTCTTACGTCGTACAAACACCAGAAGGAGTCTTTCAGCGAAGACATGCAGATCACATACGGCCACGTTTGACTGAAACGTTATCACCTGTGGTACCAAATGAAATGGTAGGCACACCATTCCATACACCAGTTGGAAGTCCTGAGATTTCAGTGACACCCGCTGCAGCATCAACTCCAGTGCCAACATGTACTCCCACGCATACAGCAAACAACTCTGAAATCAACCCAAATCCTGCTATGCTAAGACGGAGCACGAGAGTTACCAGAGCACCAAGACGCCTCATTGAGGAGCTTTAGATCAGGGATGGGAGGAATGTTATAACTAACCTTTTTAGCTCTTATAGAAGGAAGTTTTTAAGTTGTCATATTTTGATTTGTCTTCTTGTCATCGTCGATATTAAAATGTTTTTCCTTGAGTTCAAAGGATAAGACAACCGATAAGATAATTACATACTTATATGTATACATATTAAACATTCAAACCCGAGAACATACATTCGTATTCATCATACGACGACCGGATAGCCTAGTTGTTAGTGACCCTGACTATGAAGTTTGAGGTCCCGGGTTCGATCCCCGGTCGGGGCAGATGTTTGTATGATGAATACGAATGTTTGTTCTTGGGTCTTGGATGTTTAATATGTATATTAGTATCTATTCATCTATATGAGTATGTTTATCCGTTGTCTAGTACCCATAGTACAGGCTTTGCCTAGTGTGGGACGTAACGTAAACGTCTACCCCGACCGGGGATCGAACCCGGGACCAAGGTACTCTGTGCCCGGGACCTCAAGTTTTGTAGTCAGGGTCTCTAACCATTAGGCTATACAATTATAGTTTAATATAAAAATTTGTCTGTAATAAATTTATGCTCATCTTGTGTTTGTGAGATAATAGCAACCCAACCTGAAATGTCCCATGAGTGGCAGTTTTTACTGGACAGTGTGAACAGAGCTTAAAACTGTTCTGAATGCGGGTAAAAGCGCCCCTGCTTTGCAAATTGATTGGATATCTTTCCGCACATATTATTTTATCTATGTCACTATAAAATGTCACTGCCACTTACTGTGACCATGTTGTATGTGGTTGTATTGTTGAACTTGGCAGGTTGACTGTACTACGAAGAGCAATATTAATTTAATATAAGAGTGAGCGGGAGCGGGACAATACGATACGAATGCTACGAAATTCGAAGTTCGTATCGTATCGTGCCGCTCACTCTAGCGTTAAATAATATTAGCTTGAGCGAGACGGCACGATACGAAGTTCAAATTTTGCACTTCGTAGTAGGGGATCGTCTCTATCGTTACTTTGCCTTGAGTGGGATTGAGTGAGGTGAGTGAGAAGTGAGACTGACTGACTGATAGCACACAGCACAGACTACTTAGAGATGCACACAGCAACCCACAGCAACCTAAACCAACCTAAACTAAACGTGCCGTGCTTGTGCTTAGTGATTATATTCTCTTTGCTTGTGCTGTGCTGAATGTTTTGTTGTGACTAGCAGTGATTTTATTAAATCTGAAAATCATGAGAAATTTAGAACTTTGGGATGTCAGTGTGAGAAATCTGGCTATCTGTGACGAGGATCGTCCAGTATGTTGCTGTTATGGCCATGGTGAGGGCAGTTCCACAGGAGAACTGTACACTTGTTCATATAACCTAATCGTGAGAAATTTTGACGACAACGGTGAAGCTATATGGAGTAAGGATTTAAAGGAGCTGGCCTCCCCAGAAAATAATGCGGTGAATGTAACGTATTTAACATTGCCTAATGTCTTATGCGTGGGCCTAGCAAATGGAGAGCTTTACACAATATCAAAATTTGGTAACAGCTGCGAACTTACCGGGGTGTGTCAAGCGGGATTACTGGTAAGTTTTTGCGTATGAATCTAACTTACGGTGTACTTTAGTATATATGCGGCTAACTGGCTATCTTTCTGTCAACATATATAATCCAATAAAGTAACAAATTAATGTTATAGGCAATGGAGTGGAGTCCTGATCAAGAATTGCTGGTATTAGTAACTAAAGACATGAAAAATATATTGATGTCTTGTACATTTGACCCCATCTATGAGACTTGCCTCTTGGATAAAGAGTTTGGGGAGCAACAGTTTATTACTGTTGGGTGGGGCAAGAAAGAAACTCAATTTCATGGATCAGAAGGCAAGCAGGCTGCAAAGGTTAAAAATGAAATTATTGCTGGTGAGTTGTTGATACTGCTAATGAACTGAAAACTTCACTCACTCGCAACCACATTTGAAAAATAGTTACATCTGTGCGGCAAACATTTATGTTTCCATGCAACACATACATACATATACCTACACCTCCCCCTCCACTGCTACACGAATCAACTCAAGCCACACAGACCCAACTATCACTACCACCCCTACAGTAAATACTGATGCGTCATGCGATAGATACTGCTAATGTTGACCCAAAGGCATGACTGGATAAATTCTGATTTTATCCATAATTACAACATTTGCTCAAGACATTTTGCAACATTTGTACAAAAATATAATTATGGAATAATCTGAAATTTTATAAATGTGAAATAACTCATTTATCCATTATTGTCTTCAACTGATGGTTTATAATTGTTAATACTTTCAGTAACTAAAGGTTTCTTACATTAAGAGGACAATTTGAATCCCAAATAATTGTAATCTTCTTTCCCAGATCCTGCAGCGAATTCAAATGAGGCAATTAAAATATCTTGGCGAGGTGATGGCAATTTATATGCAGTTGGGTTTATAATGGATGGCCTTAGGAGGTTTAAAGTTTTCGACAGAGAAGGGCACCTACAATACACAAGTGAACTGCAACAGGGTTTGGAAGCAAACTTATCCTGGCGTCCCAGTGGAAATGTCATTGCCACTACACAAAAACTAACAGATAAATATGTAGTAGCATTCTTTGAAAAGAATGGTCTGAAACATGGTGGGTTTACTATACCTGTTGATGCACAGACCGAGGTGAGAGATTTACAGTGGAGTTCAGATTCTGAAATATTGGCTTTGCAATGCTATAATGCAGTGACCAAATCTGAGAGCTTACTTTTATTTACAACTAGCAACTATCATTGGTATCGTAAACAGACATTGGCATTTAATAGTAGTCAAGAAATAAGCAAAGTCTTATGGGATAATGATTTTGATGTAGCAAATAACAAAAAAATACATCTAGTGATGAAAAACTTTAAACAATATACTTACTCCTGGATTTGGAATATCAATCATAGCAGAGGCAGATGTCATGATGATGATGCGGTGGTGACTGTTATTGATGGGAACAAAGTGTTATGTACTGGTTTTAGACAAACTGTTCTACCACCCCCAATGGCAAGTCTGGAAGTAGAGTTGGACTCATGTATTAACTCTGTGCATTTTGCTCCTGAAAAATATGATGGTAGTCCTAACACATTTTTTGTGTGTACTGCAGATGGTAAACTGGTCTTTTATGCGCAAATTGAAAAGTTTCCTTTGAAGTATGAGGTGGTGAAAGTGATTGTTTTAGAAAAGTTTGACTTCCCTTTCAAATGTTACAATTGGTTTTGGGTAAATGGTAACATCATAGTTTGCATTGTAGTAGACAATGATAACAATCATTCTTTGGCCGAGTATTCTATAAAATCTGATAAAATTACAAAAATTAAATCAGAATCTCTGCCGGAACCAGTAACAAGAATTCAAGCTCATCCTACAGAACCAAGAGTTGTATTCCTGCAGCTCAGAAATGGAGATCTAATGCAATATGACATAGGAGGAACAATATCTCCACAGGATGTCACATTTTCTGTGTCATGTCCAAAATTCAATGTAGTGTCCTTAGATAAAAAACTGCACTTTTTGGGACTGACACACAAAGGTACATTGTTTTTGAATGATGCTAAAATACTTAGCAATGTTAGTTCATTTTTTGTACATTCCCATTTTCTCTTGCTAACAACACTTCAACATTTAGTTTTGTGTGTGGAATTGACACCCAATGGCATCAATGCTCTGGGAGAGTACCAGAAAAACGAATCTTCGCATGTCTATAAAAGAAAAATCGAGAGAGGCGCAAAGCTTGTGTTAGCAGTGCCCAATGATACAAGAACTGTCTTTCAAATGCCAAGAGGCAATCTTGAAGCTATACAGCCAAGACCTTTATCTTTAAAAATTATTGGAGAATATCTTGATTCTTGCAAATACTATGAGGCATTTGATTTGATGAGAAAGCAAAGGATCAACTTGAACTTGATTAATGATCATAATCCTGAAAAATTTGAAAAATCTATTGATGTATTCTTGGAGTCTATAAAAAATAATACATGGCTAAGCCTGTTTCTATCTGACTTGGAAAATGAAGATGTTACAAAAACCATGTATTCAAGTAGTTATGTGGATCGAAAAGATGTGGTTAAGAAAGAAAGTGATCATAAAATACAAACAGTATGTCAGAGTATTAGGTCCCATTTAATGAGCAGGCCAGATAAAGATGCAAAAATATTGCCAATCCTAACAACCTTTGTGAAAATAAACACAGTAGAAGACTTAGAGACAGCATTAACACTTGTAAAAGAACTCAAGTTACAAGAGTCCGATGGAACCAAGTTGCCTGTTGGTTCTGATGAAGCTCTGAAGTATTTATTGTACATGGTCGATGTAAACAAGCTTTTTGATGTGGCATTGGGAATGTATGATTTTGATTTAGTTTTAATGGTGGCAAATAAATCTCAAAAAGATCCAAAGGAATATGTTCAAATACTCAATGACTTTAATGATATGGAGGAAAATTACAAAAGATTCTCTATAAACAAACACTTAAAACGATTTACCAGAGCAGTCCAATGTCTTGCTAAATGTGGACCTGAAAAATTTGAGGAGCTGAAAACTTTTGTAAAGTACCATAGTTTGTATAGGGAAGCACTGAGACTGTTTACTCGTGAAGATGACGTCTACAAACAAATATCGGAAGACTTCGGGCTTCACTTAAAACTACAAAAACATTATACTGAAGCTGGTATAGTTTACGAAAGAGCTAATAATATCGAAAAAGCTATTGAATGTTATAAAGAGGCGTTGGACTGGGAGTTGTTAGTAAAATTACTTAGAAAACATCCAACAGATGAACTTTCTAAAATATGTTGGTATGTACTAGTACTTGATGTAAAAACCTGATCAATACTTCTGTGAAATGATATTTGCTAAATTAAAACTTGTTTTCAGGGAACTGGCCAATAGTTTAAAAGATGAAAAGAGGCACAAAGAAGGATTAATGCTACTAGAACACTTGTGTGGAAATAAAGAGGACATGATTCTATATGCTATACAAGGTGGCCAGTACAAAAGTGCGCTGAGAATATGTTCGCAGCACAATCTTAACGAACTTACAGGTAAATAAAAACCTACACCCATTTTGTTCCAACAAATTATCATTAACTAAGTACCTACTTCTTAATGGTATTTTTATAAATGTGTTTTTTTAAACAGAGAATGAACTACTGCCAGCTTTGATTGAGGAATATAATAATCTTCAGGAATTAATTGAGAGAAATTGGACTACATTCATAAAACAACGAGAGCGCCTTCTCGTTGTTCGGGCGAATAAGAAAATGGCACCAGAAATAGACATTTCCTATGCCAATAAGGACAGTGATCTATATTCTGATGCAGGGAGTACCATAGCTTCCTCACAATCACGTAGTTCCAGGTAAGTTTAAATCTCTCAAATATATGTATTATTAAGTAGTTATGTACTTAAGTATAAATAATGTATGCCTACTTAATACAAATTTTCCTGTAATGTTAATGTCTTATTTGGGGTATGTATTACAATACCGACAAATCGTAATACCTACAATTGAAATGCCGACGCTTAACACATCGAAATTCAGAAAGTCAAAATGTCGATAGTTATTTTGGTCTACGTATTATAAAGCCGAAGTTCAAAAGACCCAAATTTTATATGACTTATGATTGCAAAGCCGAACATTGAAATGTAGAATGTTTATTTGACCGAAAAGTTTAAAATCCCGATAATTAATATACCTACTAATCCGCTAAGTCGTCCGCTTCAAAATTTTAAGGCCCTTTTTCGACCACTTCTCGGTATCCGATTGAGCTGAAATTTGGCATACTTATTCAAGTCTGGTTACAATACAATAATCTCGTAGTGAAATTCTGTTGCTTGGGCCAGGATCGTCTCCATAGGAGGGAACTCTTTAACGGTTGATGGTATCGACTTGAAATTATTTTTTTAATTATACCTATTAATTATAACTATAAACAAAAACTGAAAAACTTATTTTAGGTTCCAACTTATTTTAGGTTATTAGGTTAGGTTATAGTTGCGTCAAGGCGCGAAGCGCCTCAACTACGCGGAATAGGAGCTCCGTCGACTTCTCGCAGATATTCAAAGTTAGTTAAAGTAGTTGTGAGTCGCAAAATTAGTTTGTTTTAAAGCAACATTTAGTCAAATGATAATTCAACAGCTTTTAACATGAAATTACAGTGAGACTCAATCGTAGTGAAACAAACGGATCACTCACGTATGTCAGTCGAGTATAGCCCTAGATAGGTATAGGCCTAGAGTAGATTAGTCCGAAACATGTCGGGCTATACTCGACTGACATACGTGAGTGATCCGTTTATTTCACTATAATTCAACAGCTGCGAGAAAAAGTCGACAGAGCTCCTATTCCGCGTGGTTGAGGCGCTTCGCGCCTTGACGCAATTCTAACCTAACCTAACCTAATAACCTAAAATAAGTTGGAACCTAAAATAAGTTTTTCAGTTTTGTTTATAGTTTTATGTCAGTAGGTATAATTACAAATTTAATTTCAAGTCGATACCATCAACCGTTGAAGAGTTCCCTCCTATGGAGATGATCCTGGCCCAACCAACAGAATTTCACTACGAGATTATTGTATTGTAACCAGACTTGCATAAGTATGCCAAATTTCAGCTCAATTGGATACCGAGAAGTGGTCGAAAAAGGGTTTTTAAATTTTGAAGCGGACGACGTGGCGGATAAGTAGCTATATTAACTTTCGGGATTTTAAACTTTTCGGTCAAATAAACATTCGACATTTCAATGTTTGGCTTATGTACGTAAGTAATGTTGTAGATACTTTCATCATCATCATCATGACAGCCGAAAGACGTCCACTGCTGAACATAGGCCTAACCCAAGGCTCTCCAATCAGACCGGTCTTGTGCTTTCTGCATCCACCGCGGTCCCGCGATCTTTACTAGGTCATCGCTCCATCTTGTTGGAGGCCTACCGACAGCTCGTCTCCCAGTACGTGGACGCCATTCGAGAACCTTCTGACCCCATCGGCCATCAGTTCTGCGAGCTATGTGCTCCGCCCACTGCAACTTAAGTTTCGCAATTCTTCGGGCTATGTCGGCAACCTTACTTCTACTGCGGATATCATCATTCCTGATTCTATCCCGCAGAGAAACCCCGAGCATAGCCCTCTCCATCGCCCTCTGAGTGCCTTTGAGCTTCTTACGAGGCCCATCGTTAGCACCACATCGTAGGTACTTTCGGTCATTTGAAATTAGATATTTTAAACTTCGGTGTATCGGCTATCGACATTTAGTATTTTCGGTATTTTGAATTTCGATATTTTAAACGTCGATTATTTAATTTGTAGTTATTATGAATTTCGACATTATAATTTTCGACCTTTCGTGTGTAGGTATATCAATCTTCGGGATTGCAGTTTCGGGCTTTTATGCTTTCGGTCAAACGTGTTTTCAGGATTTTGAACTTTCGGTCATATAAACATTCGACTTTTTAATATTCGGCCTTCCGTTCATAGGCTTTGTGAAATTCGGTATTTCGTACTTCGGTATTGTAATACATACCCCTTATTTGCAGCCGTACATTTCGATCTAGTAAGAACCGCAGAAAACATGAGCGTAAAGTAGCGTCTTTGAAAGAAGGCTCACAATATGAAGATGTGGCACTTGTTATGGCGCTCCACCATCTAATAACATCATCATTTGAATTAAGGCTTCAGGCAAAAGAAGTCAATATTGTACTGAGCTGTTTAGACAAAGATCATGAGGCCCTTTTGTTACAGGTAAGTTTATTATAAGTAAGCAAACTAAACTTTAACCCTTCATTTGATTTTGTTCAACTTGGTAATTTTCTTGCAGTAACTAACCTAAACCAACTCACTATTAACCCATTAATGCCGACGCTCCTAATACCTACTATTCCCGCAGTGCCGCCGCGTTGAAGCGAGGATGCAACCACAATTAAGACTTATACCTACAAAACTTAATAAAAGAAAATCGTAAACTTTTGAAATACATTAATTTAGCTTCAAAATTTTTCAAAAGATTTCCCCAATCATCCTGAAAGCCGCATCCACCTTAAAGTAATCACGTATAATAGACAAAGCTAAGAAAACTACTACGTATATTCTACTATGCAAAAGGTTGTATTATCAGCGTTTAATATTTAATTTGTTGCATTACGACGAAGAAATAACCGGACGCGAATTCGCGTCCGCGGCATCCGTAGCAAAGTTTGCTAAAATGACAAATATCCTTGATTTACAAACCTACAGTAGTTTGGCGTTCTGCATTAAAACATTAAAAGTAATGTAACCTTACTGCATTACATATTTTTTAAATTTTCTTTCCAGCGCAAAATAATTTTAAAGACGCGAAATCGCGTCTGCGGCATTACGATGAAGAAATTACCGGACGCGATATCGCGTCTTCGGCAATGAATGGGTTAAAATACCTACCCATTGTAATTATTGAAGTTAAATTTGCTATTATCAAAATGCTATACTGTTTCAGACATTTCTTGAGAAGCTATTAAAAGAAATGAAAGACAGTTTTAAAGACATTTGGACAAATGAACTCCTCATAGAAGCTACAAGTGCCGCCATAGCCGCACTAAATGTTCCGGAGGGCTGCAGCATATTACCCCAGGGCATTGGTTCTCTAGGTACTTAAGTATTTTTTAAAGATTTATTAAATTTATGTTAAAACATGCACACATGGGAAATTAATTTGTGCTTTAAAAATTCTAGCTGCCAGTTAATTAGAAAATTTTAATTAATAAAAATATTATCAGCCAATATGTTATAAACTCTAATTTGTTTTCAGAACCACATATAAGGATAGCACCAGTCATACAAGACATTCACTGGAAGCTTGATGGCCTTAATTAAATCATACATGCTTTTATAAAAAGTTAATAAAATAAAAGATTTTTATTGCAAAATTAAAATTTATTTCATTGTAAAAAAGTGATTTGAACTTGGTAATTCTCATTATGATGTGACCAGACCAGTTGCTTTCACGGATACTTTCTATAATTTTCGATCATAGAGATAAAACCTTGTTATTAAGGATAACAAGTTCAATGGATATTAACTATTAGCCCTAAGGTAATACTTTTTCATAGGTACTTAGAATTTTAGACAAAATGTTGTCCATGAAAGTGAAACTATGAGAAATACCCAGTTATGATAATTAACTTTCGACTAAATACTAGAAATATTTTACTATCTACTAAAACACTTTCGAGAACAGTAATAACACTCAAACACAACAGTACTAGTTCTATTATTGTCAAAAACCACAACTCTAAAGTGATCCTTGAGTACATATTCCTTATTCCTATAGAACATGTCATTCACCACAGGAGAACCACAAACACACATATTAGCATTGTCCAAAAACTCCACTAAAGTCCATGGTATTAAGTTGGGAGCATAAAAAAGTTTATGTTTCAGAACTATCTTGGAAGCCAGGTGAGCTAAACTGCCGATGTAAAGATCCCAAGGAGAATGCTGTTTCCATTCAGGATTTTCTATGTGATGGTTGAAATTATTTGTTGATAGATCCAGATGTTCTAATTTGCATTGCATTAGGCTGCATGGTAGAGAAATTAATGCATTCTTAGAGACAGTAAGGTACCTGAAACAGTAAAGATAGAAGCATATTTTCCACAAAATATTCTTCATATAAAGAGTTCTCAATTATTAAAACCATTATTAGTTTACCTCAAAGAGCCAATGCGGCCAATAGGTGCAGGCAGCCTTTGAAGAAGATTGTTGTCAACCTTAAGTGTAACTAGATTTTGGAGTTTCCAAATAGCTTTTGGCAATTCAGTCAGTTGATTACTACTGAGGTCTAGCAATTTCAGTATTTTAGTTATCTGTAATATAAAACAAATAATTATGAAGAATTTTTTTTTTATGAAGTTGGTTAAAAATACATTTGATATTTTGCAGAGCATACTCTGAGTTTGCTGATGAGCTGATGACAAGCAGAGATGAACAATATATTTGTAATTGCACTGTAAGTTACAAAGATAATATGAATTTGATAACATTCTTAGCCCTAATTATTGTATTTTGTTTAGGAGTTTTTTTACCTGCGGTCCCAGTAACCACTTCCAATCCGTATCTTTTTTTATTCCAAGCTTATTGTTAGACAGATACAGTTCACGTAAATTAGGCATTCTTCCTGAAATAGGTATGAATTGTGAATTACTTTTACTTTCAGCTAGTTTATCTGATTATTTGTTAATGATAGTGACAACTATGGATTCTATCTGTATACCCTTGTTTAATTCCTTAATTACTATGTCTAGAAATTAAAAGATCACAAAAAAAGGTCAAAATTAGAAACTTTACCAAACTCTGAAGGTATTTTCTCAATTTCATTGTTACTTAAATCCAGCACAGTAAGAAGTTTTAGTAACAAAATATCTCTCCTAAAGTTGCACAATTTAATGCCACAAATATGCAGTGACTCAAGTGTTCTTGGCAGACCTTTAGCTGGAAATTCACTTCGATCGCGAATAACTAGTTTAGTAGGCGCATTATCCTTAGCAGTGACGCTTATATTAGATAAAATACCCAGTTTTATATCCTTTGTATCGCCAGTTATACACGATTTCAGTATTCTCATAAAACATTTCAACTGTATGGTCTCACTTCTAATGCACAAATCAACGGAAGGTTCTTCAAATCTTATAGTAGCTTTTCCTTCATTTATACACTTCACAAACACATGTTTTATAAAATTAACGCTGTACTTCGTTCCATTTCGATTAACAGACGAAAAATGTAATATAAAGTATTCGCTATCACATTTTGGTTCCTTGCCCACGGCCAGAGTAGATTTTAAGTATCGTCCGGTGTTTCGTATATTATCTAGTCTATTTACGACATCTATGAAACATTGTAATTTCATTTTCAAAGAAAGGCTATCTTTACCAATTATTAACGTACGTTTTGTTTACTTCTAAATTAATAAAATCTTATCCCAGCATTCCCGCCAACTGACCAAAGTAAGAGAAATAAGTGCCCAATGCCCAAGCCAAGTGCCTTGACTTGACATGCTTGACACAAAGGATTTTTTATTTTATTTAATTCATCCCATAAGGGATAGGCAAAGGAACTGAGTCCATACAGCCACGTCTGATGTGTTTTGTAAATTTCTGTATATTAAAGTCCTGTCATCGTCAGAGTTGTGTCAGTCTGTCCTAGTCACGTCCTGTCAACTGCTCATGCCTTCCGTAAAGCGATAGTGTACTTTACGGCGAGCAGCAGCCGGCGGATATTTGGGGGTCACAAACAGAGGGAATACGCGTTTTCACTTGAATTCTTCATTTGCTGGGCACTTTCACGTCAATTTGTTGTATAATACACTATCTTTATTATCCACCAAACAACATTAAGCACAGAAACTAAAATTCAATTACCAACACGATCCACTCTCATCGGTTTCCCGCCAAATTCCCCTTGACACAAAGGAAAGGATTGTTGAATTGACAGATGATACAGCTGGCAGGTGACACATTCTTCTTAATTCATCCCATAAGGGATAGGCAAAGGAAACTTAGTCCATACAGCCACGTGTGATGTGTTTTATAAATTTCTATATATTAAAGTCCTGTCACCGACAGAGTCGTCAGTCACGTTCTCTGGGCCGTGTTTTATAAAGCTACAAGTTACAATTTACAAGCGGAGGTCTCTTCCTAACAAAAGGTGATAGAATGAGACTTTCGCTTGTAAATTGTAACTTGTAGCTTTATAAAACACGAGCCTGTCAGCTCATGTCTTCCGTAAATAATAAATAACGGCGAGCAGCAGCCGGCGGGTACTTGGGGGTCACAAACGGAATACGCCTTTTCACTTGAATTCTTCATTTGTTGAGCACTGTTAGCATGGGCAGTATTTTTTCATGTTTACCCTCCAAGAAATCGAAGGAATTAAATCCTACGCAACCGAGTCTTAGGGCTAGGCTGTAAAAAAAGGAATTAAAAGAATTTTGAAAGATTGAAGGAATTTTGTATTGAAATTTATTGGAATACTGCAGGTGCATGTCTTCACCGACATGCTTCACACGTGTGTGGTGACCGACTCTTCAGGGTGTGTTAAATATTACCAAAAGTGCAAATTTTAAAGATATTTTAATAAATTAATTTCAGTATTTATTTATGTTTGTGGATGTAGTTTAATTTAATATTTAGTATTATTGTGTGTAGGACCTTAATCTACTTCATGTACCTGTATTTATTCATTAAAGAGTTTTAATAAAATTGAACGAACGACGAACGAACGCGAAAGCGATTCTTCTTCTTTTTTTTGCTTATCGGGGAAACTGTTCCCCATACCATAATATGGTAACCGGTACCCGTATTATGTGAAAGCGATTCTTCTTATCGGGGTAACTTTGTTCCCCATATGGCAACCGGTACTCTTATCACGCTGTGGTATTACGCGAAAGCGATTCGTAAAGAAAATAATGACTAAGGTGTACTTTACACGCTCATCGAAGCTTGACGATTTAGCTGGACAATGAGTGGGTGCTTTTAGTCATACAATTTTAACTTTAATGGCAACCCTGAATAACTAAGTGTGTGTTTGTACTGTTTGTGCATTGTAATTACAAAATAGTTTTGTATTTGTGTTGTGCTGCTGCTGTTTGCATTCACTGCTACAAGAAATTAAATTTTAACGCATAAAATATCTCAAATAAAAACTACATTTGTGCGCATTATTTGACGTTATTTTGTTATTGCTAGTCTTGATCATAATCATAATCAATGTTCTTATTTGAATAGTAGTTTTGGTGATCGTTTTAATTTCTGCTTCGTGGGAAATTAAATCCAAGTAGATGCTTATTTGATATTTAGCTTTTCTTTGATATTTGCGATTTACTAAATGTTGTAATAACTTATTATTTTTTTCAGAATCTTTCAAAAAATGGCTAATTTAGTGGTCCAGTCTCGTTTCGCCGGCCTGCAGATGGAAGACGAGGACTATCCCACCTCGACCGATAAGCTGAAAAAGCCCAAGAATAACACTGCCAAGAAAGCCGAGCCTCCAAAAAAAGCTAAACCCGTCGCCAATAAGACTCAGGTATGACGTAGTAGGTATCTAAGTTTACTGTACATATTAATTTTTATTTTTACTACATCCAACAGTTAGGAGAGAATTCAACGATAGTCACGTACCTACGGGAATTATCGGAGGGACCATATATTGATTACGTGGTGGCAGTCTTGTCGCAGGATGCAACTCGTGACCTGCAGTCAGGGTCGGCCTAAGGGTAGAGCAAGAGTAGGAAGTGGCTTTAGGCGCCAGGTGGTTAGAGGCGCGGATAAGAAATATATTTCTGTTTTTGAGAAGCGCAGGTCTAGGGCTAGCCTCCCGCAACCTGCAGTGGTAAATGTGTGTACTTTGTTGTTGCAAAGCAATCTACTTAGTTGTAATCCATTTTAATGTTTGGGCGAGATCACTTTTAATTGAATATCATTTTTTGCAACAGCTGGCCCGTATTTTATAAAGCTACAAGTTACAATTTACAAGCAGTCTTATTCTATCACCTTTCAAAACCTTTGTTAGAAAGAGACTTCCGCTTGTAAAACACGGCCCTGCTATTCTTCATAATTATATTATAATAGGTATATAAAAAGTTGCAATGAATGTTACTATAGCAAACAAAAAAAAAATAGCAACATGCATATTTTAATGTTGCATGTTGCTAGTATAATGAAAACTCTAAAATACACACTTAATTATTATTTATAGAACCAACCCAAAAAGAAGAAGCCTAAGCAGAATGCGGCATCATCAAACCAATGGGAACTCTGGAAGCAGAAGGATGAGGAACTGGTGGATGGAAACTTCGAGGATGAACTGCATCAGGTGACAACATAAACATCACAACTCACATTTCAGTCAAACTAATTTTATGATAAAGTACCTAACATAATTAGTCCTCTATATGCATGGTTTTTTTTTCCATTAAAACAAGTACATTGTACATTTGTACCTACCTACCTAATTGCATAATAAATAAATGTTTATTTTTTGGTTATGTAGGCTGCATCCTACACCATGCATTTAAGGGTTAAGTAATTTCACAACAAGACACATTTTATTCATATGTTTCATCTGAAAAGTATATCTGAAAGGTATAACTTACAATAATAAAATTAATAAATCGTAATTATTAATTACTAGGCAATTCTTCTATCAAAATTAGACTATGAAGAGAAGAAAGATGTTTACAAGCAACTCAAAAACGAAGCTGAGGTTGAGAAAAAGACAGAAGCAATTGCGCGAACAACCACCAAAAAACAGCAGAAGAAGAAAAATGTAATGAGTTTGGATCAATTTAATGACATGGTGGCTGGTGATGAAGCAAAAAGTAAGTTTGTTTAAAATTGAAGTTTTTAACCGACTTTATAATATTTTTGTTTCATACCCACTTTTGCTACCTATTGTAAAATCGTCATCAGCCTATTTAGATCCCTCTCGCAATGAGAGGGCTTGGGCTATTGAAATTGAAAAGGTAGGTAAAAAAAAAGGTTATGTAAATGTGTTTTAACATTTTTTTAGCTACACAAGATGAAGAAAAGAACAATGATATCAAAGCCGAAAAACCAAAAGACGACACGGAATTTTTTGAAAGAATAAAAGCAGAAACAAAAAATGAAATATTGAAAGATAAAATTATTGACAGAGTTAAGTCTCGTCAACAAACCTCAGAAGTTATTAGCAGGGTTCAGTTTTCCGACGCCCTAGAAAAAAAGGATAAGGAGATATTGGAATTGAGAGAGGAAGTCACAAATTTAAAAAATGAACTCAAGACTGTGAAGACTAGAAATAAAAAGCTTTGCAGTATACTTGGGCAAGGTGAAAGTAAGTAAATTAATTGATTTATAATTATAAAAATAAGGACATTTAAAATAAAATAAAACTCTTGACTTCTTTGCGTGTGTTTTTGTGTTTGTTTTTAATGTAATGTGTGTGTGCAATTGATTGTGTAGTGATAAATTGTTTTGTGTAAAAAAAAATATGCGTTGATCTGCAACATTAATATATTAATTTTATCTGACCTGGGACCTCAAGCAGTAGAATTTGAATATCACTTTAAACACCGACCTTTATTTAAACGCAAATTCCACGAACAGTAACTAACTGATGCTTTAAAACAAGGGTGGCAAACCTTTACTGGTGAATGTGAAATTTTTAGGGTTCCGTACCTCAAAAGAAGAAAACGGAACCCTTATAGGATCACTTTGTTGTCCGTCTGTCTGTCTGTCAAGACCCTTTTTCTCTGGAACGCGTGGAGGTAGCATGCTGAAATTAATATCAAATACTCAAGCCTGCGGTCCCTTGAAGCTGTGAAAAAAATCAACCTTCTTAAGTCATCATCATCATCAGCCTATTTACGTCCCACTGCTGGGCACAGGCCTCCTCTCAGAATGAGAGAGCTTGGGCTATAGTTCCCACGCGGGCCCAGTGCGGATTGGGAACTTCACACACACCATTGAATTCATTGCAGGAGTGTGCAGGTTTCCTCACGATCGAAACGCTCATGATAAATTACAAAATGTAATTTCGCACATAAATTCCGAAAAACTCAGGTGCGAGCCGGGGTTTGAACCCACGACGCTCTGCTTGAGAGGCCAAAGGTCAAACCACTAGGCTATCACGGCTTCTTAGCCTTAGCCTTCTTATGTCAACGCAATCAAAAGATACAGTCAT